>JAKCOX010000017.1:13114885-13697385 GCA_022605575.1 Laterallus jamaicensis coturniculus | reverse complement strand
GGGGCGTCAGCCTGTGGCTTGGTAATACATACTTTTTTTTTTCTTGTCAACAACTGATTGGGACCTCGAATGACTACAAATTAGTTTAGTGATGGGGCAACTGTCACAGATATCTTTGAATCAGTTGAAAATGAACAAGGTTGACAGGAATGTGAGAGTCTAATGAGTCCTTCAAATGGCTGATTTGCACTCAGTGGACAACTAGACAATAAGCAGTATGAATTATTGGAAATCAATACTTTGCTATGGAATTTCATTATGCTCCAATGCCTTCAGTTCATAGTATTTTATATTTTGATGGATTATCTGAAGCAAATGATAATCTAAGATGCAGGGATTGATAAAACTCCCTTGTACAGTTTTAAATGTTGCTTTTGACTTATTTTTGTGAAGTAGAAATATTGATCTATTTTTGTGTACAATCTTAGTAGTCTATTTTAGAGTGGTTGATAAAATCAGTACTTTTAAATAAAAAGTCCTGCAGATTTTATTTTTTTTTTTATTACTGTTTGGTTCCTAATCCATCATCTTTTGATGTTTTAGGAGACACAGAAAAGGGTCAAGCAAATCGAACCACTAAGAACAAGGACGCCCATGTCTGTGGCAGGTGCTGTGCTGAGTTCTTTGAATTATCAGATCTCCTGCAACACAAGAAGAATTGTACTAAAAATCAATTAGTTTTAATTGTGAATGAAAATCCAGCTTCTCCTTCTGAAACCTTCCCTCCTAGTTCCCCTTCTGATAATCCTGATGAACAGATGAATGACACAGTTAATAACACAGATCAAGTAGACTGCAGTGACCTTTCAGAGCATAACAAACTTGACAGGGAAGAATCCATGGATGTGGAGGCTTCCAGCATTAACAATAGCAGTAGCAGTTCCAAGAGTGTCAACAATAGTATTACAAGCAGTAACAGCTCCACAATGGGTACCTCAGCTGTAACAACCTCTCTACCTCACATAGGGGATCTGACAACATTAGGCAACTTTTCAGTGATAAATAGTAATGTAATAATTGAAAACCTTCAGAGTACTAAAGTGGCGGTAGCACAGTTCTCGCAGGAAGCAAGATGTAACGGTGCATCGAACAGTAAGCTTGCTGTACCTGCCCTGATGGAGCAACTGTTGGCGTTACAGCAGCAGCAGATCCACCAGTTGCAACTGATTGAACAAATTCGTCACCAAATATTATTGTTGGCTTCCCAAAATACAGACATGCCAACGTCTTCTAGCCCTTCTCAAGGTACTTTACGAACATCTGCCAACCCCTTGTCCACATTAAGTTCCCATTTATCCCAGCAGCTGGCTGCAGCAGCTGGATTAGCACAAAGCCTTGCTAGTCAATCTGCCAGCATCAGTGGTGTGAAACAGCTACCCCCTATACAGCTACCTCAGAGCAACCCTGGCAGCACTCTAATTCCATCTAGTAGTGGCTCTTCTCCAAATATTAACATATTGGCAGCAGCAGTTACAACACCGTCCTCAGAAAAAGTGGCTTCGAGTATTGGTGGCTCACAGCTCAGCAACCCACCAGTATCAGCATCATCTTCACCAGCTTTTGCAATAAGCAGTTTATTAAGTCCTGCATCTAATCCACTTCTACCTCAGCCTACCCCTAGTAACTCTGTTTTCTCCAGTCCCTTGTCCAATATTGGAACACCTGCAGAGGATTTAAACTCCTTGACTGCCTTGGCACAGCAAAGAAAAAGCAAGCCACCAAACGTAACTGCTTTTGAAGCAAAAAGTAATTCAGATGAGGCATTCTTTAAGCATAAATGCAGGTTCTGTGCTAAAGTGTTTGGGAGTGACAGTGCCTTGCAGATTCATTTACGTTCTCACACTGGCGAGAGGCCATTTAAATGCAACATATGTGGAAACAGGTTCTCCACAAAGGGAAATTTAAAAGTCCACTTTCAGCGTCATAAAGAAAAATACCCTCACATTCAGATGAACCCGTACCCAGTGCCAGAGCATTTGGACAATATTCCTACAAGCACGGGTATTCCATATGGGATGTCTATACCACCGGAGAAACCTGTCACAAGCTGGCTGGATAGCAAGCCGGTCCTCTCCACCCTGACAACTTCTGTTGGCCTGCCACTCCCACCAACAATTCCAAGCTTGACCCCATTCATCAAAACTGAGGAGCCTCAGCCGATTCCCATTAGCCATCCTTCCGCTAGCCCTCCCTGCTCTGTCAAGAGTGACTCGGGAACAGCTGATCCCACATCAAAAATTTCCAATGGACTTTCTGATGAGGTAGAGGCTGGTGCTCTGCCTACCTCAAATGGCAAAATGGAAGAAAACTCTCAAAACACAAGCGCTATCACCAACCTGAGCAGCTCTGTGAGCTCGCCGGCAGCAGACTCGGGCTCCAGCGGTGTCGCCACTTTTACAAATCCACTGATGCCTCTAATGTCAGAGCAATTTAAGGCAAAGTTTCCTTTTGGAGGACTATTGGATTCAACGCCAGCATCTGAAACGTCAAAATTGCAGCAACTGGTAGAAAACATTGACAAAAAGGCAACTGATCCTAACGAGTGTATCATTTGCCACCGAGTTCTCAGTTGCCAGAGTGCACTGAAAATGCATTACCGCACACATACCGGTGAGAGGCCATTTAAATGTAAAATCTGTGGTCGCGCTTTCACCACTAAGGGCAACTTAAAGACTCATTACAGTGTCCACCGTGCCATGCCCCCGCTGAGAGTACAACATTCATGCCCGATCTGCCAGAAGAAATTCACCAATGCTGTTGTGCTACAGCAGCATATCCGAATGCACATGGGAGGGCAGATCCCCAACACCCCGGTCACGGAGAACTATCCTGAGTCCATGGAATCAGATACGGGATCTTTTGATGATAAGAATTTTGATGATATAGACAACTTTTCAGATGAGAACATGGAAGACTGTCCTGACAGCAGCGTGCCAGACACACCCAAATCTGCGGATGCATCACAAGACAGCTTGTCGTCTTCCCCTTTGCCCCTGGAAATGTCAAGTATTGCTGCTTTGGAAAATCAGATGAAGATGATCAACGCGGGACTTGCTGAACAACTTCAGGCAAGCTTAAAGTCAGTTGAAAATGGGTCCGTAGAGGGGGACGTTTTGACTAACGATTCGTCATCTGTCGGTGGCGATATGGAAAGCCAAAGTGCTGGAAGTCCTGCTGTCTCAGAGTCTACCTCTTCCATGCAGGCCTTGTCCCCATCCAACAGCACTAATGATTACCACAAGTCACCAAGTATCGAAGAGAAACCTGTAAGAGCTTTACCAAGTGAGTTTGCCAACGGTTTGTCTCCAACCCCTGCTAACAGTGGTGCTTTGGACTTGACGTCTAGTAACACTGATAAAATGATAAAAGAAGAGTCTCTGAGTATGCTCTTCCCTTTCAGAGATAGAGGTAAATTTAAAAACACCGCATGTGACATTTGTGGCAAAACATTTGCTTGTCAGAGTGCCTTGGACATTCATTACAGAAGTCATACCAAAGAGAGACCATTTATTTGCACAGTTTGCAATCGTGGCTTTTCCACAAAGGGTAATTTGAAGCAGCATATGTTGACACATCAGATGCGAGATCTACCATCACAACTGTTTGAGCCCAATTCCAGTATCGGCCCTAATCAGAACTCTTCGGTTATGCCTGCTAACTCACTGTCATCGCTCATAAAGACTGAGGTTAACGGCTTTGTGCACAGCTCTCCTCAGGACAGCAAAGAAGCACCCTCTGGTCTAGTTGCTTCAGGGCCGCTGTCGTCCTCTGCCACGTCCCCTGTCCTGCTCCCCGCTCTCCCCAGAAGAACTCCCAAACAGCACTACTGCAACACCTGTGGGAAAACATTTTCTTCCTCCAGTGCTCTCCAGATCCACGAAAGGACACACACTGGTGAGAAACCTTTTGCCTGCACTATATGTGGAAGAGCCTTCACAACAAAAGGCAATCTGAAGGTACTTTTTCCTCTTGCTGTTCTTAGGTTTTGTTTTCTCCTTGCTGGGGTTTTAAATTTTTTTACACCTGGTAAAGTTGCAAGGTAGCAAGCAGTGGTACCTTCGGGTATCTGTGGTGTGACAAAGGGTGTGTTTAGTCAGCTCTGGTAGACCTAGGTGATGGCCTCTTGTTGAGTGCTTACGTTGGCAGCTGATATGGAGTGTGAGCTGTTTTTGATGCTTAATTAAAATTCATCTACCAGCAAAGACTCTCTATGCAGAGTGTGAAACGGAACAGCCAAATGATGCTAAGGAGTATTAATTAACAGAGAAATGCCTTTTGTAATTCACACACCTCTTTAAGAAAGTGAAAGGCTCTTGAATGTCCGGTTTTTCATAGCTAACGTGTACAATGAGGAGCGTTGAAAAAAAACTATTACCATAATTCTGGAAATAATGGGCATTACTTTAATTGATTATATAACTAACATTTCCTACTGATATGTGTTTGAAAAAGCAAATATACTTAAGTTTTAGAACACCAGTTGAGCACTTTACTGTGTACATTTTTCTGTTGACAGAGTATTTCTCTAGAGGTTGCTGCCAGTAATGTGAGATGAATAATTACTTTCAGGCCATTCTGTCTATACACGAGGCTCTCCGATGAGCAATCAGTAAAGGATACTTTCTGCCTGTCTGAAAAGGACGTTTATAGGGTAAAGGGTGTCAAATACAATACTTACCATTGCAATGAAAGTGGACATAGCAATTCTAGCCCTGAAAGCAGCTATCCGCAATTGACAGAATAACGTGAAGTCATTATAAACTAAACACATGTAATAATAATAATAAAAAAAAAGAGTAACATGCAATGTATTGTTCAGCAGGAAAACAGGGTGTTCTGGGCAGTGGTGATGGGCTAATCCAGAACAAGTTTGTTTATTATTCCAGATGGGAAATGGAGCCCTGCATCCACTCGCTGCCTTTAGTGCCTTTCATTATGTAACAAGACTGGACATGTGCATGGACTTCTCTGTGATCCAAATAAGTTTGAAATCCCTGTCAACCCCTTTTTTTGTTTGTTTGTTTGTTTTTTTCCTTTCTTTTCAGGTTCACATGGGCACCCACATGTGGAACAGTACTCCTGCAAGACGAGGCAGACGACTTTCCGTAGATGGCCCCATGACATTTCTAGGAGGCAATCCTGTAAAGTTCCCAGAAATGTTTCAGAAGGATTTGGCTGTGCGGTCAGGGAATGGAGACCCCTCCAGCTTCTGGAACCAGTATGCAGCAGCGCTCTCCAATGGCTTGGCCATGAAGACCAACGAGATCTCCGTCATCCAGAATGGCGGCATCCCTCCAGCGCCGGGGGGCCTGGGCAACGGCGGCAGCTCTCCCATCAGCGGCTTGACAGGAAGCCTGGAGAAGCTCCAGAATTCAGAACCCAACGCACCTCTAGCTGGTCTGGAGAAAATGGCAAGCAATGAAAATGGGACAAACTTCCGTTTTACGCGTTTCGTGGAAGACAACAAAGAAATTGTAACGAATTAGAAAAAAAAGATCCATAAATAACATTCCTGCAAATAGTGCAACCTAGGGTTGTTTTTTGCAAGCTGCAGGCTACAACATTACAAAGACTTTCTTTTGTACCATGTTCTCCTTCTAGAGTTCTAAGAGAGCTTATTTATTAGTGATATAACCTTGCTTTGCAAACAAATGCAAGCATTAACTTTGGTCTCCTGTATTTTGAACTAAATACTAATCGACTAGAGTGCTGTAAACTTGCTGTAACATTTATGGCAGTTGCAAGTCTGTTCTGCTAGGTGATCCTATTCTGGCATTAACTTATTTTCTATATCCAGTTTAACATGAACTCTGGTATTGATGCGATGCCTCAGTGATGAGTTAGATCTCTAATAAAAATCTGTATATAAATGTACACTTCGATCCTGCTGGAAATTTTATCAGCAAACACAATGTTTAATTTTTCCAAACAAAGTTAAGAAAAGGACTGAAGGAATATAAATTGAACAGTGTGGGTCCTTTACACAGCTCAGTTTTTGATTTTTATTATAAAATTAAAACTGCTTTAATTTTTGTAGGTTTAACATTTTCCGTTTTGAACTGTTATTTGTATTGTGCTTTTTACTTGAGTTGTCTTAAGTGTTAATACATTTCTGTACAGTAATAAGCACGCAGATTATTAGAGAAGATACTGAAGTGTTGTTTTGGTAGTTGAAACTGAGACGTAACATTTTGCCTTGTAGGTATATTCATTATAGAAAATGTGCTGGACTTTCACAATGCTGCTAAGTATGGCATCTTGAACAACTTCCGTGGACAACTGTAGATGCTCCTGTATATACAATAAGACATCACTTTCATTGAAATGTACATATGTTCCTTACAAGACCAAGCCCTACTCCTTGACCAAGGGAACAAGTATAGTGTTTGTTTATTTTGTATTAGGTATTGGGGGGGCAGGGGGAACCTTGGACTGTTACATGCACTTTCTCGGAAAGTTGAAAGGAAAAGAGGTCCAGTTTCTTTAACATTTAATACTTACTAACAGCAGAGATACTGTAATTTTACTCGAGTAATCAAATACATTTTTGCAACAGATAAAATTCGCTGTCTCTGTGTTTTTAAAGTGTACCTGTATTTAGTAATCTCTTTGTATTATTTAGCCTTTCCCTTGGTTAACATGAACTGTCCAGGTTGTATGTGTGTGTTTATATTTGTAAGTATGGGTATACATATATGTATTGCATATTAATTGCTAGTATATTTTTCATACCCCCTAATACTGGGAAATTTCTCCTTAACTATTCAACTCCTTTTCCTCGTAAAATTGTAGATATTTTGGCATTTTTAATTTCTTTATAAAAAAAAAAAAGTGCTGCTAGCAAAGACCTTATTGAGCCTGGGTAAGTTTCCTTTAAAGGAAAAGAATTATCACATTTAAGGCTTGATTTGGTTCAAATGCTTTATATTTGATATTAATTTTATTCTATGACATTGTATGTTTGTGGCATGCTTACGCTGCTATATCTGTGTTAAGATGTCCACTTGCAAGCCTCCGTATATTATATATGGGGTTTATAATTTGATTGTTTAAAAAAAAAAAAAAAGAGTAATTTGCTTTGGCCTTGCACATGATTTGGCTTCCCTTATGCACCTGCAGTGATCACTGACCTCAGCGGAGTTTGGGGAACAGCAAATTCAGCCCGACATTTTCACCCAGTAGAGTTTTATCTCCTTACATTTTTATGAAAAATAAATGTTTGGCTGCCTTCAAAAAAAAAACCAAACCAACAACAAAAACCCAACCTAACATGGGTAACCAGTTTTATGTTCATGTGAAATACAGATCTATTTTTGACTATTCCAAAATCCAGGTATTTTGTGTTACGGGGTTTTCTTTAACACCTGTGCGGCGGGAGCTGCTTGCCTTCCCAAGCCGCTTCTCTCCTGCTCTTCCCCCTAGCAGCTTGAATTGTGAGTTGGGCATCGTAGAGGATTTAACGCTGAAAAGCTGGGGTGAGAAATACTTTTCTTGAGGACTTGGAGCCTTCACACGATTATTAATCCTTAGTGAAGCATTGACGCTGTAGTCAGAATACCTCTCGGACTTCACGTCTTTAGAACTTCTTCCTGTTTGAATGTGACGATTCATCTGGTACATAATATGCTTTTTTGTTGACATGTAAGTTGTACACTAGAGCCAGCTGGCTTCTCAATGTGAATATTTAAGAATTTCAAGTCACCTTTTGGTCTCAGAAAAAGGTAAATTAAACGGATTTTGATGATTTTTATCTATGAAATACTAATTCTCCTTGTAAACTGAGGTCAGGCGTGTGTAATAGAAGAGCAAGGAAAGGGTTAGCGGTACCCCGGTGCTCTGGGCGAGTTTCCTTCTCGTTGGCGGCTCTAGCTCCGGCGCTGGGACGCTGCAGCCCCCCGGGGAGCAGGCAGAGGCCCGGCCGGGCACGCGGGGGACGCCCCCGGCACCCGGGCGGTCCCTGCCGCCGGGTACTGCCCGCGCTGGGCGCTTTGCCTGAAGAAAAGCCCCCCGGTGCTGCCGGGCGCCCTGTTCCTCGAGCCGAACCCGCCCGCCCCGCCAGGACACCCCGCACGCGCTGGGATAGGGGCATCTCGCGAGTCGGGCGGCTGAGTTAAAGTCCCTGGCTGGCCGAGGGGTGCTGCGGGGAGCGGCGACAGGGGACCCCGTCGGCCGGCCGAGGGGCTGCGTTTCCTCGCCCGGGGCAGGTGCAGCCCCCTCCCCCGGGGGGCGCAGACCCCTTTCTCCCCCAGCATTTCGGAGGCGTTTCCCGGCGGCTGCCCGGGCGAGGCTCCTCGGGACGCCCGCTCCCCCGGCCGTCCGCCCGACTGCCGTGATTGAGCCCAGCTGGGCGGGGGTTCCCTAATAAGCCGGTGCGCTGCCCCGCCCTGCGAGGCTGCCGTTGTTGCTGCGGGTTGTGCTTCCCTCGCTACCGGCTGCGAAGGTGGGTGTTGGGGGAGGAATCAACCGTTCCCCTGCTCCGTGCCTCCCACCCGGTTCGGCGGCGGGTGGCCGGGTTGTTACCCGGCGCTGCAGAGGGCTTTCTCTTTCCTTCAAGGGGAGCTTGCGGTCCGGCGCGCTGTGGAAAACCGGGGGCGTTCCCTGAGGGTGCCGAGGCCGTGCCCCGCGGGGTGCGGGTTAGGGTCGGCTCGGGGTTCCCCGCCCCGGCAGGCGGAGCGCCCGCTTGGCCGCCTCTTGCGAACTGGCGGAGAGCGGGAGGGGGGGAAATAATTCGCTGTGGAAACGCGGAATGTTAAACTTCCCGTTACTTGACACCAGACCGGGGAAGTCTCCTCTCCCCAGAGCTGCCCTCTGGCAAGCGCATAGCGGTGGCCGCATCGCCTCGCAGCTGGGCGCCGCGCTACCTCGCTGCAGTCGCCCAGCGCGGGGATTTCCTCCTCGCAGACACTGAATTGATACTTGTTCGCTCATAGCTTTTTATTTTCTTTCAATTTGGTTTGCGCGGCCGCGTCTTTATCATTAGAACAAAGTTTTCTTCACCCCTTTCCCTCCTCCTCCTCCTCGCCTATCACAATGTTCTCACGCATCACATAAAGCACAGTGGGGCGGGTGGGTTTTGGTGGGGCTTTTTTTTTTAAACTCTAAGCGCCAACGATCGCTCATTTAATACAGCGCGAGTAATTTTCTTCGCCGGGAAACAAGACCGGGTTTATCTAAAAATTGGGCTAATGGCGTGCGGGACTTCCCCGGGGCAGAGCCTGCGGCGCAGCGGCCGGAGGCTGCCGGCCAGTGCCGGCGGGGCAAACCGCGGCGCTGCCCCTCCCGCCGGGCTGTTTTGCTAGCAGACGGCCGGTGAATTCGGGGGTCTCTCCGAGTGCTGCAGGGAGGAGAGGGAGCGAGGACGCGGCGACGACCGAGCGGGGGGCGCGCCGTTCGCCCGGCCGCGGAGAGGGGCGCGCAGCCTGCTCGCTTCCCACGGCCGCGGAGCAGCCCGGCGGGTGGTCGATTTACTTTCGTGGGCGAACTGGGGAGCTGTAGCGGGGCAGGTGGGGTAAAGGGCTGAAAAGGGGCGTCGAGGGCTAATCAAACCCGCTACGACAGCAGAGCGGAGCGAGGGAAGAGGCAGAGCAGCGCGTCGGATGGGCAGGTTTCTCTCTGGGTGAGAAGGGAAGTGGAGCATCAAATTGCCTCGTTTGTTCCGTGTGCTGATGACCACCAAATCCTAAACCCTTCTCTCGGGGAACAGTTGGATGAGTTTTAGTGTTTGTTCCTCGGCTGGGTTGTGGTTGCCCCTCTGCCTTGGGGGAGGATGCAAGCTCTCCATTGGGCATGCTTCCTGCCTCTGGAAACCCTGGACTCACAAGCTACCTGGCTGCGTATTTGCAGGAGGCCAGTTTTACTTGGCAGGAGGAGGTGTGACTTTGTAGCATGGCAGGAATGGGGTTTTTTTTGCTGTCTCCCCGCCCTTCAGTACTTTGTGTTTTGTTTTGGGGCTGGTTTTGGTGGTGGGTTTGGGTGGCTTTTTTTCCTTGTTGTTTTTGGATTTTTTTAAAAATTAATTTTTTTCCATTTGACCACCTTCTTTCATGAATATGAGCTGACAGAGGTTAAAATAATGTTTTGCAAATAACCAGGTACAGTTTTTTTACACAATCCAGGGCCAATATATTTAACTGTTGAGTTGAAAGCTCACAACTTAAAGTTTTCAGCTATATAGGTGAATAAAGATTTCGCCAAGATAAATACCATCTATACACACAGAGTTAAAGCATAGAGGCTTGGAAATGTTAGTCTTAATAAAAAAGAACAGGAATAATTGGAAATGATGCAACTTTACCTGAGAACAGAGTTACTGGCAGCTGCATTTGTGTTTAGTTTACTGATTTGGTACTGATTTGTTTACTGATTTGTTTTTTCACATCCAGGTTATAGTTAATATTGGAATGGCTGCCCTGGCTAGTCCCTCAGTCACTACTGGCAGTGTCCCAGCAGGTGTCTGGAACATGAAAAGTGCACGGTGATTCCGTCTTGGGAAGATCTCCTTTATCCAGGGATGTGGGATACTGAGAGGCCCTGAACAACAGTGCAGTGACTGGAATATTTTACAGGTAAGTAAAGTGTAGGCATGGCAGTGGTTAAAAGTAATTTTCTGATTTATAATATAGCTTTGTCCTACCACGAATTTCTTTCTTTGGTTTCTATTTTATCTTATGTTTTTCTTTAGCTGCATATGTTTGAATCCACAGTCTCAATTTCTTAAGAGACAAAAATCTCTCAATGATAGGGGAAGATGAGCAGGAAGGAAAAGTTTTCTGTGGTGCTCAAGTCTGGCACTGAGCAAGCTGGTGAATAACATATACTGAAGAATTGAAGACGTTCTCTGCTATGCTCTGCATGGTGGGTGGGGTCAGCGGCTTGTATGCAGTTGACTGCAAGCATATGGTGTACCTGTGAGAATGCATGTTGTAGAGTAAGGATGTGATGTCATCTCCCTTTTTACAACAGTTAACTAATTAACCCAAATTGCAGCCTCTTTTTAATTCTCAGGAGTTACTGTCACTTTTGGAAAGCAGTTAAAATTCAGATTAGGTAGAGTCCAAAAACGTGTGCGTGCCCATGCTAGACTGACTGTGTCACCTCACTGGAATGATCAGCCCTGAAACTTCTGGTGCTATTTCATTTCAAAAGTAAGAAGTCTCTCCATGTTAGCAGAAATTCACATCATCTGTATAGACAGCTCTCTTAACCAGGACGGTGCTGAAGTGCAAAGGTCTATTTTCATTATTTAAAGGTCTTAAAAATGCAGCATCACAATGTCAGGTGGGTCTAGCAGAGGCCCTGCAGCACCTGGCATCAGGTGGTGAACACGAACAGTATTTAGGATTGAATATGGAAAGTAAAAAATTGAGTGATCTGGCACACTATCGTGGGTGTAACCCCACTGGTCACTACTTTCTTTGTTTTTTTTAATGAAAAACAATTTCAAAGCTGAGCCAGTGAGACTAACCAGATAAATAATATTAAGGTGGTTTTGGTTTTTTTTTCCAAGCACTTTCTGCTTTGAAAAAGAGCTGCTTCTAGCAGTGAATAATTCTAAATTGCTTTCCTTTCATCAGGATTTTAAAATGTCAGTTAATACATAGTGAAGCTAATATTTGTTTCATATGTACAATAACTAAGTGAATAATAGTGTTCACTGCTAAATGTGCATTCATATAAACTCATGTCTTTCTGTTGGTTAGAGGATCCAGAGAACAGCAAATTATATAGAGAGAAGTAGAACAGATTTCAAACGTTTAGCCTTGTCTAGGCTGAATACTGGCTCCTCTTGGCAAGTTGTGTCAGAGCTGCTGATGACAACAAGGCTATATCTGATGGTTAGATCCCTAGGTAGCTCAGTTGTGGGGATCTATTAATACCAGGAATTAATATCAGACCTTTGGTGCTTATACACTTAAACTAATTTAACACCCTGCTTAAGTTAGCTCAACTTACTTTGGCTTCTAACAGAGATGAATGTCTGAGCACTGTGCAGGTGACTTCTGTAAAAGTGTCTGTAGCAGTTTAAGGTGTTACTATCTTTCCCTTTCAGTCCAGATGTTTATTTCTTTCCACTGTGACTCCTTCCCTCCTGGCCACCCCCCCTCATATTTGCATGGGTAGAATAGACGATGTAAGCACTCTTTCTTTATATCACTGCAAAGATGGAGTGATTTCTTATTTAGTGAATAAGACCATAAGGTAGAGAAGAGTCTAAAATGTACCAGGTAGGCTTACAAAGCTTAAGGAGATAATCTTATGCAAGAAGGTTGAGCCTTACACATAGATGAGTCAGGTGGAAAAGAATTCATAAAGCTACGGATTGTTGGAGCCAGAATTTTGAGAGATGTTACCTTCCAAACCAAACCTGAACAGCTAAGCGTCTACCAAACAGGCTTAGCTTAAAATGCCACCAAAGGTGTTTTTAAGACAGTATGTCTGACTTCCCACTGAAGTGGAGAAAGCACACTCTGTAATTTGTCCTGTTGTGACAGAGCATAACAGTAACAGCTTAAAACACCAAGGCTATTACTTCAGCAGTTTCCTTACTGACATTAGATAGTCGCCTGGAGTCACTTTTCTTGCTTGACCTATACAAAACAGTAGACTGGGCTCCTGTGTTTCTCTCCTGGTTTTGAAGAAGTTATTAAACCAATTCTCTCCTTCCAAAGCTGTATGCATTCATGCTGGCATCCTCAATAAAGCTGGGACACAAACAAAAAAGCAAACAAACTAGTCACAATAGCATTCAATGCACTTAAACTTGGAGCAAATGAAAATCAATATTTGTCAAATGGAGGGAAAAGGTAAAATGGACTGAGGAAAAATGTCTGGCTTTCTTAAAAGCCATTAGTGAAAATGAAAAGTTGACAGCAATACTGAAATTTCATTCCTGCATTGGTGCTGTTTGAACAGATGATTTTGTTGTTTTCACCCTCTGACTACTGATGCATGCGCGAGCTTGATGCACACACATTCCTTTATTGTTGACTGGAATTTATTACGTTTTAATTTTGCATGGATTGGAACTGTGGAGGCTTATGTAGGATTGGAGGCTTGTGGTTAAAGTGTGAGGCTAATTTAGAAAGTGGAAGTTTCAACCCTGGCTCTGGGTACATGTGACATTGGGCAAGTTCCTCTAATCTCTTGATGCACTTTGTAAAACAATGCTAAAATAGTTCCTTGCATGTTAATGTTTGCTTATTTTGAATATTTAGATAGGAAACTGTTCAGATTTCATATCTCATAATATGTGCATACTATACTTGGCTATTCTTTTGGAACACAAATGATTATAAAATATCCAATACAAAACACCTATTGAATTTCACCATCTACCAGAACATCTAGAAGTGCTTTGCTGGTACCTCAGTACAGCATTTGCCAATTATCAGATGAAGTTTAAAAGTTAATGCTATATTACATAGGCTTACACACTTACTGTATTTCTAAGAGCAAATCATCAGGTTTTGCAAAAGGTCTCAAGAAATACTGTTGGATGTAGCCACAATCTTATAAAGCTTTCAGTGTAGACAAAATATCCCTTTCTTACACACTGTACAAGGAAATAGTAACTGCTTTTGCTGCCTTGCATGCATGTGCCTATAGTTTATTTCTGATTTTGTGATGCTTATCACAGATAACTTTCAGGCTGGACTTCAGACAATGACTTCTCTTTATCCATTCCCCATATATGAAAAAAAATAGTAAAATGAAGTATGTGGAATTGTGATATTTAATCAGAAGAGAACTGCTGGATGATGTACAGTATTGACAGTTTCAGGTCAGGCTTGGTGCCTTAGTGACTTCCTGGTTTGACGGAGAGTTGTGTGTGAGGTAGGACAGGAGATGTGAAAGGGCTAGTGCCTGTGTGGTGGAGAGTGTATTGAAATAAAGCATGCAGATTGGGGTCCTCTGCAGCTGTTGTTCTTGGTGCAAGTGTCTGTGATATTGTCTGATGCTCTTTGTTTTCTTCTACAGAGTATATATCTGTGTGTAGTCTAAAATTTTGAGCAGTGAGTACAGTAGTGTGGCCGTGTGCTGAAATGCAGCTATAGACATGTCCGTTGTCTGCTCCTCTGTTGAGCACCAAGAATTATGGTTTAGGACAGAAAATATTTTTGGATTCTTTCAGAGATTGTCTTTGATCAGTTTGCTCCCTACCATCACTGCTATATATAGGGTTATCTTTGCTTTTGAAAGGGTAACTCTAGTTTTTGAAACACTGGCCACAAGTGATACAAGTCAGGAAGTTCTGTGTACGTTTAGATGTTCTTTCCCTGTGACTGTCTTGTGGAGAAGCAAAACAGCGTGTTTCACTTTATCAAGAATCTGAAATAACTGTCAACCAAAGCCTGAAGTCCTGACTTTATCTACTACTCATCTTAAAGGGCTTTCTTTTTATCTGAAAATTAGATATTGACAATTATAACAACAATAAGAACAGGAGAAATGAAGAATGTGGGTAGTGATTTCCACCCCCCACCCACAGCTCTCTTGCAACTTGGCCTAAATTTCAAACTTGCTCAATGCTTCATTTTGCTGTTTCAATTTATATAATGCTCAATTTAAACCACCCCAAAGAATAATGATTTTTAGAAAATGCTACTCTGTCAGAAAACCAGGCTTTTAAAGTGTTGACACAGTCACTTAAAATCATGACCCAAATCATATGACAACGGACAGTTGCAAGCTGACATCCTAGACAAGCGCAGAGATCACCCTAATGCCTGCCCTGTCTGACTAGCATCCCCCCTTCCCCTCCCACCCTAAAAAAAATGTTATCAAAGGAAAAAAAAGTGGTTTGATTAGTCTTTGTGTGTACAGGTGTGTGTAGGGGGGACGCACTGTGCTGATAGTCATGATGTAGTTGGGCACCTGTAGCTAACATGGGATGTGACTGTGGGGAGATGTATGCAGTGTACTCCTGTCCCTTTGTAGAGAGCCAAAACCAGACTGCTGCAGTTCCAAATAAGCTTGGGGGGAGATTTGACCTTAAGCAGATGAAATTGCTATGGAATTGCTTACTGTAGAAGCCTCTGAAGTAGGGAGTCCCATGGTGAGGTGATACATACCTCTCTCTCTCCAGAGTTAGTAGCTGTCTCTTTTATTCCACCCCTTCCTCCTTTTCTTTCTTTTTCTTTAAGGGCTTAAAGCTTTGTGTAATGTTGACAGTTACTGGGAAAGGTTCTAACAGCAATAGAGCTGGTGAAAGACAATACTATTTATAGAAAACAGTAAAGTAAAAATAAATTTAATGTTAAACACAAATAGCTACCAGCTGTAGCACCTTTTCTCCCTCTCCTATTAAGTAGTAAAATCAAAGCATAATTTGGAAAGTGTCCCTGCTGGAATAAGAGAAACTAGTCCATTCTGTATGCTGAAGGGAAATTGAGATGTTAGTTTACAGGATGGCATTTCCTCAGTTTGTGCAGAACTATCCCCCAGCTGGGGTTAGATGCTCATGTGCTATAGGAAGTGAAATTTTTCTGCTTGGGTTTGAAACTAAGCTTTTTGGTCTCTGGTGGTGAGTAGGCATGGGGTCTTTCCAGTGCCATCATAACTATCTAAAACGATGGGATAGGCATACACCTGTTGAGACAGATCTCCCATACAGGAGGCTGGAAAGGCTGAAGTGCAGTAAAATGACTCAATCTACCCTGCCAGTGTTGATAGTGTAAGAAGTGATGTGCAGAGAAATCTGTGGCTACAGCAGTAGCAAGTATGCACATTTCTTAGACGACTTTGTCCTAAATCAAGGGCTGATCTCATCTTCAGAAAATCAGAGGTACAGAAGTCTCAGGTTATGCTCTGGTATTCCCCTCTTCCCAGAGCCTAGCTCAGGCTCTTTAAAATGCTGTGTTTTCTCTTCTGGTGGAAATGGTTAATCTGAGCACTCTGTGCAAGTCTTAAAAGCCACTTTTAGTTTCCTCCATCAATTAACTTTTGATACATGTGTTTTTCTTTTTTTCCTTCTTCAAAGACTTGTGTGGATACAGCTTTGTCTTCTTAAAGGGATGAGTTTTGGTATGGGAAGTTTTCCTTCTCCTGATTGCCAATCCCTGCCTACCTCTTTTTGTAGAGTATTTTTGACAGCTTAGGGTTTTTATTCCTGAGGAGGGTGAGAGTATAGTGGCTGTTAGTAGATGCTGAGGTTTTTGCTGGTCTCATTTAGTTACTATTCCTTCTCTTTGTTGTTTCCAGGTATTTATGGATAACTGTTAGTGAGAAAGATATTAAGAAACTTCACAATATGTGTATCTGAAAGTCTGTGGGTGGAGAGGTGTAAATTTTTCCTGGGTTTTGTCTTTTATAACCTTACAGTACAGTTTCTGTGTGAGAACCATATAATTTAGGCCTCCTTGAGGATGCTTCCTTCCTGTTCCTTCATCTCATACAGTTTAGTGTCATTATTGCTTGCCTGTGTTAAAATATTTTTCATTACCAGATTTCTCTGGATTCAGGTGAAGAGCAATAGTGCCAGTTTAAAATAAATGAGAGAGAATTCTAAATACTATTCCAGAGGACTCTTTTTTTTTTTTTTTTCTTTTTTTTTTTTCCTTCAGCAGAGGGAGTGTTGATTCCAGAAGCATTTATGTAACACTGCTGAAAATTTGGACAAGTCACTGCAAAAGACCTGAAATAGAGAGTAAAACTATTTATAGTGGTCAAATGCTGCTACCAAATTTAGTCTTTACTAAAATCAGAAATGTTACATCTTTCTGGTTCAGCAATAAACCTACAGTGACTCATCAGGGTGATGTTGCAGCTTTTTCCTTTGCTCTAACAGAGCACAGTATTGATCAGGCTGTGAAATAATACAACAGCTGAAGCTCAGGTAGCAAATATGCATTGAATTGATCTCCCTTTACTAAGCCTCCTATATCCCAGTGTTATTTATGGCAGAAGGATCGAGTCTGGAAAATAACTTTGATAAATACCGTGCTGTAGCACCTGTTTAAGTGATGGGAAAGAAAGCACTCCCTAGTTTGTTAACTTTTAAATATTGGGAGTAGAAGTGATGTGCACATAATAATATTATGATTCATACAAACCACTTTTCAACCAACTCAATATATTTCATTACCTCCTTTCCAGCAGAAGTATTGATTTTTGTTTTGTGGTTTTATAACACAATTTCAAGGCTGTTGTAGTTTAATGAGCCATGTTCTTATGATGCTTAAAAAGATTTGAAGCATTTGTTGAAATAAATATTATGGATTGCCCATCTCTTGTCACGTCTTCTTTCTCTAGCCCGTATAAACCCAGCATAAGAATGAATAGGGCAGCCAGCTATGTGGCTTTTTGTGTTTGAGATCAAAGTGCTACTGGAGAACAATAGCAGGCCACACTTCTGTGTTCATGACCACACACAGCAGCACCTGCAGAGCAGTAAAATGTCATTGTTGCTTCTGCAGTTTGAGCACAGAGGAAGCACCACTGAGGTGGCAGATGATTCTAATAATACTTGATGTGAATTGATGGGGAAGGAGGACCACGACACAGAGGGCTTTTTATTATAAGCCTTGACTTCCCAAGCTGTGAACAACAGAATGCTGCACCTGTGGACTTTCTTCAAATCAACCATTATGGAAAGTGACAGATTTTATTAACTTAAGGAAGAACTTTTCAACATGGGAAATTTGTAGCTTATTTTGAAGACATGAAGGGAAAAAAAAAAAAGCAGAAAGATATATTACATATTTCCCATTGCTCATACTTTTTCTAGTGTGCTTTGCTCTTGGAATGTGCTGTAATAGAATTGTGGGGCATTGGCAGAGAGACTTTAAAAAAACCAAACTGCATCTTTGGGATTTTTTTGCACTTTTAGCCTTTGCTTCCTACCTTATATAAAGAGTGAAGTTATCAAGAGAATAAATATGATACTTGAAGAGATACATGTGATCTCATTTTAAAAGATATTCAGGGTAGCTGAGACTTGGGGTGGCAGGGAGAAAGTTGGTGGAAAACCCCTGAAATCGACCGATATAAATTCTTTTATACGAGGCATTGTCTTTGTGCAGCCAGTTCCTCCCTTGTGCATCCATCTTTGGGAAGGTTCTGGGATAGCAGGGGCTGGATGTGGGGGTTGCAGAACTGTAGTTTTGCCAAAGGCATGTGCAGGTAAATGGAGCTGGTGTATATTTTGACAATACAGAGCTTACTTTCAGTTCCAAACAGGCTAGTTTATCAGGTCGGGATTTTTTTACAACAGCAAAGCATAACTGTATGAAGGTGCCTTCTAATATTTCTGTTGTGGGATTGTGACAGTTTATCAGTCAGATTTTTAAAATTAAAGAGAACATTGTCAGTTTTCCTTCCTCAGGTGGCTATCATGTGCTCTGTAGTGTAACACAGATACTGCAAAAGTTGGAAAGACTGGATGCCTGGTGGTCTAATACTAAAGTGATTTCTGCCTCTAACATAAATTAACAAAGTGCAGGATCTGATTTATGCAGAGCTTATCCTGTTATTTTTATTTAAAAGAATGTGTGGCCATATTCTGACTCCGTCATGGCTGGAGTGATTTTACTAGGGATATTCACAAACCTCTGGTACCCATATGAATCCAAACATATCCAAATCTTTCTGTAGATGCAATTAATACCTTGATGATGATGTGCTTCAGGCTGCCTTAAACACTGAACACACATAAAAAAGGAAAATTGATACGAGCATTTTATTATCTTCATATGTATGTGGTTCTTGCAGTCAGTTTTGAAGGAATTGTAGAAGTTGTAATTCATGTAATATTAATGGCTAAGAGTTGGCAAATCAAGCATAAAGTCAACTAGATCATGATTATTAGCTAAAAGCATAGTGCTTTCTGGTGATTCTTTTTGTTCTAAAAATAAGCTCTATGAACTGAAAATCATTTTGCAGGAAACTCTTAAGTAAAGTGATCATGCAGAGTAGTTGGTGGAATATTATGCTTTTCATTTGCACAAACAGATGGTAAGCTTGGCCTTAGATTTAATCAAGGGGTGACAGACAGGTAACGCTTTTGTATATTTCAGATGGAACCTTCTTTTCAGAGACAGAAATGGCTTTATATTCAATAGCCTGTGTACCAGGAGAGAGAAGTATTTACTGGATATTCAGATTCTCCTTGGTGTTACTTGCTATTATAGTTAACTCATACAAGAAAGCTGCTCATCTATTTAGCCAACTGCAAAAAATTTTGGATTGCTTTATTCTCTTTTCATCCTTTCCTGGCTTGCAATGTATATAGCAATCCAGAAAACAGAAATGGGCCTGTGAATAAACTTGTGAGCAAATAACTGCCTTAACAATTCAGGATCCGTGGGTCTCTGACTGTATTCTTTTTAGCTAATCTTTTAGATAAGATTTTTATATCAGTTGTTTCTCTTTTGTCTCTCAAAACATAATACCTGGTAACCTAAGCACATATAATCTTTTTCAGGAGAGAGATTCAAGCCGGTGCAGCTACTGGTGTGTTTTAATGTCACTGCAGAGATTATGTTACCTCCCTAAAAACAAAATCTTTTTTTCTCCCCTTCAAATGGAAGTCTCCTGATACCCCCGTTAGAGACCATTTGTTATGCAGAGTTTTGTGAAGCAATCAAAATTAATTCACAGTGATCTTTTCACCCAGAACCCCCAGCTTCAAATAATGGGCTTTCTCAACAGGTGCTCATTGTGGCAGTTTGACTCCAACTTGCCAGACTAAAGATTTTATTCTTTAGCCATATTTAGGAATGAAATTCTGAGCTTGTAATTTACTAATCTTTAGCAGCTGCCTGGGAAGGCACCTGCTTAAAAGAATGAGGTCTTGTGTCTTTGAGATCTAAAACCTGAAGATGTTTCCATATTTGTCTATTTTTGTACTTAATAAAAATCTCGTTTACAAATCATTAGAAAACCTGTCCGGCATCAATGCAACTTAACGTTGTGGGGGGGCAAAATTCCTTCTGAAGACAAAAGAAGATTCTTTGTTATTTTTTCTTTCCCCAAGTTAGGATTTGTAGGGCTTTTTGTGAAATGAAATGGAAGTTAAATAAAACAACTTTTTTTAATAGGTAGTACTATAGGTAGTGCTATATTAATTTTGACTGTTGAGAACTTTGACAAATGTTTGCTCATCTTTTACAGGCATGGTTTAAATAGGTTTCAAATGAGCTTCAAAAGCAAAGATCAAAACAATACCTTTTTTAACACTGAAATGTCCTTGATGAGAGGAAAAAAACAGGCGGATAACTTGGCTTGGTAAAAATACTGTGGAGTGTACCACAAGAAATACCTCTGATGCTGTTGGTACAAGGATATCATAATGTTCTCATGATTTTAGCTGTACATAGGCATGCAATCAGTGAAGTACACTTTCAGTAGAAAGATGTATCTGTGGATAAAGTCATATTAATCAAAGCACATTTATAATACTCTATTTGTAGTAGGAGTATGGTAAAAAATGGCTTAAGCTAAAACCTTGTCCAAAATACTGTACTAATTGTTCCTAAACAAAATTATATGTTCAATGGACTTCACTACATTGATACTAACTCTGGATGAGAGCTTCGAGGAACATCAGTGTGGTGTCTGAAGATACGAAGTGCCTACAAAAAGGGGAGAAAAGGGAATTTAAATGATTGCTAAAAATGTATTTCTGGACAGGGTGATTGCCACTGGTATGATATTCACAGAAGAAAATCTTTGCCTGAATTTGTTTTGCTTGCTTTTGCCATGTTTAAGACTTAATCGTAAGGAAATGTTTGCTTTAGTATGGACATTCTTAGTCATTGATTGTATGGATGATAATACTGCTGTAGGTTGAAACTGGGGCCTTTTACATCGTCCTCCATTTTAGAAAGTTACGAAGAAGCCATTAAGCGCCATTATTGAGTCAGGTAGCTGAAACAGCGGGGACTTTCTGCAAGCTACACGTGACGCTACCCAAAGCAAAGACAGACAAGTCCTCAGACTGTTGGAGACAGAGAGGCTTTATAGAGTATTGCTTTAGCATGACAGTTTCAGGGGATGATGCAGGTAAAACAGCTTGTAAGGAGAAAAAGTGGTAAAAATGGAGCAGCCAGAATGACATGAACCAGTGTTCGTTTTCAGGGCTTTTCAGGTTAAGTGCTGAGAAAAGAAGAGTTGAGAATTAAGAGGAAAGAAACAATCTCTAGTTGTTTAATTTCTTTTATGTTCAGGAAAACAGGACTTTGTGTCAAAGAAGGAGCTGACTTTGTCATCAAGAATGTGTCCTCAACTTTGGCTTGCTGTTCAATTCAAAAGGGGGTTATACTGCTTTTTGTTTCAATAGCACCTTTATTTAGGACTCTCAAATATTACGTAAATGTAGATATTGTACAATGCTAGTTCCTTTAAAGAAGACAGGTATCTCTTTACCTCCTCAGCAAAGGTATTAGGATAGTAAAGATGAATTCAGCAGTTTGCCCAAATTCTGGTCACCGAACTAAAGAAGGAAACTAGGGTCCTGATTCCTGTTTTATTCATACCAGCACAAATCAGATGTATGCAAGAGGAGAGTTGAGTCTTAGTAGCTGCCAACACCGGGTTCACCAGTATAATTATGAATGTAATCACTCTCCTACTGGGACTCAGTGCAATACAGAAGTCCTGATGCTGAATTCTGTGCTCTTGATATGCTGTTTCACAGTGTAGTTCACTAGGATGTATGTGCTTGTGTGAAATCAGGGATATAGTGCTGTTCATACTGCACCATAATATTTCCAAAGTTTTATAGAAAACAACGAAAGTAAAAGCCTTGGCCCATAATCTTTAACATTGTCAAAGGACATAAGGAGTATACTATGAACATCTAGTTGCCACTCAGTTGCTGGAGTACTTATCTATAGCATCAACAAGAAGAAAAAGTGTTAGTTAATGAAATTACAAAAATGGGATTTCAAACTTTCTGAATTCCAACACTTTCCAAAGCTGAGAGATGTCCTGAGTGATGATACAACTTACTTAGAATCATCTTATGGAAGTGGATTCCCATCTCCTGAGTCCCGATGTATAATTCAAAAGAGTATCAGACATAGATGATTGCTGGTCATAAAGCTTTTCAATCTTTAATACCAGTTTAATAAACAGAAGAACTGGTATATGACATCACAGGTCTTGTTGTAGTCTCTAAATATTCATAAAATGTCACACAGTAGCACAGATTTTTACAAGTCTCATCTGAAAAAAAAAAGTCCAAACTTGATATTTAAGAATCTAGTTCATTCCACAAGCATCTCACTTTTTAAATACATGAGATTTAAAATTTTGTACTCTTTAGAGAGTTCTAACTTTGTTGCTTCCAAAAATCAAACAAATTGACCCGAAATACTTCTGTTGGAAGCAACTGGTTTAGTTTCATGCTCTTATCAGAATTAATGCTCACTCTGAGTTGAACGTGGCTATAAAGTTGTCTGAAAAATGGACTTAAAAAGACATCATGACATTAAGCAGTAAAGGGTACAGGGTTATTGCAAGTGTGAGCCCTGATACACAGTAGACTTCGTGTGGATATTGTGACAAAGCTGTTTGGTGCTTTTCTTTTAGAGTAAAACACATTCAGCTTACTCTGTGCTCTTGCCCTGTCAAATGCCAGTGTGTTCAACAAAATATGTAACTCATTAGTCAGCAGTGGCTCCTAGTATCTTCTGTTTAATTCAGCTTGTTTGAGTTCTTGCAAAATTCTTCAATGGAGAAAGGGATGTTTTTAGGCTACCAAACTAAACACTGAAATATTTATGGTTTATACTTTTGTTTGGGGGAGGGTAATATACCAATCTGTGAAGCACACTAAACAATCCTATACCAGTGGAAAATCACTCATTTCTATTCATGTTTTCAACCGTACTGAGGAGAATTTTCATCTGTTTTGCCTGAAAGCCTACTCAGTAAATTTTGGAAGCGTGGAAGGGGGTGAATAAAATGGAATACTGCATAAATGCCTATAGATAAATTATAACAGCAGAGAAAACCATGTTGTAGCAGCATATCTCTATAGAGTGGTATTTTGAAACCAAGTAAACTTTGTATAATTTCCCATTAAAAAATAATCCTATTGCTGAAGACTTAAAAAATGAGTTAAAACATAAGCAATGCAGCTATTTTTTTTCCCTAAAGCTGCCAGCAGCATGACTTACCAGCTGTTAGATGTACGTGTTTGCTCTGATGAAATATTTAACTTCAATGTAGCTGACTGGTTTATTGTTGTTAACGGTGTAACTGATTACTTTATGGCTATTCAAAGTGTGAATAAGCTGTGGGCTTCACTACTACTCTTACCCGTTTTGAGGTTTGGGAGGTATTGCTAGAGCCTGGAGTGGCTGGGGCAGGTGGGATCTGAGAAGACCTTCAGTATTCTGTAGGGTACCCAAGCAATTCTTTTGCAGTGTGCCTATCCCTCAGGGCTCTAACCATCAGGGTGTGTCTGTGAAGATCCTTTCCTCTGCATGCCCCTCCTCACAGCCCTTCGAAGAGAAATCCTCTTATGTCCCAGGCTGCTAACAGTATAACTACTGACTGTAGAACACTTCAGTAGTTGAATACATCCTTTTTTCTTTCTGAATACACACACATAAATACATAAGAATCTTTAAAAATATGATTTCTGTTATGAAGACTTTTCAGTATGTGAATTATGGTGCATTAAATTCAACACAATTGTAGTGACATAACACTGTTTCATTACTTGCATAAAATGTAATGAAAAGTTATTCTGTCAGGCTACTTGGATATTGTGAGCTATGTTGGCCATTTCTAAGTATTCACTAGGTACAAGGTCATTTTGTTAAGATAAGAATTCCCATTAAGGTCTCTGGCATGCTTCATGTGAGTAGTCATGCTGGGATGAGTATGTGAACTCTTGGCAAATAAGAGCATTATAGGTATGAATCCTTTTAATACAGCTTGGGTTTTGTTGGTTTTTTTTTTCTTGGATTCTTGTATTTCTGTTTTCTTTAGCAACCATTCTGATGATTTAAGGACTAAAAAGAATACACTGCTCTTTCTTTTAATGATGGTTGGTTTACATTATTTATTTTACATCTGTCAGAATATTCCAGGTTGGAGATATTAAGATACAATAGAAGACACCTGAGATTTATGTTTGGAAATGTATATCTCAAAGTCTGAAATTATATTTTGTCCTAAGATACTAAATTAAGTGAATTAATTTCCTCAACTAGAACCTTGACTAATATATGAGGTAGAAATATGGCGTAGTGATTTAAATTTTGATGAGGTCACCCCACCTAAGAACTTAAGAGCTTAATGATGATTCCCAGATGTATAAACAGATGCTTTCAAATTCCCTGCCTCAGTTTCTCATGTGTTTAAATAACAACTTCATTCCAAGGGAATCGATGTATTGTAACGATAGTTACTTGTAGAAGAGACCAAATATGCAGTAAAATATAAATTAGGACATCTTCACTGAAGTAAAATGAAACAGACAACCTGGACCCAAATATTTTTGTGTACACACATATAGGATACTTTGAATGCCTTGGTTTAAGCAGGTAGTCAGACTTGATCTCCAGAGGTCCCTTCTAACTGAAATCTTTCTGTGATTAGAAGTTTATGGGTAGAAGCAATGTTAAGCATATGAAAGAAAATTACATAAATGTTTTGGAAATTAGGCTAAAGTCAAGGAAAAGGGAGACTCTAGGCTGTTGTCTTACAATTTGGGTTGTTTTCCGTTCATGTTTTGTGTGAAGTACAGCAATGCAGTCAAAGAATATGTTTGTAAAGTGCCATATGGAAGTCTGGTAGCAGTACAAGGTTCTTAGAGATGGAGGAGGAAGGAGGAAAAGAACAATGTCTCTTCTCTGCCTACATTACAATAGGACAGTCAAGGACATTGTAATTCCTAAGAATCTTTTCTCTAAATGAGCAAAGAATGGTGATTGTCTAGAAAGAAATCAACAGCTCTTCTGTTTCTTAACAGAGCAGCTATGTTTCCTTCCTTCCTTTCTGTTATGGCTATTTAATCTCTTCTTTCAGTGCATGTAAAATAAGTAAACCTGGCCAGGATGTGTAGGCAGAACCCAGAAAGGTGGTATTGAACACTGCTCTCTGAGGGACATAGCAGGACTAAAATCCAAAAAATGTTAGTTCCATACTTTTAAGATATAAATGTAATGTTCTAATCAGTGCAGAGATCATGGTTGATCCATAGAAGCCAATTCTAGAGTCTGCTAGAGACTGATTCATTCAGGTTGTTGAAGGTCATTTATTGGAAGTCTGCTGTAAAATGGCAGCAGTAATTGCAAGGGTTCATTTTATCTTGAATCTACTTTTACATTTCAGTACCTTAGGTTTATATTTTAGCTATTTTCCCTTCAGCTGAGGTGGAGTTGTTTTCCTGTCTGTCCAGTTTTCTGAAATATTTTATTTTTCTTGGAAAGGGAAGGTAGTGTAGATGGAGCCGCTGCTGCAATGTAGTAACTCCCATTTACCACTGGATGGTGTTTGAGTCAGTCTACAGTTCTGGGTTAAGTCTCTCTCTACCCCAACACAATGAATGGCTTGTGCAGCTAGTTGAACGCGAGAATCCCAAGGCCATTTAGTGATCCAAGATGAAACTTTCTGTTCTTTGTGTTTATTATAGACTGTCAGGATTCAGAAATGCTTAGAAATAATAAGTGCAATAAACATGTTAAAATGTGGTCATTCCAGGATAATAGACAGTTTCCCATATCAAGGTTAATTCAACTTTATCATTATTGCCTAAAGCAACCTTTAATTCCATTCTTGTTTTTTAATTAAAAGTGGTGGCTTACTCTGGACTGGATTTGCCTTGTTTTCTCCTACTGAGCAATACTTCACTCTGTTGGTGGCCACTGAAACTTAAGTAGGGACAGATTTACTGAGTTGTTGCAGAGCAACACAGGGCCAAATTTTTCTACTCTTACTGCTGTATGAGAGTGTCATATGTTTTGGTTTGGGTTTTTTTTAAGATAATGGTGTTCTAGAACCAGAATAGTAAGTTCAAATCCTTATTCTGAAGTTAGGAATATTCAGATGCACACCAGCATCCATATTTTGTACCCCAGTTACCTCTTTACATGACACAATATATTGTTTGTCTAAATGAGCTCTCAGAACCTTGTAAACTGTGTTTTTATAAGAGTGAGTTTTAGAGTCTTCCAAGATTTATAAACAATCTTTTACAATTCGTATAAAATATGAGCAGTGTCTGTGCATCCCATTAATGTTACAGGATTGGAGAACAAGTCTGATACTATGTTCTATGTCCCTATTCTTATTTCTAGTTGAAAACTTTGAATGATGAAGTTTAGTCTGCCTGTGAAAATAATAATAGTAAAAAAGCATCACACTCTTTAGTACCATATAATTCTTCCTTGAATGCTCCTTTGGCCTTATTTGCCTTTGTATTAGATTAATTTTAAATGTATTACTTTCTTAGAGGAATTACACTCATGTACAGTCTCATATAATGTTAAGAATTTGCAGTCACAGTTAAGTTTCTATCTGCAACATGGCTTGTATACACCCAGTCTTCAGGCTGCTTTGGTTTTGGGGGGTTGTTGGGGGTGTGTGTGTGTTAGGTGGCTAGTTTTTTTGGTTTATTTTACCAAAAAACCCTGAAATTAGACGACTATGCTTTTAGCTCTCCTGTTTAGCTGACCAATGTCTTTGGGGCAACGTACAGCTATCAAAAGAAAGCTTCCAGAATAAAAGCATCAGGTCAGTTGCTGCCAACCTGAATAACATCAAGGGCATGCATTTGTTTTTCTCTCTTGTCCTACTTCACTGTTGAACAAACTAGAGAAAAAGATCAGGAATCGTATTTGGCTCAGCATGCTAAGAATTCTTTATGGGAGTACATGATGAAGCAGAAATGTTTGTGATGTCTCTTCCTCTCTAGCTCAAAGAGAAGTTCTTTCCTCTTGAAAGACAAAAAAGCTGGAAATTTACACTCAGCGAGCAACAGTAAAGGAGTGAAGTTTGAAAGGCTAATTGGGAGATCTAGTTCTCTACAGGCTTTGCTGAGTGTGCTTTGACTTGGAATTGCTGTGTCCCTAGGACTTGACAAAAAAGGACAGAGAAGTCAATGGAAACAGACCTGTTGACTCTCCTGGGCTTTGTATCTCACCCAGAAAGTGTATCACAAAACAATTATAAGAGTAGTGAATTACGGCACAAAGTCACCTTGGATCCTGAGCTGTTCCAAATGCTTTCAGCTTACATTATTTTCCAACTGTGTCACTTTCCCTAACTATCTGTGTCACAAAGCATTACAGCAAAGACATCAGCTGTAATTCGTTCTCTTAAATATCTGACTTTAAAATCTGTGTCAGGCAGTTTGTATCATCTGTCAAACAACTGTCAGAAAGGGCCAAGAGGGAAACACCTGAGAAGCGTAGTGCTGAAAGATCTGTGTGTGGAAGTGCTGCATCCTGTATGAACAGCGACTTGGGGAGATCCTGGAAAACCCAGTAACACTGTCAAAACTTCTTCTGTTTGTACAGGTTGGAAGTGCCATTTTGGATCAGGTTCTCTGGGTGCTGCATGGTCTCTGATGACCCTGGACAGTTGGCTACTGCTTTCAAGAGTTTTATGGCTGGCCTTAAAATGTCTCAGAACACTTCCTGTCAGGAGCAGAAGTGTTACCCTGGCATCCTGGCCAAATTCGAATTACAGTTTATCTATTAGAAATTATTCTAGGGTTTAATTTAATCATTCTTTGTAGACCAGTGCTCTAAGTTTCTAAACAGAAGCTTTAAACTGGTATTCCTTTATGTGTGTTTAATTCTGTACTATGGTGCATAATAGGATGCTGGGCATTTTTCAAAACAGATTACATTTTTCTGTAGAGTGTGAAGAAAATTCTTCTTTGCTTCTTGTCCTAAATTTTTATGTGACTTTTCTCCACTCTTGAACAGTAACTGTATTTCATTCAGGTATTTTGTATGTTTCATTGATGTCAGTGTTAGATTCCCTAGACGTGAGTCTGATTATTTCGTAAACTCAGTGTCACAGAGGGGTGGAGCCTCTACAGGATAATGATTTCAGTTTGGAAAGTATAGGAGTTTAAATCTTTATATAAAATGTTTAGAGATCTGTTTGTTTAAAAGATAGTATATACTTTCACTGTAGTGATTTTCTGGAATGTAAAATTATGCCTCATAATTTAGCCAGTCCTTATCACTGCTGTAGTTGCTAAAAAAAGTATGGCCATATGAAGCAGTTTAGAAAATCATCTTTCAAGTGTTTGTTTTAGAAATGATGGGCTAGCGTCATGGCATGAAAAGCTATGGAGGCATTAATTGTCTCTTCTGTTACTTTGCTAAACTATTCCATACAAAAAGAGCAGATTAAATTGACTCACCCTCATATATTTAATGATTGCTGCTATTTGACTAAGCAACATTTCTCAGGAAGCTGCTTGTCATAGGCTATCAATATTCTTTTAATCCCGTGTTAGTTATTGGTGTACTTTGTTACTCTCCAAGATGGCCTGTCTCAAGTGGTTCTTCAGCTTGCACAGCAAGAAAATGAGATGCTAAATGGTTGCACAAACAATTTGATTATAGTGTTTAATTCCTGCCCTATGGATTTCCAAGTTCAGTGATCCTTTCTCTTCTTTAGTTGTTATTATTACCCTTCTAACTGATCTTTCTGCTGCCACAATTATTTTATTCCTTTTTGTCAAATTATATTTTGATCCCAGCTTTCTGCAGACAGTGCTGGGCTTGTGTGTAGTTTTGCTTTAATAGCTATCCATGTCAGAATATCACTATACACTATACACATCAGTGACTGTTGTTCACACTTAACATTATGATCTTTTCTGTACATTTGATGATACGCAGAGGAGGATGAATAGTTAAGATATTTCAGGCTTTTTCTCTACAGTTTATATTGCATAGAAAGTTGATTGTGTATCATACATGGATGTTGAGAGTAAGATAATCACTTTGTCAATGTGTCTATCTTTTGTGTGGTGATTATTGACTAGTTTAGGCTCACGTTTAATTTTTTTAGCAATCCAGGTTCCTACCATATTAGTCTGATTCCATGACAAATTAAGTCAGTAAAAAGATCCCGGTAAATATTGCTTACTTATTTTGAGCACATATTTATTCCATGCTGATCACCTAAGCACACATGGTTAAGGACTGATCTTGCAAAATGTTGAATACTCTGCTCCAGATTCAGAAAATTGCTTAAGTGAATACATATTACTTTAGAATTCAAAAAGATTATTCACAGGCTGAAAATGAAACAAGTGCTTATATGTTTTACTGTAGCCTGGTGCATTGAGTTTGCCATGATGTGCTACTGTAGGGGCTTCAGATGGAATACTTCGAGTCCCTACAAGAGTCATTTGTTTCCTCTTGCTCAAAGAAGACCTATGTTTTTCTTGATTAATTTCATTGAATTTTACTCATATAACTTCTTTTATTACATGGAGAATTACATTACCTTTTATCAGATGTAGGGGAAATGAATTGTATTATAGGCTTTATTGTAATTTTAAGTACAGTTAGAGTTAAAAGATGATTAAGCTTGTTCGAGATGGTGAATTACTGTGTTTCAAGGTGAAATACTCTGCAGAAAACAGGTTTTGCTTTTTAAAGCCTATTACAAAACCACACAAGTATTACAAAGAGCTTCAGTTCCAAGAGGTACACATTTGAAACTTGAAAATTTAAAATATTTAAAATGTCTTTTCAAAATACTTGGTTAAAACTCTCATGTCCAGAATGTTGTATATGTAAACCCAAGGAGAAAATCAGGATTTTAATTGTCAGTCACTCTGAAGAAAAAGGTTAGATGGGAAACATAAAGCAAATAAGGTTTTTCAGTGTTGCACACTTAGAGAGCCAGACATACTGTAATTCAATCATCTAGTTTGGAAAAAATAAAATTGTCTTCACATCTCTGATAGGATGATGTTATTTTGAAAGCTTTAGCCCTCTGAGATTTGAGATTGCTATTCTTTGCTTTTGTCATCTTCCTTCTTATTGGGAACATTTAATTGTTCTTTCTGGAAGAAATCTATTGGAGTGCAAACTGGAAAAAAGGCTTTATTTTTTACTATGTATCATTTAAAAGCAAATACTACACACAGGCCTTGTGTTGGCACTCTAGTGCATGAAAATGTTTAAAAAAGAGGGTTTTTTGAGACTAAATTTTAATTAAGCGTAATTGGTTCATTATGAATCAAACTTCCCTTTCAGCTGTGGACATATCATGGAATTTATTTTTTTTTAAATAATTTTGACATTAAGATCTCAAGTGTAAAATTAACTTGTTTAAAAATGAAAAAAAACCCCAGAACAACCCAACAGCTCTGATCTGATTTAAGCTCTTAAGATCATGGAGGTTCCCAGATGATATCCTACTCTGGGTCAGGTAGACTTCATTGCAGTTTACTGCTGCTGTTGGTGCATTTGACATGGTGTCCACAGATGCTTTTGTCATTGTAGAACTATTTTAAAATTATTTCTTAAAAATGTTTTGTCAAAGAAACAAATCAGAGTGTGCTGCTTCATGTAACAGTCAACAGTGCCATATGCCATAAATGAATGTTGAAAAATACTGACAGATTTTCAGAATGGCAGAGGTGCAGACCATTGAGCAAAACTCATTAATAATAGTGGAGTGTTTATATAGTGCTTTGAAAATGAGAATTTTGCCCTCTTTTTCTGGGAGTAAATTAGGTCAGAGTGTTCCCAGAATTTACATTTCAATTAAAAATCCCAATAATAACACATTGTGCTTATAGTGAATGATTCCTTCTCAGGGAAAGATGATATCTCCTGTTACTTTGTTAAAGAAAAGCCTCTTCATTGCAAAAGGCCACACATAGTTGGTAAGAACTCTTCTTCCTTGTTTGTCTTCCTCAGTTAACTTAAACCTGTGTGAGGGTAATACACTGTAATCAGACCTCAGGCTTTCACTGTCTGGGTTAGATATGTTTGAGTTTGTATATTTTAGTCTCTAGAGGCTTTTTGAAATAGAAAACAAAACTTTTCTTTGTTTTCCTTTGAACTTACCCACACCTGAAAAATTAGACAAATGATCCCCTTTCCTTAAAAGGCATTGTTCTTGTGTGGGGAGGAATTGCTCTAGCACGTACTACACAGACAAGCTCATGTTTACAGGCTCCCTTTTTTCACAAAGGTTTGCAAATTCTTAGTTAAAATTCTCTTATCTCTGGACCACCAAAGCCTCTTTTTCTGTCAAAGAATAACATAAATCACAAATTTTATTAGACAATTTCTATTCTTGTGTGCTGCGTTTGCAGAATGACTTCATTCACCATGAAGAGTTGTTTCTCTTAGTTAAAGTGCAGTGGTTTTAAAAAACATTTCAAAGTATAGAGATTCAAATAGTGGCTGTGCACAAATGTAGGCAGCATCTGTGAGATTGAACAGTAATTTATTGAAATAATATTTAAGTTTCCTGTTGTCTACTAAATTACAATCATAGTTATTCTGTCTGAATAAAAGAGACTGCAGTGGAGTTGTGTGTGTTTGTGTGTATGTGCATGTGTAAAAACTTTTAGAGACTTCAGACATCTAAGAACCAAGCCAAAATAGCCTGTTACCACCTTTTTAAGGAGTGTTGAGTAATTTTGTGGCCTTGCTTTGAGCAAACAAAACAGGCATTAATCATCTATGCTCTGAAACTTGTCTCGGCCTAAAAAGTTTCAAACTCTGCATCATTGTTTTCCTTGTGAAAAATGAAATCAACATTAAGGAAAACTTTCTGAACTGGTTTGGAAATTGATGTGTTTCTACAAAAAAACAACTCAGCTGAAACATTTGTGAGAGATGCATAAATCCTAGAATTATAGAATGGTTAGTGCTAGAGGGGACCTTAAAGATCATCAACTGCATCCTTAACTATCTGATTTTTCAGGCACACTTTCTGCTTTCCCTAATATTGAGTGTATTACCTCCACTACTTCCATTTTCACTTCCCCTATCCTTTCTTTTACTGTTTTTGAACAAAATTTAGCATGTACTAGGATGTATAATGTGATAAAAATGCACACAGCTTTAATGCAAGGTATACTACTACCCAATCTCCAGTCTTCTAAATTAATGTTATCTTGCTGCTCCATGACTTCCCAAGGTCAGTCTACAATCTTCCTTTCTTTTAATACTTTTAAAGTAATTTTAGTAATGTCTTGCATTACAAATGTTAGGAACAAAGTTGTTATAGCCCAACAATTTGACTGGCATGTCAGGTTTTTGTTTTGCATGTTTGCTTCTGGTTTATTTGTAGCCTCTGTGGATAGAGCTAGATCTTCAAGCCAGTGAGAGTTGCCAGACATGGTACTTTGGAGAGAAAGGTCATGCATTTCAGTTGAGTAGTAATTTTTAATGCAGATATAATAATTTGTTTGTCAATAAATGACAAAATGCCTGCTTTCTGAAGCAAAGAAACATAAATGAAATATGCTTGATCTATATAGAGTCACACAGGTAATATTCTTTGTATTTTTTGTCGGTATCTCTGTTGCTAGTCATATTTATGATGGCACTCTGATTTTAAAATGACAGTCTTCCATTATCCACTTATTAATCAAAAGTTAAGGCTTTTTGTTAAGTGTTTAAAACTTTTAAAATTCTTGACTGCTGTTTGGGTTGGTTTGTGGGAGTTTTTTTAATTCTGTGCAATTTAGTGGAGACTGTAATTCTATATCCTCAAAGGTGAGTGAATTTATCAAAGAGCCATGTGCTGCTTGCATTTCCAACACACCAAGGGAAGGGGGTGGGGATAGGTAGGCAGAACCAGCTGTTTGAATGCTTTCTAAAATAGACATGATACCCTCTGGTGATCCATTCTATTTGTAAGGTGCTACTCAGTACAACTGTCATGGCTGCAGCAGGTAATTGCATTGAATTGCACTGATGATACAGTACAAGTGTGCCTGTAAGAAATTATGTTTTAGCCTGATCCTGTTTGAATTCAGGCATGCAACACTTTTCACACACATACTTTTGCTGTATTAATTCTTCTGTTTAATAGCATAATTCTAAAAATAATTTAGTCATGGGAACTGGGAAACAACTACTCTAGAATTTGAATTTTTTTTTTCTTAGTATACAAATAATTTTATATGAATATATTTAAAAACTGCTTTCTGCTTAATTTTGTTTCCTGGCTTTGCAGCTACTGTCTAGGTATTTTATTCTGTCTGTCTTTATCCAGTTTAATCAATTAGACTTTGAGGAAACAGGGAGTTAGAGGAGAACTGTATTACCCTTAACTGCTCAGCATTATAAATAATGCAAAACCATGTTTATTATCATGTCTTATGAAACTTCAGTGTTCCTCATAATGTTGCCTTACAGAGCTCAGTACTTTTGAGCAAGACAACACAGGAGATTTCCTCCAGTCAAGATATATTGCATGTAGTAGCTCAAAACCAGCCCAAACCCCCATCTTTCCTCTGACTTAAAGAAAAAAATCAACTCCTACTCTTCCTAGCATTCAGGGATGAAACTTTTAATACATCTTTACATGCTGTACATTAAGCACAGTCAATGCTGGAATGTTTTCTATGTCCTACTATAAAGTGATGACTAGACCTAAACAGAGTCTGGATGGGGCTCTGAGCACCTAATCTAGTGAAAGATGACTCTGTTTATAGCAGTGGAGTTGGACTAGATGATCTTTAGAAGGTTCCTTCCAACCTCAACTACAGGTGAAAAATCTGGATCTGTGTTTGGTTAGAAAAAACATTTTGGTTTCAGGTGCATGTGTGAACTAGACCAGAAAGAAAAAAAAATAGCCAGCAAAAATGTCAAAATACAAAGAAAGCAATTAATAAAATCCATCAAATACCTCTGAATGTCTTTGAGTGTCAATGGTGTATTTAGTTCAGATGAGGTCCCATTAAATGTTTGGGGTAAAGTCTTGCAACCTCCCTAGTCTTTCAGAGTTGTCCCTGGCTGCATATTTCCCAAGCCCTGATGCAGAAGAAAGCCAACTCACACAAGTTAATTCTATCTACCTGTCTTAGTGCTTTCAGCTGTGGAAAACTCTCCTGCAGACCTCTGTAACCTGATTATACATTTTATTTCAGGGATAGTTTGATAAAGTGTGGAAATACGTGATAATACTGAAGCCAAGTATCACAATCAGCATCACCCTTAAAGAAACAGGTTCTTGACAGTGAGACTGGAGAGCAGCTGGTGAATCTGTTCATGGTGAATCTTTTCCATCTGTTCATGGTTGTGCTGAGACTTCTAGGATACCACCTTGTCTGAAATGGTCATTTGGTTATAGTCTAAATTTCTTTCCATCTTTAGGGCAGTAGTTCTGGGTAAGATCTTGGCATCAATTAAATTCACTGACTTCACTTAGGCCAAGACTTAATTTAGCTTTATAGCTGTTGACATCCTTCCTTTCTAATTATAACAGACTTATTTTTATTTTTCTGTATTTTTAAGTCCCTGTTGCTGAATCACACTTCATAATTAATGTGTCAACTGTGTAACTGTTTATGTGTATAAATGGTTAGATACTGGGATAACACATACTTAGTATTGCAAGTAGTAGCTTGAGTCAGTTGTATAAACAACAGGTAATGTACGTGTGCATGTGTGTTTATGCATATGTGTACATATGATTTATGATCATGTGCAGTAAAAGGGCTAACTAGAACCCATAAATACTCCTCAGGAGCAGGCTCATGTGAAATAAAACATAGCTGAGACATTTACAGGGATTGTGTGGATCACAGTGGGAACGCATCTGTCATCATTTTTAAAAAAGTGATAAATGTTTAGACTGCTCCCTTGCTGTCTGTGTCATTTAGTCTGACTTATTGCTGATGGTCCATATAACAAAAGTGTTTTAGTGCCACATCAGGAAGTGATAGCCATTGTGATTTATTACATAACTTTGTCCTAAGTGATACATTGTAAGGAAAGATCTTTATAAGGAGAGTTGTGTGTGGATTCAGGTGGGGAGTTATGTCACTGTTTGTTTTATGAAAGTTAGACTGCATAACAGGCCTACAAACCAAACATGCAGCGGAAGGAGTCAAAGGAGGAGGATCTTCTAAGGGCTGGGTTGTTATGCTGTTGGAGAGTTGAAATAATGTCAGTCTGCAAATAAAATGTTTAGCTTTCTGCATTTTAAGATACCCTTAATTAACGCTATCTTCAAGATTTCTATCCCAAAGAATCTGTCAATTGGCCAATGTTAAGTCCTAAGAATTGTTTTTTTGCCCTCAAAGAAATGAATAGGAAGTTCATACTGATTTCTTTAATGGTAACTGTAGCTTTTTGTATGTGTGGGCCTATTCTGCTTGCCTCACTGAGTTACAGACTGTGACACTTTACATACCATATGCTTTCCAGTACAGCAGTGACTTATTTTATGCCACGTTATTGGAAATTACATGCTTGCACATGTGAATGAAGATACAGGGTGGCAATTCCTTTAATAATGGAATATAATAATGGCAATTCCACTAGCTTCTGAGCTAGTGCTGCTGGGGGGATCTGTGAGTCCATACCTGTAGGAGGCTGTATGCTCATCTGCACAAGTGGAGATTAAGTTATATAACTAACATATATCTGAACAACCTGGCCTTCTTAGAGAGAGTCATTTTGCTAAATATTCCTTTTAAAGAATCCTTTCATGTTAATAGGAGAGAAATATCACCAGAAAAGAGTAAAGCTAAATCAGTCAAGAGCTGAGTGACTAGGACTTCAGGGAAATTACGCAGTATGCTGTCCAAGGTGGTATGCTACACAGTGCCATCTTGTATGTAAACAATTAAAAAGAATTGCCACATGCTCTCAATTTTCTTTGTGTTCCCAAGGCATTACTCAAAGGAGGATGGCAAAAGCAAGTATTAGCAAATGTTTCTCTTCAATACACGCATTCAGCATGTCCCAAAACTCAAAGCACTTGTGATATGTACATGTATGTACAAAGTCTATTGAACAAGACAAACAGTAACTTGTCTTGAAATTGTAAAAGCATTGTTACTGTCTTAGAGGCTTCTTGTCCTTCAGCCAAAGCGGATCAAGAAAGTAGACCGTCTCAAAGCAATGAGTTCTGAGGAATTCTGCAGGTCTTGCTTTTAATGATGGGTGATTTTTTCATGTTTTGAGCTGAAAAAATTGCCTCTCATGAGACTCTTCTCTCTAAGGGTACTCTTATGTGAATCTGAGAATCAGTTTTGTCATGTATAATTAAACTAAGAGCTTGAGTTGCTTTTTACATGAAAAATTATGATATTTCTATTTGTGATTGTGGGCAAAATCCTAAAAGGCTCATACGTGTACCACAGTTTTGTACATTTGAGGGATGTGAGGAATTTGCTTGAAAATAATGGAATGCTTATCTTGACCTCTGAACTAACTGAAGTGTTTCTGCTATCTTGAAGTCATCTGGATATGAAATTTAATTTAATTTACCATCCCTATGTAATTGTCAGATTAACATTATCCATGCTTTTTCTGGTCAGTAAGTTTTTCTTAACAACTATGAGGCGGTTCACAAACTCATCAACTCCTTTAAACTACACAATATTTTCTAAAAGACATTTCTGTTGTCTTATGTGCAATAGAATTGTAATCACCTGTATTTAAATCTAATGGATTTGAAATAACCTACAGGCTTCCAGTTTAATGAGAGCTAGATTAATGAAAAAAGACCTTTTACCTCAGATTGCATGACAACATTTTCAAATTACATTCCTGAAACAGAGAATTCACTTATTCCGAGTAATTGGATGCTGACTAGGGTTAATATGTACAATGTCTTTAAATGAAAATGTTCTATTGTAAGTGGGACTGTATGATACCTGAGGCATTCTCAATAGATTTGGTTGGGCTCTGAGTTAATTATACTGCTTGCTATTTTTTGAATGAATTCAAGCATGAATTCTACACAGTAAAGATTGGGATAATTATATTCAATTCTGCTTGGTGCCCCGCTGAATGAATTGACCTTTTAGATAAAACTAGTCTCTTGAGCAGGAAACCTGAAGAAAGCTTGAACAAAGCAACCAGATGCAGCTGGGGACTGGGGAAAAGCTTTAATTTTTTTAAATTTTTTTTTTTTTAATGCTAAAGGAGTAGAAGCATCACAAAGATTGATTTTTAGTCATGGAAAAAGTATTCCTGTGTTGGCAGTGTTTTTGTATATGCAGTACATAAAGTTATAATTTAAGCTATTGATTTTTCTAAGCTGTTTTCTCATCAGTAATCTGACTAAAGAGAAGCAGCAGTAGAGCACTAGAAAAGTTCAGTGTACACAGGTGTCCCACACTTCGGCAAGGTACCATCATCACAAGCTGTGACTGCAGATATGGTGCCAATAATGCTGTCAGCATGATTGGCTCTTCCATTGCATATGCAATACTAAAAGAGGGTGGGTAGGAATAACAATGTTTTCAAAGGGAGTGCTTTAAAAAAGTGAAAGGACTCCCAAGGACCAAGAAAACTGTTGCTACAAGTACAAACCCGCAGAGTGCCCTTTAAGGGCAGAGTACTGTGTTAACCTGTAGCCTGTTGCATTGCCCTGCATTGTGGGAGCATCCAAAATTAACATGAATTTTTTTTCTGTTTTTTTTTTCTTTTCTTTTTTTCCCCCATTTCCTAAAAGTGGTCATACTTTTAGTAAAGTGACCATGATACTAATGTAGTGAAAGTTGTCTTTTAGTGTGGGTTGGATCCTGCCTCTGCCATTGTGCTTATGTCCTAGGTAAGTGTTTAGAATGGTAATTCTCTGTGTGATGGTAGGTGATGAAAAGGAAACAGTTTTTTGAATTTTTTTTTGCAGTCTATACCTCTTTTCTCTGAGGGTACATGCAACCAGCATGAAGTACTTCTGTAGCTCCTCTGTATACATTTTTGAAATAACTTCCACTGTGGAGTTGAGGATGACATTAATTGAAGTTTATGGGGTGGTGTAGTTTTCTATGGAACACCAGAAATATTTCTTTGCATTACTTAAGTAAATATATTTCAGCAGTTTAGTCTCACAAAACTTCAGTCATGTAACTAATTCTTCCTCTGGTAGATAGTCCCCTGTTGGTGAGATGTCAGTAAGGCAGCAGAATTTAGCCCATAATGTTAGCTGGATTTATGATAAGGGCAAGTGTTTGTAACAACTTTTTTGATGGGGTTCCAGTCTCTTAAGCACGTACATTATCTGTTACTGATATATCATTTATGTAGAGAATACAGTTGTCACTCACTTCATTTAATTATATTATGGATGCTAAATTATCTACTAACATAAAATGTGCTTTTATACTGCAGATTACAAAGGTTTTAAGAAGTTTAATATGCCACTTTTTAATTGGTGAGCAGTACCCTAAAGGATTCATGTGAGGTTTTGTTTGTTTGTTTGTTTTTTACTGCAGTAGAATGTGAACATACCGTAATATTACTAGAGATGGTTAGTTGCAAATGGGATTTGGGTCAGTGAAGTTGTTTGGGATTTATTTTGCATAAAACAGATCTAGGAGGTATAAAATGGTAAATATAATAATCAAAGGCTTGTGTTTTGTCAGTGAGATCACTGAGTTGAGAACTGAATATCTTGTGGTCTTTACACTCCAGTTAGCTACAGTCATTTAGGTAGACAAACAATATATTTATTGCATATGGTTCCAAGTTTGTAATGACTATTAATGTAGAATAGCCTATTTTCTGCTCTGTTTTCCAATCCATTAAATGAATAATCTTCTATGTATAGGGTCTGCCACACCTTACTGCATAAATTCTTTGCCTTATTTATGCCTGCATTTAGTCATACATCTGGTAGGTCACTTGTTCCAAACAAGTAAATGGTTGGTTTTGATCCTTGGACTGTGAAACAGGGATTCTCAAAATGCTTATGGTCCTGATAAACGGACTCTGAAATATTGGGAACAACCTCAAGGATCTGATTTGAGCATCTAAGTTAATGCTAAATCCTTGGTTTTTTCTGCACTCTTGATTTTATTTTACTGTTGAAAGCTTAGAGATTTAGAAATGTTTAGTTATAAGACTGCCTAACAACACCTTTCTTGATGACACTGGCTTCTCTTCCTGTTAAAATTACAAGGCTACAGAAGCTAATCCAATAGCTACTTATGACTCTTAAAAACATCATCTGAATATACTGTATTCTTGATGGTGTTCTCCCAGATTTACCAATAGTTCACCTTCAACACTTTAGCTGTAGAATCAGCATACACTTATGCTGTTTACAGGACTAATTCAATGTAAATGAGCTGTAAGTCATGCCTTCTGATTATCTGTCATGCATAAAATACCTGTTAGATTATTCCTACCAGGTGTAAGGCCAGATCCTGAGACTTTGATTCATACAACTGAGATCAGCAACACTAGTTAATCATTACCTGCTGAAGCAAGAGCTGCAGTTCTGGGTGCAGTCTGTGTGTGTGAGTCAGGCACTGCTAAATGCCTCTTCCATTGAAATGAGGGAATCATTATTACAGGAGATGAGGGGTTTTCACTCACTGAATTGGGTTCTTGTTTCTACAGAGCTGCTTAAGCCAGACCCTTGTGAGCAATGTACTTATACTGACTGTTGGTTGGGGATAGTCTTCAAGCAGTAGTTCGAAGCTTTTATAAGAAGCTTTACAAGAAGGGGACTGGCAGTGAAGAAAAGTAAAGCCACTTAACATCCTGCTAGAAGCATTGGAGTTACAGACTGATGAGAGCTCTTTCCTTCCATCCTATGTAGCAATGACTTTGATTATAATTATTTGTGTGTCTGCCTAAGCTTGTGGTGCCTTCTAGCATAATGAGTTGTTTAATTCTGTTTAAAAGCTGTGGATGGAATGGAGCTAAAATGAGGCGCTTTCTGTTACCCTGTGTGGAAGTATAATGCCAGAGATTAACAATATTGTAGCAATGATTTCTGCCTTTGTTTAATGGCTTTACATGTGTACTGAGTTGCCTAACATAGAATATGTAGAAAAAGAAATATTATAATCTGGGAAAGGAACAGTTTATTTTTGTAAGTCGTAAAACCTCAAAAATCCCAGTGAATACCTATTTTCGGCTTTTACTTAGCAAGGTGTGACTGATAAACTACCTGTTGATTCATCAGTCCTGTGTATGCCATCATACATTATGACAGTAGATAATAGTGTATGGAATAGTGCTTCATTATACACATTTAGCAAATAAATTTTTATTGAAACCCCTACTTGTTGGTAATCTGGTCTGGTTTTACTTATTCAGTGTTGGCATTGTTTTGATTTTAGGGAGAAACATGGATTATGTGTTTGACGTTTTACTTGAAGGTCAAAACCTATTTTCCTCAGGGATGTACACATCTCAGGAGGTAGTCTTTGGGTGGTGATCACAGACAGACAGTGTTAGATGCAGGATTGGTGTGTGTGTGCAGCCTGGGGAACAGTGTGTGCTGTAAAACTCTGTTCTGTTGTTGTGGAAGTAGACAGGACTGATTTCTCCTACTTATCATCCAGCTATAGACAGCTTCTCTTCTGCAGCAGTTTTCACATGTTTCTGGTAACAAATTTCACTTTCTATGCCCTATATTATTTTCTGCACACAATTGTATGATGATCTATCATATTGTGATGTATATGCTCTCTATCTAAATATTTTTTTCCGAAGGATGTCTAAATAATATTGGCAGAATATGTATATACAGATAATCTTTTTAATGTAAAAATCTCATACAAAGGAATTCTACTCCCAAAACAGATGCTATGGTATAGATATTCATGGTGATTGTTGAGGACCACATGGGACTGAAGCTGTTTGGGGGACAGAGTGACCAAAATAAGTTACCTGCCTGCTCCTGAGAATTAGGAAAAAACATTTTGATCCCTCTTCTGTTTTTCCTGAAAGTGGTGGTAATGGTGAGGCAAATCTCTGGAGTTTTTGGCAGTGCTACATCTTCCAATGTGAAGAAAGTACAACTAATAGATAGGAGAGTGTATGTTGTTATGGAATAGAACAGGGCAGGATTGGAAAGTTCATGGGAAGGGCTGGTAAATGCCTGTTACTATGGGAATGCTGACTTTGCCTCTCTTCTAGCCCACAATTACTGTCGTCTGTCTGTTTTTCAGCACACAAGGTGAACTTGACCCCATACATACTGTTTATACTGCAGTCATTGACAGTGTTTTGTCTTAAATAGGATAAAAACCTAACAAGAAGCATGGCTAACTTGAAAGGGGAAAAAGTCAGAAGCATGTGCCGTTCTCCTATCAGTATTTCTCTAAACCAAATTCTAAGTAAATGCCTAAACGGTCCTTCAAAAAAATCAGTAGAGTATCTAACAGGTACAGTCAGAATGCAGTTTCTATCTCACTAGTCAAACCCAAAGGCTCTTCTCAACATGGCACAGATAAGGTCTTTTATGAAATAATTAAGAGCCTCTTTTCAAATATGCAAAATAAGGGGCAATGTATATGAAAGAATTTGAAAGAACAAAATGACATGATCTCTAAGAAAACAAATGTCTAGAGACAAAACACAAAGTCTTTACATCCTCTGTAGTCTGCAGGTTGCTGGCCCAGGCCTGCTATTTTATCCAGAATCCATATATACAATGCAATGAAATGCAAATTCATAAGCTGACAGGATATTGGTATGGCAAACCATGGGTGTCCAGTTTTACAGGTTTGTAAAACAGTGCGTTCCCTCTCTTTTGCGATGTTACACAAGGAGAATCCAACCACACAGAAACTGTGAGGATAAGATGTAACAAGAATATTAACCTTGCAGGAAACAGGGCATATTATCATGTTAGAGCAGGTTGCTGTGTGCTAGGATCCTTCTAGTTAAAGAAGATTAACTAGCTTGTTGGAGCTGAGAAAATGTCCAGCTTCTGTGGGTTTCCCAGAAAGGCAGGATTGGTAAGCAGCAGCCTCTAACTCTTTGCACCATTATCCCTTGAGAGTGAGATTATCAGAAAACCTCGAGAGATTCACCTTGAAGAGTTTCTTGATTCTAGTACCCTCTTGAAGGTTTTCTGTGAGAAAGCAGGGTGAGGCTTTTATTCTCTCAGAGTACAGACCTCTTGTGGCAAAAGAACTTTCAATAAAAATTACAATAGTAATAAAGAGAAGAGAGATCCACTTCCAAAAGGATCAAGGAATCATTGTGTTTGTACTGAGAAAATGCATTCTATCCTTTTTATTATTTTAAAATGTAAAGAACACAAATGGCTATTAAAGATTCTGAAACAATGAAAAAGTTTAACTAAGCACTTGAGGGTACTGTGGAACTAGCAGAGAATCTCTTTCACTACCAAATAAAATGCAACTTGGAAATTGTACTTTATGCTGTGTATGTGTGTACATACACATGTGTACGTGTGTTTGCATGCATCATACCTATGTATGAACAGTTCATGCAGTTTCTGTTAATTTGTGTGGAAGGATACATTTGCATTTGAAATAATTGTCACTTTATTGAAACTGGACCCATAAAAAGTTTCTTAAACCAAAGTCAGATTAAATCTGCACATTAAAAAAAAAAAGTTCTTTGGACTTTAAAAGGTTATAGACTGCTGACTGCAGGGATTGCAGCTGATGTTCAATAACATTTGAAGCTTGGAAGCTAGGTTTTTAATTTTTTTTTCTATTTACCCTTAGAAGCTGCTTGCTGTTCAGCTGCTAATGCATTTCCAACAGAAATTTTGTAAATTATATTGGGCAACATTCTCAGTGAGAAGAGATTGTGTAAGTAACGGTAATGGCTTCCTCCTGCTGCTTCTGGCAATATGGATATTACACACACACACTTATTTAAATTTCTTGGGCCAAAGTACTCTTCAGGGTTCGAAACATTTGTTTCTCAGCCACTAAATTTAATGGGTAATAATCTAGGAAACAGAACTGATAAGAAGGGGGTTTAGAACAATTGAATATTGTGTGTTGCAAATTTTAATTTGTGACAAAAAAGGTCTCATGTAAAGCATCTTTTGCATGTAGGATTTTTTGGCACTGTGTTCTTTATTCTGTATCTTTATTAAAATTCCTGATTTCCTTCACTAAAATCTGGAAAATTGAAGATTCTTTACTTTTTTGGGTAAAGACATTACCTGCTGTGATGAACGTTCTCATTCCTGACTTTAAGATTTAAGTGAGTGCTCCTGTCTTCTTACCTTTTAACCATACCTTTTTTCAGCCCTTAGCTGAGGGCAGGAATCCATATGCAAGCAACACCACTTTCCCAATGGTTTCACCAAGTGCAGATCAGTATAAAAGAGTATGGTTTGGACTGGCACAAAAGAAAGCTTTTGCAGCGTGCTACTTGGTAAGAACTTAACTAGAGAAAAGGCTTGGGGCTTTAGCTGAGTAAAAGGCCCAGAAGCATTTAATCATCAAAGTGGAATCAGAATCATAGAATATCCTGAGTTGGAAGGGACCCATAAGGATCATCACGTACAACTCCTGGCTCCACACAGGGCCAGCCAAGTCAGAGCATGGGACTGAGAGCGTCGTCCAGATGCTTCTTGACTTCAGCCAAACTGGGTGCTGTGACTGCTTCCCTGGGGAGCCTGTTCCTGTCCTGACCACCGTCTCAACAAAGACCCTCTTCCTAATATCCAACTTAAACCTCCCCTGTCATAGCTTCATACTATTCCCTAAGAATAATAGGGAGCTCTCAGAATTTACTCTAGTTGTATCAGTTCTAACTCTGTTTACTGAGGCATGAAAACGAATTCTTTTGCATCTTAGTTCATTCAATGCAAACTTCAGCTATTTGCTACTGTGGACCTGTTCCCTAATGTAGGCTTGGCTTAAGTGTGGCTCTGTAAAAGATGCATCTAGAAAGCTTTGGCTTCAGTTTCCTCCTTGTTCTAGAAAAGGGTAACAATGTAACATTAGTATTATGTTAAAAGATAATTATTTATGGCATGTTAACTTTTACAAATTTCAGGGTGATCTGAACTCTGGTTTAATTAATGCTGATTAAATCCCTGAGATACTGATTAATATTCACTGAGGTTAAAATAACTGAGGGGAGTCCAGCAACTGCTAATTGCTATTGCAACATTATCAGGTATTTTCAGCAAGAACAGCACAAATCCTTACCGTTCTTCAGTAGATCACAGAATCACAGAGTTGTAGGGGTTGGAAGGGACCTCGAGAGATCATGGGGTCCAACCCCCCTGCCAAAGCAGCTCCCCAGCTCATATTGCACAGGTCGGAGTCCAGATGGGTCTGGAATATCTCCAGAGAAGGAGACTCCACCACCTCCCTGGGCAGCCTGTCCCAGGGCTCCCTCACCCTCACTGGGGAAAAGTTCCTCCCCATGTTGGTGTGGAACTTCCTGTGCTCCAACTTGCAGCCATTGCCCCTTGTCCTTTCCCCACAGACCACTGAAAAGGGGCTGTATATTATTGCAAATATAGACAAGCGAGAGTAAAAATTTTTAAGTAAAATTTATGTGAAAACCATAAAGGAGGTGGTGGGTATATTATTATCTTAGGAAAGTAACATTTGCTGTTTCTTGGAGAAAATGAGGTATGAATTATTGATGCATGTCAGTTTAACAACAGTTTTCAAATTTTGGTGTATATGAAATTGTTGTATTTGTCATATTACATGAATGTCTTACCAAAGCTATTTCTTGAAGAAAAAAATCTTCCATGTAAATCTCCTCAAGTAGTATTCCTTTCATTGTGACAATATTAGTGTATGAAAGCTATAAAGAATGGGGACAATGGACAGCTGAGTTTTAAATGTGTTTGCTATTCCTAATTTTATGGTACCTTGAAATGCTAGGTGTTTGCTTAGCACAGAGGAAAAAAAAAGCCCCCCACCCTCAATATAGACCTAATCTTGGATCTGTATCTTTCAGGAGAGGCACATTTATCTATATAAGAAAATTCTATAACTGTCAATAAAAATGGTAATTTGCAAACACACTTTGAATTTAAAACTAAAAGTGTGAATATAGAGAGTCCTGCCAGATGCTGACTGGTGTGGTTCTCAAAATTTAGTGCAGTGCTTCTGGCATGGATTGACTTTTGGTGTGTGAACGTGGTCTATAATCAGGGGCTTGAGTTCCACATGAAAGGAGCTCCTCTTAAAACCCTAATAGCTCAGGTAGGGGACTGGGTACTCCCACACAGTTAGCAAATGTTTCCTTTGGTGCACAAGAGGTTTTCCCTCATCTGTGAGAACAGTCATACAGCGTTCCTGTTGATGCCATTTTGCTGACAGCGTAGAGTTCTGAGGGTATGTATCTTCTGTTAGATTCATGCAGTATATGCCACTTAATCTACGCTGCTTCATACTCTTACGGACTTTTTGAGTTATAACTTCTAGGGGAGGCTGTGAGTTAAGACCAAGTTTGTTGAGCAGTCAATTCATAAGACCTATTTGGCATGTTATTTGTTTGGCCTGAGCATCTGGGTGGCACAGCTACTGCAGCCAATAGGAATATGGAGAGGTAGTTACATCTTGTATGCCAATCAGTTGCTCATTTAATACTAGTTAAAGCTGATAACTGCTGGCACTCACTTGAATTAAAAAGAATCCATCTGTTATAAGGACTATATTCTTTATTTGATGCAACCTAGAAAATTCAGTCCTCTGAAGAAAAGATGAAAACTGAGTGCATGTTGATCTGTGCATGAGTATGTGAGTGTAGTTTCCTTTAAAGAATATATAAAAACCTGTGCTTCCGGCTATGCATGTATGCCATATTATTTGATTAGCAGTTTTTAAGAGAGTATAACACTTAACTGCACAGTACTTTGAAAGTCATCTGCTAATGTGGTTTGTTTCTCATGCTTGAACCTCATGAGCTCATAGGCTTTGATCATGGGAATGGACAGGCTCTGCTTAAATGTGTATGAAATCAAAATCACTAGGCAATGTGAATGGTAGTGCAGGGGCAAATATCTTTAAAAAGAAAGAGAGGAAGTAAGAGGGTAGAAGGCTGATTACTTGAGAAATGGATGTGGTGAAGATGCTGACATGAATGAAAAAATACTAGAAACAGGAAACCTAGTTTTCATTTTAAGAAGAGTTTTTTATTGGAAAAGGTGACTCTGACTGGAGGCCTGTGACTATTGGTGTTCCCCAGGGCTCAGTGTTGGGTCCAGTCCTGTTCAATATCTTCATCGACAACCTTGATAAGGGAATAGCATCCACCCTCCGCAAGTGCCGATGATACAAAGCTGGGAGGGGTGGCTGACAGGCAGGACACTGCACTGCCATCCAGAGACCTGGACAGGCTGGAGAGCTGGGCAGGGAGAAACCAGATGAGATTCAACAAAAGCAAGTGTAAAGTCTTGCACCTGGGGAGGAATAACTGCTTGTACAGGCTGGGGGATGACCTGCTGGAGACGAGCTCTGAGGAGAAAGACCTGGGGGTCCTGGTAGATGACAGGTTGGCCATGAGTCAGCAGTGTGCCCTGGGGCTGAGAGAGACAATGGGATCCCTCTGCTCTGCCCTGGTCAAGCCCAACCTGGAGTATTGTGTCCAGTTCTGGGCACCCTGGGATAAAAAGGACAGGGATCTCCTGGAGAGAGTCCAGAGAAGAGCTATGAAGATGATTAAGGGCCTGGAACATCTATCCTATGAGGAGAGGCTGAGAGAGCTGGGGCTGTTCAGCCTGGAGAAAAGAAGACTGAGGGGGGACCTAATCAATGTTTATAAATGTCTTAAGTATGTGGTGCAGGAGGAATTGGCCATTCCCTTTTCAGTGTCTGTGGAGACAGGACAAGGGGCAATGGCTGCAAATTGGAGCACAGGAAGTTCCGCATCAACATGGGGAGGAACTTTTTCCCAGTGAGGGTGAGGGAGCCCTGGGACAGGCTGCCCAGGGAGGTGGTGGAGTGTCCTTCTCTGGAGATATTCCAGACCCGTCTGGACTCTGACCTGTGCAATATGAGCTGGGGAGCTGCTTTGGCAGGGGGGTTGGACCCGATGATCTCTCGAGGTCCCTTCCAACCCCTACAGTTCTGTGATTCTATGAAAACAGTTTAAGATTTCAGTCTTGATAAAAGGTCATTTCCCTTAAATCTATGGATAGTTTTGAGGTCAATCTCAAGAAGCTGCATTTAGAAGTGTGTGCTACTGCTACTTGCACGTCAGCAGGATTTTTCAGAAGTATCTATTTTCATATAGAGAAACTGAATAAAAATTGTTTCAGTCAAGTCAAAGTGAGTAATAGAAAGGTTTTATTTTTTTCAAGATTCCAGCACAGACTTTTTCATAAACATGTTTGATTCTCTGTCTCACAATTAATAATAAATTTTGGCTCGCAATACCCCCCCCCCTTTTTTTAGAAAATTATAGATAACATGACATAACAAGGTGCCTTCTCCTTTCATTTCCTGCATTCCAAATGCTCTGAGACAGTCAAGCATCCAAGAACCTATTTTTGCTTACTCACTGTTTACTCAGTTTTGAAGGTATCCTGCTTGGAGATATTACATTTGGATAACTCTGTGGCCTGGGACATACTTAAATCTCTATGAACAAAACGTGAAGCATCCCATGCATTCTTTTAGAAAACTTGCACATCTAGTTGTTGTTCATGTTTTTAGCCTTTATGGATGTCCAAGAATTTTTACACTCCATTAGGCCATTACAGAAAGGATTAATTTTTTTCTTGAAGCTATACATTTGTTTTTCATCTGATGATCCTAAAGGATGTAGGCTATTGTTTGTAGGTATAAGGCAGGGAGGATTAAGTAATGACATTCTTATTAAATGTTTGATAAATGAACTACAGTAATGAAATTTCTTTTGTTCTTACCTGTGGGACATAATTGTGATGTATTAACTTGTCATATAGATTTATACACCTTAATAATTTTAAGCAAAACTTTTCAACAATTAAAATACTACCTTGATGAAATTAAATATGAGTTCTTTACAACTTTCATTGCCCATGTTTAAAGCAGCTTCTAAAAAAAATATTCTGGAGATAGGTATCTCAACAAAAGTACCTGCAAAAAGAGAATCTGAGTGCACTACTGTGCTTTATATGTGCATAGATGGTGTGACACAAGATAAATGGGTCAGTGCAATGGAACAGAATGGTTGGCACTGATAGTATACTTGTAACGGGGTTATTTCATCCTATCTCTGTGTGATTTCTTGGAATGAATACCCATGAGTGATTGGTGCCCATTGGGTGCATTCCTGAAGTATGTCTTTGGTTTCAACCCCTTTTTTTAATCTCTGAGCTTGTTCTAGTGGCTCAGAAAGTGGTAAATGGGAATGATTCACCTCAGAAGCACACTTTTGATCCCAGCTACAGCTGCTTATGTAGAAGGTTATACAAGATGATTAATATGATCCTCTTGATCTTTATTACTTGAATATTATTTAGAGTTTGCATGGCTGTAACATCGAGAGCTTTATCAGTTTTTGGAAAGAGGCTAGGTAAAGTGAAAGTCAGACTGCATGTTTGGCTGAAAGAGAGGGAAGTGGGGGTACTAAGAAGGAATAAAAGCAATCCCAGCCTTTGCTCATAGCTTCATGTGTGGGCAGAGATGTTCCCAGATTCTTGCCACCTCCCAGAACTGTCTTGAGGTGTTAAAAGGCTTTGTTTTATCTCAGCTTTTTTTGGGGCTTGGTTTTGATCTGTGAAAGTCCTTTGTACCAGCTTCCCTCATGGCTTCTTTTGCCCCTTCTTTCCTCCCTCCTCTCACCCCAATCATGATAGAAAACATCCTGTACAGAATTGTTAAATGCCTGTTGGGAAAAGTTGGAGAAAAGGAGGGATAACACAGAGGTTGGAGTGTTTGCCTGTGATCATGCTCTCATATTTTAGACTGGTTATTTAACTACATCTAGGAAGCAGCTTGACTCTAAGGAGAGCTGTGCTTTTACCGTCACTCTTAAGAGGTTTAAGTATTTGGAATACAATGGAAGTGCTGTAAGAAAACAGATCTAGGGAGTGTTGTGTAATATAGATGCAAACATTATTTTTATGTGCAATTTAAAAGGGTAAATATCCCCTACATTTTGATGCTCAAAGGCCTTTCAGCACTGTTCAAAGAGTGTGTGATTTACTTATCCTTCTTACCTTTGAGATTACTGTGAAGTATGCCCCTATCTGGCATGTATCTATTTGGCTATTTCTTTTTAATTCCTGGGTTTAGACAGTAAAAAGGTGTTCATTATTGAGTAATCATTTATTGGAACCTGTGCCTGTTATGAATTTGATAGGGAGTATCAAAATATAGAGCAACTTTTCAATTTGCTGCATTTTTTCAAACGATGCCTATGAGAAAAGAGCCTCTTTCGTTTATATATTGTTCCATTAGCTCTGCAGTTGGCCCACACTGGTTGTGTGCAGCGTCAGTGTAAATGTTCTTCATGCTCTCAATGCTGAACTGCCTTTTTGAGTGTTGTCAGTTGAAAAAAAACCCAACAAAATAGCTAGGGGAAGTTTTCTCATCGTGGCTGTAAGGAAAGTCACATCTGCAATAATGTAAGGGTAGTTGTTGTCATCATCTTTTTAACACAGTACTAATTTTGCATAAGATATAATTTATAATTTTTTACTTCAAGTCCTCATAATTTCACATTTTTATTGTCTTTTTATTTATCCATGGATTGATTATTCACTAAGATTGCAGTGCTTTGAGCTGTTAAATGCTGAGATCTTTGGTAGTGAAGTTTGCAAATTTACAATGACAGCTGCTTTTTCTTACAGTGCATTTCTAATGGTCAGACATCTTGAAGCGCTTTAGAGAGTGTATAATTACATGCTAGCACCAAAGTGAATTTATACAGGTTAACTGGCAGGCACTGTGCTTTCAGCCATATCCCAAATACTGCAAGGAAAGCTAGTTAGACATCTGAAAGTTAAGACTTGTGTAAGAGTGGTATGTGATAACTTGTCTGTAAGTGTGGAGTGCAGCTTTTGATTCCTGAATTGAAAATGAAATTCTGTATTTGCAGAATGGTGGCCAGGTTTCTCAGCTGTCTCAGAGGGTTTCTTCCAGATTGCTGTATATGAATGGTTGGGGGTACATTTACTGCCTGATGGGTATTTGAAAGTCTTCACAATAAAGCAAACAACTCCGTGTTCTTAGAGGCAACCATGGGTACCAAAAGAGCTGTCATGTGGAAACGTAAGATCTTACAAAGGAAGTAAGGTGCTCACCCTTACTCTGACTCCAGCTATATCAGCTCCTTGCTGCTATTTTGGAAAAGCACCCTTTACAGCAATTTTCCCACCAGTATTGTCCTAATGCACCCATGGACAATGGAAGACAAAGCAACAAAAGCTGTTTTCTCTTTCAGGAGCTGCATCCACAAAAGAGGTTTTATGGGCAAAGGAGTGTCAGCAAGGGGATGTAGGCCTACAGTGGAGCAATGTTATCATTGTATATTAAGATTGCATTGAAACAGAGAAATTCTTTTTAATAATTCCTAAATAACTGATTTCTCACTGGACAAAAAAAAACCCTCTTCTGTAAATTCAGACCATCATTTAATCTGTTTCTATTAGGAAGAAAAGAAAAAAAAAAAAGAAAAAAAGGAGGAAACAGCCAAAAAATCTCCTTAATGTAGTTTCTGAATACAGCAGGGGCAATTTCAAGACTCCTGTGAAGAGAAATGGGGAGACAAAAGTACCTCTTTTTCTGAAGATCTTACTTTCTTCTCTCCTAAACTTTGGCAGCATGCTTGGATTCTATCCAAGGACAATTCTGAACCAATAGTATTTTAATATGTATTTGATGCTACTGCTATTTTGTTAAAACAATGTTAACAATAATTGATGTGGTTCTTAGTGAAAACTGAGCTTTCTAAAAGTATTTAAGCCAGATAGGAGTACCATTATTTTGTCTTTTTTTTTTTAAATGGAGTTGGGCTTAGGCTCTTAATGAGCCTGAATGCTGACTAGACATCCAGAAGAATTTTCAAAACCCAGGATAGTAGCATGATAGCTATTCCATAATGGAATCACTATGTTGGTCATTCTCCTCTTCATTCTTCTGATAATTTCTTTATTTAATTGCATAACCTGGGTGCTGTTTATACTATGTATGTATATATGTGAAATACATGCTGAGACATATTCCAGGCAATGTGGAATCTATCCTCTATAGGGATGTACCTTCAACAGTTTCCTGTTTTAATCTAGCCCTGCAGCTGGTAGTAGAAGTACTTGCTAGAGAAGCAAAAGCCACATTTTCAAAATGTCTCAAGTGAAGTACACAATGTCCACGTTTTACACTGCCACTCTGAGTGGTATAGGCTGTTTGTATAGAAGGTGAGCAGCAGCCTTCTCTGTGATGGTTTTGAAAATGAATCCCAAGTTACTGCCTAATGCAGAACTCTAGGAGGGGGCATTTCACAGAATCATAGAAACACAGACTCGTAAGGATTGGAAGGGACCTCAAGAGATCATCAGGTCCAGTCCCCCTGCCAAAGCTTCTTTGGAAGCTTAGGGGAGACATGGGATCTGAGACAACGCAATCTTTAACATTGGATTTCAACTCCCTTAGGTGCCATTCCATTCAGTTTGTGTGCTGTTGTAAAACCCATTCTCAGGCATTGTATTTTCTGGCCATGGCTATATCACTTAGCACGCCTACATCCATTAATTAGAGCTATAGCAAGTGAATGTTCAGTGAGATCAGTCACTGAGTGGAGCAGAAGAAGGTTTTAAAATTACATAGGAAGACATTTAGTACAACAGGCTGATGCAGTTAAGAGGAAGGTTTCAATGGCTGGATCTTTCTTTTATAATTACATTTACCCTTTCAATCGTTATATTTATTTCTCATTAATGTAGGATTTCAAAGCCTTGTATTTTTGAAAGGGAAAAGGTTAGAATTATGGCCTAGCAGCTGGTTTTGATAGGCCACAGTGAGCAAGTTAATGCTTACCAAACATTTGAAATTGCTTTTCAATTTCTGAAATCACTTTGCAGCTCTTCAGCTATTTTTTGCCTGGCTGCTCTTTATCATATTAATATAATACTGTGCAGGAAAATATTTCATTTAAGTGTTATGATGAAATCAAGCTGTTATGCTGCATGTGTGGGGTACAGAGTATAGTTTTAGTGTTTTCTAGCCTATAATTATGTGTGTTTTGGTGCCTTTCAGAAGCTATTTGTCAAGGGAAGAGGTTATAGTTATTTTTGATAGGGTGAAATGCGTTTTACAGCCTTACTAAGCCTCATTTAACGGAAGTAAACCTCATTTTAGCTTCAATTGAAGGTAATATTTAGTAAAATTTAGTTGTGGATTTTTTTTTTTTTACAAATAATTTTGGACAATCCTCTTTCTCATCAGTTTATCCACTTGACTGCTGGACTGAGGATCCATGAATCTTTAAGTTTCTATCACACCATATGCCAGGACCAGAGATAGAATTCCAGATACTTTTAACTACAGGAAAAGCCAATCAGATGTAGAATTATTTGTAGCTGGTATTCCTGATAGCACTGCCAATAGTGCGAGGCAAGAGTTCTTGAAGCTTTCAACTTAATGTAACTCAAAGAAGAGTAAAGAAAATGAGTTCTATGTAAACCCTAAACCAAACCTTAAGAGAAAGGAACTGTTTAAATTATACTTTTCTAGTTATTGTTTCTCTAACTAATCAATCATGATGGAAAGTGAGAGAAGGAAATGCATTATAAAGTCTGGTAAAGATTAAGCTTTATTTATTCATCTCAATCAGATGACATAAATCAGGTGAAAAAAACTCCATACATATCTTTATTATGTGGCTTTGTTATCTATTCTCTCCAGCATCTACAGGTATTCTCCCTCCCCCATTTATTTTCCTTCTTTATAAAGAAAAAACAAATGCTCAAAAAAATCCATAAACAATCAAAACTAATATATATAATCTCAACCATTTATTTCTGCTTACTCTTTTGAGCTGTTCATGTGATTTTTCTATAGAAATTTTCTTCCAGAATAACCTTTTCTTTTGTGCTAAGCTAGCTCACTCTTCAGGAACTTGCATTTGTTGCATCTCATCTTTGTATCTTCAAAAATGGAATATTTCAGGTCTAATAATAAAACCTGGCTCTTTTTCAGTATGTTTAAATTCTTATTACTGTGGTTGGTTGTGGAATTGTTCCTTGCAATCTTCAACCTGTTCAATGTAACAAAATTGATTATTTTAGTTTTGAATCCAGCAGGTCTTTTATTTTGTGAAAGCCTAGCAAAAGCTCATTGATCTACACCAGAGTTGGTTTGCTGTTTTCTTTAGTCAATACTGTCACATAATGAAAATCTTGACTTAACCAGGCAGTTTCAGCCATGTCCTCAGTGTCTGCTGCTACTGAATACAACCCTGCAACTCTGATTTAAATAAGAATATCTTTTTTTTTTTATAGTAACTTAGAATTTTATCACTGTATGTTATCTTGGATGCATCAGTGAACCAAGAGGAACATTAATTTTTTTCAGGCCTGAAAAGTTTTGCTGTGGCAATTGTATGACAGGCAGAAGTTACTATTGCTGTTTTCATTTTTTATTGTATATAATATATTGTATATAATGCTTGCTTGAAGAGTCAAAGTTAACTAATAAGGTAGCAAATATCAGTAAGTCATAGCTGATGTTTAGAGAGATGCTCAGATGGCCTAAATGTAAACCATTGTGTCTGGTGTTAATGTTTTATTGGCTTGGTGCCTTTGGTGGCCTTGGAATCAAACAATAGGAAACACTTGACACGAAGCAGGTGCAATTTTGTTTGTCTCTGGCTGAGTTTCCAAGTTTCACTGAAATATTTTTAACTTCTAGGTCCCTATGAAAAGTTCTTTGCAAACATTGTAGATTGAACACTGAAGAAAGAACAATTAACTGCTTTGGGAGTGATGCAGAGGGGAATTAGTAAAGTAACGTTGCTGTGCTTACTAAGCCTAGCCATTAGAGGTGCACAGAAAATCCCACTGCTTTGTCACCTTCTCACATGGAAGTTCAGGCTGTCCCAAAGCTGGGAATTGGACAAGCATGTTTGAGTTGAAGGAGAGGCAGGCACCATGATCTTCCTTTCTTTTGGGAAAGTAGCATTAGGATAGACCTACAGACATCATTGAAAAATAGGATGACTTGGTAGTCCACTGTAACATTCATACTGAGATCACCATGTAGAGCAATAGAAAAATTTCATTTGTAGTATAAATAAATTTCACCTCAAGATACACATAAATGAGCTCAAATAATTTTTCTTTGGATTAAAAGAACATGGCTTGGTTTAGAAAATGACTATTTTTCTCTTAGCTGAATTTTTCTCTTTCAGGATACCTCAATTTCTGATACAAGTCAAGCAGTTGGATTGATATATACTCAGCAATATTTCATTATGAATAGATAATGTTCTAATCCAAGTTAAATTATATGCTGTGAACTTTGCTCTGTTTTGTCAGTTACAATCTTGCCTTGTAGTGTTTTTCTTCTTAGATGGAATGGTGATACTAGGGACTTGGGTCCAGCTTTTCTCACATGATTGAATATTAAATATTACCATGTTTAAGACATGCAAAATCCTTCCCTTTCTAATAGGTGACAGGATACACCCATTTCATTTGAAGGCTGACCATTCTGACAGCGTTGGCAAAGGAGGACAGTTTCAGGTGTTCAGAGTACTACAAACACTCAATTTCAGAGCAATACAAAAAGGCCCTCGAGGAATATGCATAGCAATGATTAATATACCACCCATGTAACATTACTGCAGATACGGTCTTTATTCAAAGTCCTAGAAGTTTCAAAGGGTCTCTTATCAGAACAGCTGTGGCTCAGGTTCAGCAAGCCAGTCTGTAGCATTCAGGGTCCTAAAGTCTGTAGAGTGTTATATTAATTTTTTTTCCTGAAGTAAAACAAAACCAGCTAAATAATGGTTCTTTCAATTTCCTGTTTTCTTTATTTTAAGGGAAACTAATATAAAAGTGGGATGATCACTCATTTCTGGTCCACATTTTTCTGTGCAATAATAGGTTTATGGAGCTTTGGACCTAATAAAGCTATAAGGAAGAAATTAATGTGATTTATGTAAATATGCACAGGTATAGTTGGCTTAAAGATGCAAAATTTTAAGGAGAAGCTTTTGAAAGCTAGAAGTTACCAAAGATCAGATTAAATAGTTGTTTCTTAGGAACATTTGAGAGATCAGAAGTGAAGTACTGACACTAGGACTCTGATTATTACTAGCTAGAACTAATGATCAGTTTTGAAAAAGGGCAATGAACAAGCTTGAGGATTCAAAGTAGAGTATCATCATCTTTTTTTCCCCCTCTTTTTTCCTGTGGAGAACCTATTTCAGATGCATATATCTTGAAATGAGATATTTCTCACTTCAAGATATATTTCTAATATATTTAGATATACATTTTATTCTAATGATGAATTTTATTTTTATCAAAGTTGAGACATAATGATAGAGAATAAGAGTAACCATAACGTTAGCTTAGGTTGTGGATGGTGAGAGGACTCTCTGCAGGAGATATAGGGAAATTGTATGTGAGTTAGAGTATTAAGAGTCTAAATTTTCAAAGAAAATTAGCATGCATGACAAGCTCATTCTCTTACGAACTTTTAGATTTATCATGTTCATGTTCCTTGTGAGTTTCTAAGTTTACTTTTATTCCAATTTCTATTTTGTAGATAGTAAAGTGTAGATACTAAATTTGAGAACTTAACTAGAACTTCCATCAGTAGAGAATGAAAAAGAAAGTAAACTGATCATGATACATGGTGCCCTTGCCCATGTGGTGACAATGGTTAGATAAAGGCAATTCATAAAAGATTAAAAGAACTGTCTTTTCAAGTACTTTTAACATTTTTGGCTACGTGAATGAGTAATTGAGTGTCATCATATGGTTAAGCCTTTCAAACTGTACAGTAATTGAGATACTCTAATGTTGACTGAATCCTCAAAAATATGGAAACCAAATGTGAACCTCACTGCTATGATCTAATTGCATCCTCTTTCTCAGATGGTTTCCTTAATAACTTAAAGGTTGTTGATGCATTCCTCATATGTTGCAATACTTGTATATGTAGGTCAAGTGTCTCGGTATATTGTTTCAGCGGTGGCTTCACTTTATCTGGTTTCTTTCAAAGCTTTCCCTTTGGAGAACTTGTTAAAGGAGGAAAGGAGAGAAATACAGTGTACTTATTTTATTCATGCCTCGCAATTCATGTATCCATAAAACAGGCAGCAAAGGTTTTGAATGTTCTGCCCAGTACAGCAGTCACCCTAGCTAAATAGTGTAGAACACCACCTCCTCTCATATAGGAAAGAAAAGAAAAGGAAATGTACATTAGTAGCCTTTAAAATCTGCAAACAAATTGCATATTTGCTTCAAAAATGTGAAAGCAGTTATTGATTAAATGGCATTAGATTGTCCTTGGCTTTAAAAGACATTCAAAATAGGAGGCAATGCTCGAGATCAATAATAGATTTTTTATTTGTGACTTAAAAAGTAGCATTGCTATGTGATTTAAAAGCAAATTGTTCTTTGTGGATCTTGCTCACATCTTTCTTTTCCATCCTCTACACATCTCTTAAATAATTTATCACCAGATTCCTTTTTGCCAAAAGATGACAGAAATCTATGGATTTATTTTTTTTTTTTAGTATAGAATCATTTGTCTTGTTATGCACAGTTTTTGGGCCAAATTTCTCCTATTCTGCAAGTGAAAAGTAAATAAAACAATAAATATTGTGGCACAAATCGATGCAGAATGTTACATTCTACGGTGCTGGTGTAGTTACTTAAATTCTGGTTTGTGTAGAGTAAGGCTGATACTTATATCTTTTTCTAAAAACCATTTACACACAAAGGGTACCCACAACTTTTTTGGGTGATCTATAGCAGAGGAAGACCTGTTGTTTGCAGCTACAGTATCTTGTTGCTAGGCTTTATTTTATATTGCCCAGAGTGAAGTATTTTGTTTATCCCCCACAGTTGAAGGTGTGTGTATTTGCTGGATTTCTGACTCATTCTAGTGAAACTACCCATTTTTATGATTGCTTTGTTTACAAGTGTACAGAGTACAAAGGATTTTCCTTTAATTTTGTCTCAGGGTAAAATAGCTAATCTGTTTTGACATGCTATCTAAATGACACTCAAACTAGTATACGGACTAACTCATCCATAAGTCATTTCTTTTATACACATGTACTGGTGTGTCCAAGAAAAAGAGTTATATTGGCTGCAAGAGTTTGAATAATAATGGTCATTAATATGGCGAATTGAGGGTCACCACATTCATCCCACATATCAAATCCCCTTTCAATGAGATCAGTTCCATCAGCTGTCAGATTCCATTAAATATATCCCCCAGACCTACTGACCAGCTGACAGTAGAGAAACTCAAAACCATACACCCACTATTAGCATTATAAAATGTGAAATCAGCTGGAAGAAATGATAGCAGAACTGAAAACAAAATAGATGAAAATCTATAATGCCCTTGTGTCTTCCTAAATAGAAACCCCTAAGAGTTAAAATGCCCCCATAAAATACGGAGGTAAAAACAAAGGTTGTCACATTGTTTTCTTCATAACCTATAATGATTCTTTTACCTTTTGTTAATGCAAGATTTACATAAATGTTTCATGAGGTTAATACAATGCATAAACCAAGCAGTTTATTAAGCAACATCTGTGCTGTTTTCTCAGATAATGCAGCGTTGTTTCCAAGTCACTGAAATATAACCTATCATAAGGTTTTGGTTGTTAAAGTACTTGTTTTGCAAGGGCTGTGATCACATCTGACATTTTTAGCAGATGCCACAGTAATACAAAAGAATTCCTTAGTACCACAATATGTGTTAGCAAAGCACCAAGCAAGAAGTGGATAGTATTCCATTGAGCTAGTATAGTTCACTACGATGCAGAAGACATGAGGACATCTTGCTGTGTGTCACATTTCAGATGAAAATACCAATTTTCAAAAGGTGCACAACTGGCCATGATACTTTTTTCAAGTGAGATCTTTTCATCGTTTATAGTGTTTTACTTTGCTGTGAAGTCTCCTTTTAGAATTTTTTCAAAATAAGAGTGGGAAAAAGTTAGCACTGCCGCAATTATAACTCAGTATTAGTGCCATATGGGACTCTTTATGGGGGAAAAAAAAGTCATAAATCCAGTAATTTTAATGATACTTAGCTCACAGATAAAAAAATAGGTGCATCAGTTCTGTAGCCATGATCTTTCTTCTTTCTTGGCAAGGATTAAGGAAATGTAGTTTCAATTAAATCAGAGTGCAATGGGGATATGTTTGTATTATTGTTTCTACTAGCAATAATCCAGGCATTTTCTTTTTTTGCCATGTGTTTGACTTCAGTATTTCTTGGTGAAGAATAACTTCTGGTCTTTAAAATTTGCGTTTGTACCTGTCTTCCCTTGTGAAGCCCTCCCTTCTTTTAGTTATTAATTTGTAGTAATTTCTTGTTTTCATTGCAAGATATCCTCCAAATCAGAGTATGCAGACCCTAATGATGTATGGATGGTTTATCTTTGGCTTAAAGGTTTTACGATTACTTTTGAGGTGGAAAATAGTAGTTTTGGAAACTTTTAATGAAATGTTTACAGCAATTACTTTGCCTTTTATAAAGGAGTTAATGCTTCTGTGTCCATACGAAATGTCCGTTGACCAGCGTGGTAGCAGAAGAACCTCTGACAAGCAGTCTCTGTGAGAGTAATTATGTTGATCAAGTATCCCAGCTAAATTCTGCATTGGGTGATAATAGTTCAGAACCTGAATGGTTTCTTGTGTTTCCATTTGAGTAGTTATGATTATTTTCTGATCTATCTTGGATAGTGTTAGTTTACTTTTGAACAGTTGCCAGATCCTGCAACACGGAAGGGAGAAAGTTTCTCTGCTGTTGAAATGCAGTTGCCTCAGCAGGGAGATATACCAATGTGCACAAAAACTTAGCAAGTCAGGAAAAAAATCTGCATCTCCTATTGAAGGCTTTGGCCCAATAGCAGAAACTAAAATGCTGTATCAAAATGAAGCGGGAAATTTAGGTAGGCATAATGACACAATTATCCCATTAGAATTTGGCTAGAATGCTATTGTTAACACAGAGTTAGTTTCAGCATGAACTTAGGATGCACAAAGAATGCAAGATCAGACCCTATATAATGAAGGGATCATTTACACACATTATCCCCACAATGAAATGCTGTCACCTCTTGGCGGAAAACACAGCTGCTTTTTGCAAACTGCTCTACTGTAATAAGTGTGTAACTAGAGCTGGTTGAAAAACATGAAAATGATTTTGTGAAACCCTTTGAACTTCCATAGTTGTTTCTGTTTTGCAGGTTCAGAACAGAGTATTCTCTGTATTTTAGACTGTTGTGTTCATGATTGTAAATTGCTTAGGATTTTAAAATATCTTTTCGTAAGAGGGTTTTTCAAAAACATTTCAGTAAATGAAAAATACTATGTTTAAAAATGAGTTGGACCATTGCATCATATTTTTATTAAAAACAAGATGTGTTGCTAATACATAATTTTATCTTTTAGAAAAAAGTTTTGAAAGATAAAGCAACTTTGTCAAAACTTCAGATAAAAGTGTTTATTTAATTTTGTGTTTGATCTTCAAAAGTCTTCAGGGATTTCTACCATTAGTATTGATGTAAGGTGTAGAAGTCAAAGGCTGCAGCAGATCCTTCATGTTTAAACATAAGATCTCTTCTAGTCTGGATATGGGACTCAGAAAGCAGACTCATAGAAGTGATTAGACAGACAAAACCATTTTTTTTTCTCACATGCAGAGCAGAGACTATTACTCTTCTCATTCCTTCAGAAAGCAACATGTTTTACTTTTGTTTTCCAATTAAAATATAAATAATGTATTAAGAACAGTCTAACAAAACCAAAATGTACATGAAAATTAGAGGCCTCACATTTAGAATAGATATTATTTTCCAGCCTCCCTGAGACCAGTTTTTCTCTTTTTTTTTTTTTTTTTCCTTTCTAATTTTTACTCTCAATAAATGATCTGCCTCAGTTGCGAGGACATTAACTGTTCAGGTGAGCTTTGACATCAGTCTGTTCAGATGTTGAAGTAGCTCTACGACCTGAAGCAGCACACTTCCTGGTACATTTTGTTTGCCAGCAGTCTGTTCTACCTGTCATGAGAAACATGTTAGGAGGGAGCATTTTCATTGGCATCAGATATATGGATAACAATTCTTGGCTTTGCTTGGAAACTTGGTTCTATTATAGTGACTCTGGCCACTGGTTCAATACTGATGATAAGTGACCTCCTTACATTGGACTTGGGTTCTAGTCTCTTGGTGTACATTTTTATTTTGACCAGGTGGTTAAGTTACACTAGACCTAATGAACAGGTCTACAATTTCATCATGGCACAAGAAAGGTGGTCCTGCTCTGTTCTTCTGCTGCTATGTGTTCCTGCTGCTTATTTGAAATAATTCTGTTTGTTAACCTTGCAAAAGCAATTTCCTATCCAAAGCAGGTTAGTTTTTTGATGCTTTACAAGTTGTACTGATTCACAAAAGTTTCAGATTAATTTATTATTCCCTTATTTCTGCAATAAGGGAAAGCATGTGGAGAGGACCTACTCTCAGACGCAGCAGATTCGTTCACTTCAATGTGAAGCTGTTTCTTAAACTCTTTAGGATTATTTGGCCTAGTTTTGGTGATAGGATGTAGAAGTTTACTTTTGGGGTTTGCATTCTGTAATCAGACTTTTGTTCTCAGTGTTTATTTATATGGAGTAATACATCTCTGGAGAGTGAGTGCTTCTTGGACTCATAGTGTTTGATACACATCTGAATAATGTCTATCATGTTGAAATATATTTATTGCTGCATATTGGGTTTATTTTCTGTGACTTCATTTACATGATCAGATAAATGCCAGTGCTGAAAGAAGCAAAGGGATAGCAATCTGTGACCAGGAGAAGGGATGAGTTAAAAGTGACTGGGATTTTCACAGTATGTGGTTGTTGTTGCGCATTACTTCCAGGATCAAATTCTGGAGTAGCAAATTGTGAGGTTTAGGGGTTTTTTATTTATAATTACATTTTATTTTAATTCAGTAAAAGAAATGGCAAATCTTTTTACACACCTCAGAAAAATACCGTGGTGTGGACTTTTTGTTTGTTTGTTTGTTGAGGTAAATATTCAATGAAGGAAGTGGGACTTTGTGTTAGACATTAGGGGCATGATGTTAAGAAGTCCTAAGCACTGGCCTAGTCTTGACTAAAGTGACTATGAGCTTTGACTTTTCTTTCATTCAATGTTTAACATGTTAGCAGCCCTAACTTATAAGATTCTCTGGCAATGACTGGAACCCAAAAAGAATTAAAATGAATGTTTAGATAGCCTTACATTATATAAGGTCCTGTTTGTAAAATGAATTGAAGGCTTTTTACAAAAGTGGAAACCTTTTGAGAGTATTTCTCATTAACATTGCCTAATTGCAGCTCTTTGATCTTTAATTCCCCTGGCCCTCTTGCCTCCTATCCTCTCTCCATTAACGGATGTTCTGGCCCTCATTTTTGAAGAGACGATGAGCCTGTTTCAAATATTCAGAACTGGCTGTTGAACAGCCATCTGTTGCAAACACATACACACAGGACTCTATTAAAGTCATTGCATTTTTAGATTGATTTCAGTGGGCTTCAGGACATAGTTTCTGTAACAGATTTCAGTATGATAGATAAAATGTTGTTCTTTGTGTACTGTAGAGAACCACCTACAAAGACACAGCCAGGAATTTACATAAATGAATCCTATGGTAACGGGTAACTCTAAAAACACTGCTAGCCTCATTCAACCATGGTTTACACTTTGAAACATTGTATTAATTTTCCTTCTCTCTCTGAAAAACTGGACTAGAAAATTAGTAGTGTTAATGCACTGAAACTTGGTCCAAGTCTAGTCAAAATTAATGGGAAGCTTTTAAGTATATTCAGTGGGCTTTAGACTGACTCCGTACCGCAGTTAAACCTTGGTTGTAAGGTATATCTTACTGTAACATGGTGACTGCCTGGAATACTCATGAAAGTGATGCTCTTGTGTAGTTTCTTTTCCTTGCATTTCATGTCCATTTCTGCTCATCCCAATCTTAAATCTATTCAGCATTCCATAGGAAACTTTCTAATCCAGTTTGAGGAAGCACTTTTATTTGCATCAAGGGTCACATATGGAGATTAGAGGAAATAATGTGACCTGCCTACTTACCATTATGAACAGTTCAGTTAAACTACATTTCTGGATTTTAGAGGGAATTCTGCAATATAATAATTGTATCTATTCATGCTATTTGTAATTTCCAAGTGGTAAATCATCATCTGTAAGAAATGCTCTCAATCAAGGGAGAAAAAGACATATAATTATGTCATTTATAACGAATTCTAAAGGAAACAAAGACTTTAAGAGGAAAAACTCTGGAGAAAACCAGGGAAGAAAATCCACCAAATAATACCAGTTGCTCCTAAGAAGATGCATAGCTTATGAAAAATTAGCATTTATTATATGAAGATCAACATCAAATAATTCAGCAAGGGAACTGTCAAAACTCTGGAGTCAAGGCAAACAAGACCTGTCTTTTATCAGATAAATTACATACTCTCCTTCCTTTGTAAGCATCGATAATATCAACTTTTTGAGAAATAGCTATCTCCTGGGTGGGAGTTCTGAGGATTGCTGCTAATCTTCATCTTTTGAAGTATCCAAAGGATTAAAGGCATATGTCAATAACAGTGGCCTATGACCTTTGTGTGGAAGGTACCACTGTATCTTTGTAATAGCTAAGTCTGTGATGTGAGATGATATGTATAAATTCTTAGAAAACATTGAAGAACCCTTGCTGTGCAGAAATCTGTAGACTCAAGAAAGATCACAGAATCACAGAATCACAGAATCTTAGGGGTTGGAAGGGACCTCAAGAGATCTTCGGGTCCAACCCCCCTGCCAAAGCAGGCTCCCTATCTCATATTACATAGATAGGCGTCCAGACGAGACTTGAATATCTCCAGAGAAGGAGACTCCACCACCTCCCTGGGCAGCCTATTCCACTGCTCTGTCACCCTCACTGTGAAAAAGTTCTTCCGCATGTTGGTGCGGAACTTCCTGTGCTCCAGCTTACAGCCATTGCCCCTAGTCCTGTCCCCACTGACCACTGAAAAGGGGCTGGCCAATTCCCCCTGCCACCCATGTCTAAGATACTTGTAAACACTAATTAGGTCCCCCCTAAGTCTTCTTTTTTCCAGGCTGAACAGACCCAGCTCACTCAACCTTTCCTCATAGGGGAGATGTTCCAGACCCCTAATCATCTTTGTCGCCCTTCTCTGGACTCTCTCCAGAAGGTCCCTGTCTCTTCTATACCAGGGAGCCCAGAACTGGACACAGTATTCCAGGTGGGGCCTGACCAATGCAGAGTAGAGGGGGAGGATCACCTCCTTCGACCTGCTGGACACACTCTTCCTGATGCATCCCAGGATCCCATTGGCTCTCTTGGCCACCAGGGCACACTGCTGGCTCATAGCCAACCTGTCATCAACCAGGACCCCTAGGTCCTTCTCCATAGAGCTCTTCTCCAACAGGTCATCCCCCAGCCTGTACTGATACAGTCGGTTATTCCTCCCCAGGTGCAAGACTTTACACTTGCTTTTGTTGAATTTCATTAGATTTCTCCCTGCCCAGCTCTCCAGTCTGTCCAGGTCTCGCTGGATGGCAGCGCAGTGTTCTTGCGTGTCAGCCACTCCTCCCAGTTTTGTATCATCGGCGTACTTGCTGAGGGTGGATGCTATTCCCTCATCAAGGTCGTCAATGAAGATATTAAACAGGACTGGACCCAACACTGAGCCCTGGGGAACACCGCTAGTCACAGGCCTCCATTCAGATTCTACTCCACTGATCACGACCCTCTGAGCCCGGTCTGACAGCCAGTTCTCAACCCACCTCACTGTCCACTCGTCTATCCCTTGTTTCCTCAGCTTCTCTATCAGGATGTTGTGGGAGACAGTATCGAAAGCCTTGCTAAAGTCAAGGTAGATGACATCCACTGCTCTCCCTCCATCCACCCAGTTGGTAATAACATCATAGAAGGCTATGAGATTGGTCGAGCACGATCTCCCCTTGGTGAATCCATGCTGACTATTCCTCATGACCTTCTTCTCTTCCAGTTGTTTGGAGATGGCATCCAAAACAAGCTGTTCCATCACCTTTCCAGGGACAGAGGTGAGGCTGACTGGCCTATAGCTACTGGGATCCTCCTTCTTGCCTTTTTTAAAGACTGGAGTGACATTGGCTATCCTCCAATCTTCAGGCACTTCTCCTGTAGTCCAGGATCTGTCAAAGATGATAGAGAGCGGCTCCGCAATCACCTCCGCCAGCTCTCTCAGCACACGTGGGTGTATCCCATCCGGGCCCATGGATTTGTGTGCATCCATTCCTTTGAGTCGTTCCTGGACCACCCCTACCTCTACTAGAGGGGAGCCATTCGTTCCCCAACCACTCGTTCCCCAACCACTCCTACTTACATCTGGGATATGTGAGTCCTGAGAAGCCTTCGGAGTAAAGACCGAGGCAAAGAAGGCATTAAGTATCTCCACCTTCTCATCATCTCCCGTCACCAAGACACCCGCCTCATTCAACAAGGGACCTACATTATCCCTGGTCATCCTTTTACTATTTACATACCTGAAAAAGCTCTTTTTGTTGTCCTTTATGTCCCTTGCCAGCTTAATTTCTAAGCAGGCCTTAGCCCTCCTAGTTGCATCCCTACAGGCCCTGGCCACATCCTTATATTCATCCCATGATCTCAGACCCTGTTTCCACAGTTTATAGGTTTTCTGCTTCCCTTTGAGTTTACTCATAAGTTCCCTGCTTATCCACGCAGGTCTTCTACCTCTCTTTCCCGATTTCTTACTCAAAGGGATGCACCTATTCTGCGCTTGGAAGAAGTGCTGTTTGAATGTTAGCCAGCACTCGCAGGCTCCCATTCCTTCAAACAGAGCAGCCCATGGGATAGCCCCTATTTGATTTCGGAGGAGATCAAAGTTAGCTCTTCCAAAATTCAGGGTAGCTATCCTACTTTTTGGCTTGCCTCTTCCTCTCAGGATCTTGAACTCAACCATTTCATGGTCGCTTTGTCCTAAGCTGCCCCCGACCTTCACTTCACTGACGAGCCTGTCCTTGTTAGTAAAAACAAGGTCAAGCATCCGCCCTCCCCTAGTAGGTTCCTGCACCATCTGTATCAGGAAGTTGTCTTCCATATACTGCAGAAATTGTCTGGACTGCATACGACTGGCCGTATTGCTTGCCCAGCAAATATCTGGGTAGTTGAAGTCCCCCATAAGGACCAGCGCCTGCGATCTTGAGGCTACTTCCAATTGCTTATAAAATTCATTATCAACCCGCTCCTCTTGATCAGGGGGCCTGTAGTACACGCCCACGACTATGTCACCCAAACTGGCCTGCCTTTTAATTCTTACCCACAAGCTCTCGACAAACGGTTCATCCCTACCCAGGTGGAGCTCAATACATTCTAGGTGCTCTCTAACATAAAGAGCAACTCCTCCACCTCGTCTCCCTAGTCTATCTTTCCTAAAAAGCACGTAGCCATCCATGGTAGCGTGCCAGTCATCCAGGCTGTCCCACCACGTCTCAGTGATCGCAATGAGATCGTGGCCCTGTGACCGCACAAAGATCTCTAATTCTTCTTGTTTGTTCCCCATGCTACGTGCGTTTGTGTATAGGCATTTTAGTGGGGCAGCAGATCCAGATATCCCCAACAGCTCACTGCGAGATTTTCGATAGGGGGTGGGCAAAAACTGCTCCACCGAGGAGTTCATGGGGTAGTCCACAGAGTTACCCCTACTCTCGTGTGGAGCAACATCCCCAAGTCTGCAATTGTGCTGTTGGCATTTATCTATTTCCCCCAGCAACTCGTGCTGTGTCTCCCAAAGCATCTGCCTTACCCCAGCAGCCTTTGTAATATTCCCTTCCCCCTTCCTAACTAGTTTAAAGCCCTATCAATGAGCCCTGCCATCTCCTGAGCAAGGATCCGCTTTCCTCTATGGGACAGGTAAGCCCCATTAGCAGTACTCATGTCCGGAGCAGAGTACACCATGCCTTGGTCAAAAAACCCAAATTTCTTGTGTAGGCACCAGTCTTTCAACCACTGATTCAATTCATGGGTTCTTCTGACCTGCTCCGAACCCCACCTCCCACAAGTGGGAATAGAAGAAAATATTATTTGGGCACCCGCCCCCCCAACAAAGCGACCTAGGTCACGAAATTCACTCTTGATAGTGCGCAGGCTACACTTCGTGATTGCATCTTTACCTGCTTGAACTATCAAGAGTGGATAATAATCAGAGGGACTAACCAGCCCTGGGAGCCTTCTGGTAATATCCCTGATCCTGGCACCAGGAAGGCAGCACACCTCCCTACGTGTAGGGTCTGGTCTGCATATGGGGCCCTCCGTCCCACTAAGGAGGGAATCCCCAACTACAACTACTCTTCTTACTCGCTTTTCTGAGGCCGTCACAAGGCGTGCAGATACTCTCCTTGCTCTGGGCTTTTGCTTCCTCTGAGGTAGAGGGATTGTATTCGTCTCCTCACATACCTCACCTTCAACTCCCAGGGCCCCATATCTGTTGCTTATGGGGACCTGAGGGGGTGGGGTAGGGAGGCAGGGGGAGTGTCTACGGCAGCGAGTAGGGACTACCTTCCAGCCCTCCTCAGGGTGTGGGTTGCTCCCATTTACCTGGCTAGGGCAGGGCAGGGGGACCGCCTTCAGTAGCGTGGAATCTTCCTGGCACTCTTTCCTCTTGGATGCCAGGGAGCTACTCCACCAGTCAATTTCCATCTCGCATTCTCGAATGGCTTTCAGCCTTTCGAGCTCTTCTCGATCCCTTTCCCGAATGGCTTTCAGCCTTTCGAGCTCTTCTCGCTCCCTTTCCCGAATGGCTTTCAGCCTTTCAAGCTCTTCACGCTCCCTTTCCCGAATGGCTTTCAGCCTTTTGAGCTCTTCACGCTCCCTTTCCCGAATGGCTTTTACCCTCGCAAGCTCATCCTCTAGCCTAGCAACTAAGCAGAGGAGGTCATCCACCTGCTCACACCTCACACAGGTGAGGCCCTTGCCTCTTTCCCTTGGCAGCAGTAGACTCAGACATTCGATGCTTTCATACTGTAAAGATTTTGAACAGCGTATATGCTGACTGACAGAATTGATCTCAGTCTGTTTAAGTTTAATGACAACTTTAGCAAACACTGATTGAAAAACCATATACCCTTAAAATACATAAGAGGCAAAAGAAAAAAAAATCCTTAGTTTTCAACTGACATTTTTGTCTGTCTGGATTTACTCCAGATGGAATTAATTTTAGTGCAAACAGCTTCTCTGAAAGCACTAATTGTTCTTTAGTCTCATCTTGTAGGTATTTACTAGGTCTGATTCTTCTTTTACGCTAGTATAAATCCATAACTCAGTTGAAGGCTATGTGTTACATCATCATAAACTTGCTAAGGGAATAACTTACTGGATGAGTGAGTACATAACAGCAATAGTACAACTGAAGGAGTGGAAATTAAGGGGTTAGGTTTTCTGTCTGTTGTGGATGTTAAATACCTCACTTTTCCCAGTCATGCTGTGCAGGGTATTATCAGGGTAGAAAGTAAAAAATCCCTGAGAGATTGTGAGGTGGACCTGAATATTTGTATATAATAGTAAAATTAAGTCTTAAAATCTCACTTTCTGTGTCTGCTGCTAGCATTGATTTCAAAGGCACACATACTTCCGATAAAGAATAAAGATGTAACTGTGCCTTCCCTGTAGTCCTGGGATGGGAAGAGGCTACTCAAAGTATAAACCAATTTGAGATTTGCTGTCCCTGAGAAAAAGGATTGAGTCATTCTGGTAAAGGAAAGGGAGAAAGTGAAGAAAGGGATGCAACTGGTGAAGCCTGGTGCCAATGGACTTGAAAACTATTACTGACTAGGCCTCCCACAGATACCTGCAGCCTCCTCAGATCCCAACTCTTCTGTTAACAGCATCAGTAGCAAGCCTGGTTTTGCAGGGTTCAAGCACAGCCAGTCCAGATCATTGCACTGTGGTTGTTTTACTGCCCCTTGTTAGTGTGCTGCTTTGGCAATGGCCTGTTGCCTATGGCCAGATGTTATTCACGGAGTTAGGATTTTTCTCTGTATCTGTGGTAGCAGAGCATTATAAAATCTCTCTGGAAATAATTTAAAAGAATGTAAAGAAGATTTTTGGATCCTGAAATTGGCACGACTTCAGAACTTAGTTTGTATTCTTGTCCTGACACTGCACCCACTTTTCTGTTGTTTTGATTTCACCGGTTACGATAGTTTGGTTTAAGTGCAGTTGTTCTTTCCTGGTAATTCGTTCAAGATAGCAGATGACAACAACAGAGAGAATTAAAAAACCCAACCAACGCACAAAACAAACCTGAATCCAAAAAGTAACCTACCTAGATTCATCCTATGCACTTCCAGTGTCTGTCTTACCAGTGAATGCAAGTTCTTCAGGCCATCATGCAAGTCAGAGTGGCAGGAAAATGCTATCATTACTAATGTTAAGGCTGCTGTTTTCCTGATGTCATTGTAGTCCTGCCTATTAAAATAATTCACCCTGAAAAGCAGCATATTGTCAGTATTGGCTGGTGTCCTGAGGAAACAATTGAGACTGTCACAAGTGTGGTCCATCCTCATATCCCTTAGAAAATAATTACAAGCTGAAGCCAAGCCACCATAAGGAAAATGAACACAAGTAGAATGAATTGAAGAAAGCCGCTGTTCAGGTGACTCTACTCTCAGTACTATCATAGCTCTGCTTCCTGCAGAATTACTGAGATGTGCTTTGCATAACACAGTTGTTACATATCTGAGAGTTGGGTTATTTTTTCCCCCCTTCAACTGCAAAATGGAATTAAAAGCAATTAAAAATGTATTAAACAGAAACATCGTGTAATTGCTCTATATAAGGAGATAGAAGGAGGGGGAGCTTATGAAGCTGTGTCTGGAAGAGGGCAGAAAGTAAACGAGTTCTTCCTTACTGGGGAGTGGGGAAGGAACAGATGAAGAAAGTGTAATCTGGATTGGAGACTGAGGAATTTATATATCTATATAAAGAAAAGTGAGGTCTGTGCAGCTGGAACTTTACAAGCATCTTCTGAGCTCTGCCCTCAAGTAGTGATGTTACTAGTTTCTACTTGGTGACATAAGTTGAATGTTGGATTGCTTTCCTCCCCTTTCTACGGGTGACCTGGGTGCCTTTCCTCTGAGAGGTGACAGAAAAGTACTGACCGGTTCAGAGAATGATTCCCCTAATTTTAGGATGCTTATGCTTTTTCATGGTATAGCAAGGTGCCTTTGCAGCTGACTTGCAACTTTTAGACAGCTGGTATCTAAGGTGTTTCACTTGGTGGCAAATAAAGTAGTGACTAGAAGTCATATATACGTACATCATAAATATTAGTGTCATTTGCAAGATGTCAGTGGAGTGGTTGCTGTCCAGGCATGCTATCTGTGTGCTACAGGTGGAACACTGTGCTCTGGCTATCATCTTGGCACTTGCTCCAGTGGAAGAGTCTGTTCAAGGCTCCAACTCGACTACAAAAGGGAGCAGAGGACTATCTAGCTACCTGAGAAATGTCTTTTCCTTTGGAACAATAAATTTTCCCTTAGAGCTACGTGGAAGTAGAGAATAAGAGAGACAAAAAACAGAAAATGGAATGATTATTCCTTCAGAAAAAAATATTTTCAGGTATATTTGAGACCATTTGCCACAGTGAAGTGCATGTATGTCAGAAAAGAAAAATGGTGAATTATAATTTAGTGTCAAGCATTCATATATGTTCTCTCATACTATTTCATTTACAGATTCTGAGATGTTCTGTAAAGTGAATGTAGCCATTTTTGGAGCCATTTGGTTCTACCTGCCTGCAATGTACCTGCAACTCAAAGGGTGTGGAAGGTCAATAACATGAAATTAAATTAATGTCTCACAGACACTGTCTGAGAGTAAGTTGGTGCCTCACAATTAGTGGGTATGTAAGATTTTGGGCAACAGAGAACTGTTGAAGGACAATTCCTTCCCTTTTTGTGAAATAACAGTGGTGGGCTTCCTAAAGCATCTGGTTGCTGTCTGTCTGTCCTAAAAATGCAGCCTTAAAAAAGCTTTGGGCCAGATATGTGCAACTGTGTGGGGGTTTGCCATTGTTGAACTATCTGCAGCATATGCCAAGTGCCAGGAAGTTTTAACTTATGGATTCCATTAGAGGCACAAACCTCACTAAACAATATCAAAAGACTATCAGAGAACACTTGCCAGCTTATTGTAGCAGTTAAAGAGTGGCTGTGTGATTTACAGTTTATAGGGTGTGGCTGGCTTATTGCTGTTCATTGGTCGCCCTCACTGCAAGCCTGTGGGAAGGTATCAGTCTACACAGGCAGCTAGAAGGAGGTTCTCCTAAACAAAGAGATTAAGCCTGGTTATTGCTTCCTTCTCTTACCCTTCCCAATTTTCATTCTTTCCAGTAATCTCTCTAAGCTTTGCAATGACAAACATTATTGATAGAAAGTTTGATTCACCAAGGAATTTTTACTAGGTTTTTTGGTCTGTACCCTTTCATATAAATGAAAACAGTTGTACCTTCCATAGTAGGAACTTGCCAAACATTTGGTATTGATACCTTTACCGATCCCACCAAAATGTTTTCTTTGCTGAATTCCCTTAATTTTGGATTATACACTAGTATTCTGGCTTTCAAGAGTTAACAAAATCAGAATATAGTTTTGGGCAGTTCAAGGCATAGTCTTAACAGTAAAGGGAGTCTTCAGTTCCTAGCACCAGATGTCTGTCCAGTATTTCAGATTGCGCTAGAATTAAATCTACCCATATTCTGGAAAAGTTTATTAAATTACTCCTTTAGATTACTAATTCTGTCTCTCTCCCTTTTTCTAACTATCCATGTAATACTGTCTTTCCACAAATACTGAAATGTGTTCAGGGTTATTACAGATAAATTTGCCACGCCCCCACCTTCTCCGTATTTTCTTACATATCTCTTCTAGCTCAAAAATTACTGTAATAGATCCTACTGGGGGGTCTATAGTGTCACCACATAAATGTATCAGCAGCTTGGAGGTACTAGCTTATCAAGGTCCTTATGTGATATATTTGTGTGCATTTGCTTCATTCTTGATGCTTTTTAGCACAGCTGGAGTGAGTCACTGGATCACACAATCCTTTAGTATAAATCAGTATGGATGTTGTATGTTCTTAGACCCTTAATGTGTTCCTCAAATGTGATAGAAGTGTTGAAAATAGCATAATACACAGCATCCAGCTTGAAAGGCCTCAGTATAAAAGTTCAGATCCTGGACCCGGAGGGTAATCAAGCTTAGGTCAGTGACAAACTCATTTTCCCCCCATTTTCCCTCAAATCCCTTTTTTCTGTTTGTCTGCCCATAAGCTTGTTAGTAACAGTTGGTGTTTGACCACTTCTCTGGGTGCTGGTGGAACTTCTCCTGGTACTGCTGTTGACCTGTTACTTTTTAGCTGGGCTGTGCCTGTGATAGATTTAATTTTTTCCTGTATGCTTGTTTGGCTGAAGCTTTCAGACTGTAGCACCTTTAGATCGCTGTCTACACCCTTTCCTGGGTCCTTTCTTCCTACTTCATCTAAATGTTGGGGGATTGTTTGGGTTTTTTTTGTAGTCAGTCAGACAGTTTTCAATCAGGTAAACATCTGCAGCCTGTCTTAGAATTTTCAGAAGATATTCTATTTTCATGTTTCAATACAAGAAACTACTTTGGCTCTGGACATTGAGAAAAAAGTAATTTTATACATATATTATTACAAAGATGCTTACCTAGACAGCTCAGATGTTAGTGCAGCTTATGTGGCTATCTGGAATTCAAGCAGCTTGATTATTGTAGCATGCAGTAGCATGGGCTGTCAGCTCCAGTGATCTCTTGCGATCATAAGTCAGTGCTAGCATGTTTTCATTGATACCAATGTAAAAAAGAGTTAGTAAAACTAACTCAGATATATTTTGTTGCTGCCATTGGTGTTGCAACAATGAGTAAAACCATTTTTTTCTCTCTCACACTTCTCACAGTTACTGGTCATAGAACCTTTAAGGTTGGAAAAGACCTCTAAGACCATCAAGTCCAACCAGGAGTCTGATACCACCATGTCCTGGAGTGCCCCATCTATGTACTTTTGAACACCTGGATGGTGACTCTACCGCTGCTCTGGGAAGCCCGTTCCCAATGCCTGACCACTCCTTTCAGTGAAGAAATTTTTCCTAATAGCTAATCTAAACTTCACCTGAAGCAACTTGAGACCATTTCCTCTCATCCTATTGCTAGTTACCTGGGAGAAGAGACCAGCCCTCACCTCACTACAACCTCCTTACAGGTAGTTGTAGAAAGCAATGAGGTAACCCATCAGCCTCCTCCAGACTAAACAACCCCAGTTCCTTCAGCCACTCCTCATAAGACTTGCGCTCCAAACCCCTTACCAGCTTTGTTGTCCTTCTCTGGCAACACCCACTGTAGCATCTAAATGTTGTTCTTGTACTTAGGGCACAAAATGGAACATGGTACTAGATGTGTGGCCTTAGCAGTGCCGAGATACAAGTGATGTTGCACTTGTTAGTAATATAGACCTGATTTTCGCAGCTTAGATGGTGAAGTGTGTGTGGTTTGGTTTCTTTCATATATTGCCCAATAATCTCTCAGATTATGATGATTTTGATATTGAGAATATTTTTGCCAATTTAGGCAGTGCTAGAGTACAACAGGGATTTTTTAATTTAATATATATTTTTAAAAATTTTCCTCTTGTTCCAGGTTTGTCTTATTTTTCCTTTAGCTTCTCTCTTTTTGGGGTTCTTGTTTCTGAACTGTATCTCACTGTCTTTATAAATAGTTCATTTCTGGTCAAAAGCTATTTGGCCTATATTCTAATAGTATGATATAGTAGGTTTATTTTCATAGCTTTGATTACTAGGCTAAATGAGATTGAAGTCTGCCAATTAAAAGCTATCAAATAGTAAAGCACTTTAGAACAAACTGAGATCTACTATGTCAGCTAGTATTGCTTAACTTATGATGAAATCATGCCAAATCAGGCTGCAACTGAATTTAGCTGTCATTCCTTTCCTAAAAGAATACTGTTTCTAGCTTTTGTAATTGCTTAGTTGTCACTGAGAACACTTAGAGACTTTGGAAAGACTGCTTTCTGGTTTTGACTTTACTGTATTTCTACCTCCTTAATTCCTCCAATGGAATGGAGAGCTAGCTTTGCAAAATTATTTCTTTGTTATGTAGTAGTATATGATTAATTTGAGTATTTTTTTTCAAAACCTTTGCAGTTTTTGAAACTACTCATTTGATAGACTCTCCTTTTTCTTCAGCAGATACCTGTGTTTGTAGTGCAGTCTTTTCCTGAGGCCCACTGTTGTTACCATTTTCATAGAATGGTAAATGTGCTAGAATGAATGAATACTCATCATCCTGGGTTCCCAGTGGCAGAGACTGTTTTGTAAAGAAAAGAAAAAATCCAGTAGTGAGGTAAAGCTGTTAGAGCTGTATTGCCTTTTCTTTTAAATGCTAAACTTTTTTTCCAAGGCTAGGATATGTTCTGTGTACGAGGACCTGTTTCAACATTTATCACAAGTGAACCACTGTGCTATTCCAAACATGATATATTTCACTTTAGTACTGCTGACTTCAGCTTACTAATTGCCTGACAGCATTTTCTTTGTTAAGCTTTAACTGTGATCATCACACTTTTGTTGTACTGACAGTAGAAATATTCAGTAACAGACGACCTAAATACATCATAAGCACAACTGTACTAATCTTTCATAATGGGTGTGCTTTTGGAATTATATGGAACACGTGCATATAATCATTGTCAGGAGCTACATGCATTCAGGTCTCCAAAAGCAGCAACTGAAAGCATTATCTGACAAAGCATTCTGATTCTCAGTGTCCATGACTTAGAAAAAAACCCAACCAATCCACCCAACAAGCCAAAAAAACCCACCCCAAACCCCAAAAAATAAATCCCCCTCTCCCCCACCTCCAGAACCATAAAGATGTGGGGGTTTATAGTGTAGCTAATTGCAGCTTCTTATTAAAACTAGCAGGATGGACATATCAACATACACCTGTATATGGTCTCTATCAAACTAGTCGATTCCTTTTGTGATGATGTGAGCACAAGCACTTTTTCTGCTGAATTGACTAATGTTTCTTGTTTATTAGAAAAAAGACAAACTGCATACATCATGCATGCTTGAAGAAGTAGTGTCCAGAGAGATCTAATTTTGCACAAAGTAGAGTTCTATAGCTTTAGTTGAATAAAGACTGATTTGCTGCTGCTATCACTTTCTAATTGTTTGCAGAGGAGGGTGCAATCCCTTGGGGGTATAAGCAAAGATGTTGGGAACTCAAAATCCCGTGCTATGTCAGCTTTGTTTGAACTTGCTTGGCAAGTCTTTGCTCCTTCGTGTTTTAAACTCAGCTAGTAACACTTCCTCCCTGAAGGCTGCCATAAACTTCTCTCCATCAGTGAGAAAGCCTATGTTATGAATCATGATGTAATACAGAATTTGTGTAGTCGTGTAGCAGTTGTCTTCTGTAACAGCACAAAGCAGTGAGGAAACTAATCTGACCTTCCCGGCGTAGCAGGTTAGCTTCCTTGGTGCTCTACGCTGCAGTGCCTACAGAGCTGTTAAGCAAACATCTTTGAAAGAGGGAAGGGCATCATTGTGATTCTCTCTATTCAACAGCTTTAGTCCTTCATCAAAGGACCTGAGAGTTTCAGAAGATCTTATAAAAACTTCAAATATTTTTAATATGCCTTAATTTCTCTTACTGTCAGTAAAACTGTGCTAGCAGTCTTTCAAGTAGCATCTCAACTTGGATTACATAAGCAACACTGATTGTATATCAGGGCCTTTAATGTATTCTGGCATGTTCAGGCATATAGTAGTGTCATGATTTTGGATTTGTCATTAAATTAGTAGATGTGGAATATCTCATTCAGTTACCTTACAGTGCCATCCTTGTGTATTAGTTAATGATTTCTTGGAACTAGATATGCACAATGTAAGATCTGTCAGCAATTGCTGTTTACTAAAAGTATTTCCAAAGGGAGTATGTTTGTGCTCACAGGCTTACTTTGTACACAAAAGGGCTTTGGAGGAGATACTATTTTCTGAAATACTTGAGGAGCTATTACATGAACACCTCTAACTCTTTTTTTTTTTTAAACTGTATCTTAGTGCCAACAGCATGGATAGAAAATAGAAATATTAACTCTCAATTCTGTGGTGACACTTTGTCAGGAATATTTTAATAAGGCCCAAACAACATTTTGCAAATAATCGTCAATGTGCTGTGTGATGTCTGACATCAGCCAGGGAGCTTCATCTAAATGACTGCTAAAGGAACAAAGGAAAAGTAAGAAGCTTCATTAAATGCAGCTTACAGTCAAATATGATCAGACTGTAATTCAGAAATGGGGTGAATTTGCAATATAGCCCTGCATATATGGGATCACAATATTTATATCTACAAATTGTAACTACTTTTAAATTGAAGATTTTTAGACCAATTGTACAAAAGTGAGAGCTGCTTTTGCATTCTTAGGGACACAAAACAAAAAATGATTCTCATTGTTACCAGTTTCAGAAAAATTTCAGATACACATTTATGCTTTTGGTTTGCCTGTAGATATCTTAGTAGCTGAACTGGTGAAAGACATCTCTTTTTCTAAACATTTATGCATGTAACAGCTCTGTGGACTTGTACATGGTTCATACTGAAGCCCTCTTTGGGAACAATTCTTTGCAAGCCCATATGAATACAACTCCAGTCAGTTACATCTTGAAATAAAGTAGCTATAGATTTAAAAAGTTGTGATATTCCAGGCTGATTTGACAGACAAATCAGAGGCTGCTTAGGTTGAAATTACTAAATTTCTATTGTATTTCTAGATTACTTTTTATTTATTTATTTCATATATACAATAATTTAATTAATTGAATTCTGACTACAATTTATGAAGAATTAGGGATGATTACATTTAGGTTTGTGAGTAGTGTTATTGGCTTCAATTCTACTTTTTATGGGAAGAAAACACACAGGTGTAAATGCTTGTAGTGATAGTAGCAAATTCATGGAGGAGAAAAGTCTCCACACTTAGGTTGGTTCAGGGGAAAAGAATAGTAATTTACCATAATATTTTTGAAAGATTCATTAGCAACTGAGATTTCTGATTCTGTCATTTAAAATACTGGCAAATTTTTTTACTCTTTAAAATTTACAATGCCTACTTTTCTTAGTTGATATACAAAGGAAAGCTTTCTTATGTTTTTCATATGCACTAATCCCTTTCATAAGAAAATGAATAATGAATGAATTTTAAAAATAGGACCAGCAGTAAAATTTTAAAGTTTACAACTAGACGACTTTGCACTGAAATGAAAGTTTGTGGTGATTTTTGTGCAGTACATCATTATGGCATAGCTACTCTTGCCAAGCTTACAGGGCATATTTCAGTCTGTATGACTTTGAAGTATGTGTTCTCTTAAGGCTTAACAATGTCAAGCTTCATAACACAAGAGCTAGTTTGCTTACTTCCTACTTTAAATTGCTTGTAATTTGAAACATGCAAACATTTCCACTTTATCAAGCAAGGCTACTAAACATATTATTGCTGCAACCTGCATGTTTTATAGCCTCTGTATATTTAGAAAGCTGTGCTTTATTAAAATAAACTGTAAAGAGGCTTAACTCATTATCGAATCTGCTAGTGTCTAAAATGAAATATCTTCAATTTATTATAGGGATTTAGGAACCTTTGAAGAAAGGCTATAATGCAGTTGCTGCAGAAGTAGGATGCTAGCTATTTTTTTTGGTGTTTGATATTTGTAGCTGGATGTACAGTTTTCATAGGATAGGTCTGTCTACAGTTACCCTGAAAAAAATCACAATTATGTATTCTGCGATCTGCAAAGTTTGAAAATGTGTTTTCATTCTGCATGGGAGCAGAAATCCTTTAAAATACTTTCACAAAAGAGTTTTATATAACATCACTTAATTTTAGATTTATGTATTTGGTAGAGTGCTCAATTTTTAATAATTCTGTCACCATGATGAGAGAATCTGTCCTGGAAGCAGTAAATAAAAGGTGGAACTTTTGACTCCACAAAATTTTGCAACTTTGCAAAGATAGTTGGGTGAAAACACAAGCAGATTCCAGTCTGGTCTTTAAACATAGACATTATACTTTAGCTGTTGTCTTGTTGACATTCATATTTTGTTAGGATTAAATTTTTTATTCACTTTTGGCCCAAAGACATCTATTGATTAGAGATGGTGGTTCCAAAGGGGAAAAATGTTTTTCTTTTTCACAAGGCTAATTCATGGTCCATTGTGTTGTCTTCTTAGGTGTTCCTCAACTTTTAACATTTCCAAAGTTATTCATTACTTAAGCTTTTGCAGGACTGAACTTTGATCTTGTGAGAAAAAGTACACAGAGATGAAATATTTCTAGCTGCTACTGCAATTTACAGGTATAAGGGCAAGAGTAATAAGCTACCTAGGACAAGTATTATCTTTTATTTTTCCTGAAAAAGGTCTCCTGAGTGTCCTGTAAGATGTAGCAATAAAAGATCTAAATTAACAAAATAATTCTGAAATCTGTAATATTCTGTGAGGCAACACTATAATTTGCATCAGATTAGGATTTTTGCAAAGGAAAATCAGTTACTACTTACATGTGTTTCTAACAAACTGGAGGATTTGTGTACATACAGTTTCTGAATTCTGTTTGAGATCCCATCATTTAGAAAGATTAGGAGACTGTCACAATGGTGAATCTGTTCTATATGTCATAGATATTTTTCAGGGCTGTTCCTATGCTAAGCACAAAATACTGGTGTTGAATTTTGCTAGTTCTTGTTCATTTTAGGAGCATCTCAGAATGATGGGATGGTTCCATCCCATATTTTTAAAAAAGTTTTCTTTGATTTCACAATAGAAAACTTGGCTTTACCAACCAGGCAAGAACAAGAAAGAGCTCAGGTCTTAATGTTTTGTCAAATCTTCAATACTACTGAGTCTAAGTACAAGCAGGATTGAAAGGATTTATAGAGGTGTAGTGAGTTAGAAAGGAACTGAGCGTGTTACTTCAGCAGGAACATCTTCCCTCTTCTTTAGACTTCTGTTCCATTTGATGGCATGGAAGCTAAAGCACCTCGGCGATTCTGAGGCTCGGAAGGGGCTGTAAATGTATGTGCTATTGTTTTTAGATTGACATATGTTTTGTGTTAGCTAGAGTAAAAAAGTGTCTGGCTTTTAGAATTGTTGTAAAATGCCTGGTTGTTTCAAATACTGTATGTCCTAGCAGATATAAATTGTAAATCCACTGTGCTGACAAAGTCGAAGCTCTGGAAAAGGGGTGGGTATAAAAAAAGAGGCCTGTTTTGTTCTCATTTGTCTATGGCAGCTGGACTACCTGTGAAGACCTGTTGTTGAAAAGTTTTGGTCAGAGCCAAGGTTGCTGTACATTCATACAAAAGAAGGTTCAAGTCTACATGCATGGTATGCAAAGAAACATAAGCAGTGGCCTAGCAATATGACCAGGCCTAAATGAGGAGAAGAAACTGTCAAAGTATTTGTCTTAAATAAGATTGCATAATGATGACAATTTTAGAGACTGCAAAGAAGTCAGAAGTTCTTCCTTTGCTAATCTTTCACTTGGTACAAAATGGAAGAGCTGTGAGAAAAAGAGAAAAGTATTAGATGTGTTGAAAAGGAATGTGTGAAATATATAGCTGACACTTGGTTTTACCGCTGCTAACCTTTCACTCACATACTTCAGATAAATTGACCAGAAAGGCTAGTCAGGTTCCTTGAAAGTCAGATAAAATATACTTGTATACACAAAAATGTTTGAAGTAGTATTTACCAGTGAAATACATGTTTGCATGAGATTCTTAGCTGTTTTTTAAAAACCTGGATATTTCCTTTTCAACTACATATTTCTCCTTCCTTATCAGTGTTGAACAAGTTTCAGTAAATAAAGCATCCTGAAGATAAGGAAACTGCAGGTGTCAGTCTAGGTTTTAGTGGGCATACCATAATATTCAACTGTATAGCTACCAGTAATTGACTGTTTTTAAAATTGTGGTTAAGAATTGTTTACAGCAGTTTTAGAATTAACCCATGTTTCTACAACTTTGTTGCCAGTAGCCTTTTCATGGCTAAGCAATACCTTCATTTAAAAGAGATACCACAACTGCAGTTGAGTATGTTACACATTGTTCATTTTTAGGTGTGCTTTTCCTCTCCCTTAAACTGTGGGATGTATCAGAAAATCATGTGGGACATAAAGGAAGGTGGAAACTAAGACCATTTTGAGAACTTTCAAAGAAGATGTTGACAAAACTTAAAAATTTGTCCTTATGCATTTGCATTCAATGTAAGTGAGCTTCAGTGAACCACACATTCAGGAATAGAATATGGAGATATGCTTTCAAATTGGTTTTGTTTGTTACTTGGTGAGCTTAATGAATCTAGGACAAAATCTCCAGAGGAGCTGCTGAAAACCACTGTGCTTCAAATTTAGGTACCTTGTTCTATAAGTGAAATCCACAATCCTGAATTAAACAGAGAGACTGAAGTTCCCTCAAAATCTCTATAGCTGTCACCTAACTGAGGCACTGAATCCCAAACAAGTAGCATGAGTACCTCAATGCTAAACTCTTTTCTACCAGATGACACTGGGCTGGAGAATGCTCTTTGTCATTTTATCCTTTCCCTATTCCTGTGAATCATGGATTCTTCCTTCTCCACTGGCTTAGTATACCCTCTCAGGTCTTCACAGCCTGTGGATACATGATTAACGAACTCTCTTTATGGGGTTCTGTCAGGTAAAAGAAGGTTTTGAATATTTGTTCATAAACCTATTGAATAAAATTTGAGATTCCTCCCTCTTTGATTACACTTTTTTACCCTAGATACTCACTGGACATTTCTGGTAACACTTACCAGACACGTGTGCTTTGGAAGCATTGGATCTTAGGGAACATAAGAAGAAAACTACCCTATTGTTGATCATGTCAGTTTTAGCTGCTAGGTAATCTAAAGCTGCTTCATTCTGTTGGTGAGGGGGTTGTTTTCAGCAAGTGCAAACCTGGGTTTTAAGCACTTAGTAAACTTTATTGTGTCCTGTAAGCAATTATGGACTTCTAGCATCTGTGGGATGAGGAAGGAGTTTGAAGGATTGCTCTTGTAGGAGTAGAAGCTTAAATTCCTCTTCATCTCATTTTAGATGCTTAAATACCTTTGTAGAGCTGAACATTAGCCTCTCAAGTATATGGAACTTGTGCTTTAATAAAAGTGGTCTGTAGATTATATTTTGTGTTTTAGTTTATCCATTAACATATCCTAATTTGGTTAACAGCCAGCAACTTGTTGCTCTTTGATAGCTGTTTTAATGAGTGTTGTATGCTATGCAACTAATTCTGTAGTAATTTACACCCTTTTGTCGTAAATCAGCCAAAGTTTTCTACTTCTTCTTTTCCCCTCCTGTTATCAAACACTTACTACAATTTTCTTATTTTTTTCCTTAGAACACACAATGGGGTTGCTCATAACCTGAATTATGGGCTCAGTTTTGAAAAAATAAGTAAAATCATGTATGTTTTTTAAGGAGGAGCTTGTACTTTCAGTGGGTATCTGCCATCTAATCTGGAACTCGGCAGAAGTTGCACTCTGCAATGTCTGTGTAACACTGCAGGCTGCAGCCTAGCTTCACCCATAGCCTCTCTGTAATTGGGAAAGAATTGGTTCTGACCCTGCAGGAATTGCAGTTTCTCATTCTGTCTGGAAAATACAACCTGTTTGGAGTGATAGTGGAGTATGAAATACTGGTTAAAGTGTCTTCTAAGATGTGAAGCACCTGGGAGGGCAGATAGTTTATCCTGTGATGTGAACAGCTCAGGAAAGTTGTTTCAAATATACTGAAGAATGAAAAATAAACCAACTTGGTTCATGGAGCTGAGGAAGTTTGGATCAGTAGAAGAGGGAATAGTGACGATTGCTACTCTTAATGAACAAATCTAACCAGGCTTTTCTGACCCTGTGTCCCCCATAGTAACACCTCCACCTCCAGATCCTTGCCTGTAGTTGTATCCATTGCCTTTCTTTTTTCTTTCCCTCCACTGGTTAATGCTGCATACAATGCCAGATTAATTCACCCTCCAATAGATGCCCTGCCAAATTAGGGATGATTTCATGTGCATTTTTGATGTGCAAGAGATAATCTGGTACCCCTGAATATGATCATCCATACTTCAATTGTGTTATGTTGTTTATTCAGCTCCTCTTGTTTAACTATTAATTTCTGTTCCTATATATGCTTTTATCAATTCTCACACGTGCTTCAGCTTTTGAAACTATGGTCACGAAGGGGTCAGAGAGGTGATTACAAGTTGTAAAATGACTTTACCAGTAACTGTTTAAGCATAAGTAATGTTCTGAAATTGCCTAAAGCAAAAACTGCCAATTCAGAGCTGATTGTAATGAATCAGGTTCTTCTATACGAAATAATGTGATCAATTTCTCATTTCACTGAATAAATAAGCTGGAAGATAGGGAACTGGCTATGACCCACTGTTAACCTTTTCCCTCATTATTCATATCAAACCTATGACATGCATGTAAGAAATCTCTGGTTCAATTTTAGCTAATTATTTGTTAGACGTGAAGGCTGTGTGAAGTGTTACTGATTGTACAAGTACCCAGGGACCTTATGACATCTAATGAAAATAATCCCAAAGAAGCTACTCAGGCCTGTATGCTTTTAGGCTGACTATTGCTATAAGTAGAAATAGTTTATTTCTAGAGGCAAAACCTGTTTGTCTGTTGGTGCTGCTTCTCTCAGGTGTAAGATACTGCTAAAATTTATTATATCTCAATTTTTGTTGCAATGAGAGCAACAGAGAAAAAAATTGGAACAAAGTCTGAATTTGTGCATATACTTCATTAATACTTGGCAATTTTAGTGCCTGAAATACTTTTTATGGAGAAAAATCATTTTAGTGAATTGCCTGCTTTTATTTTTTGGCTAGCTAGAAAAAGCCACAAAAATATGCTGGCATGTGTTGAATACAATTCATTTTACATGAGATTTTTGGTGTGACTTACTGCTGTTTTTTAAAGCATACCTGATTTGCAGGGTAGTTCAAATCAGAACTCAAATGAAGTGGTTGTAGAACAGTAACAGCAACATTTTTAAAAATGCAGAACAGATTTAGAAATACAGGAATTTGTATAGAAATAGAGAAATTAGTAGTTCAGGTCCTGTGCTGTCCACAGGCACAGGGTCTTCAGAACCAGGACTAATGTCACCAATCATAGTGTAGAGGATTTCTGCATGATACTCCATGCACAAGCGATAATTTTTCATCACAATATCTCTAAGAAATTCCTGATACTGATCTTGTGTGAGAAAGAAACCTGATGAGGATAAATATCTTGCTGCAGTTTACACGGGAGCTATGTAAATTCTGGGAACCTTCTAACTTATATTTTAAAGTCCACCATCCCCCTAGCTCAATGACTGAAATAAATCTCAGGGATTGAACAATGTCTATACTGTATAACTTTCAAGTTGTGTTACTTCTGCCTAGAGAAGCCTCTGGAGACCACATCTGCCCAAGAAACACGTAACGGGAAGAAGGAAATCATCAAGTGGAGGATGAGAATAGAAATTCTGAATAAAAAAAAAAGCCCAGGATTGATCTTTTTGATGTTTCAAACTGTGAAACTGTTGAATAATCAAGAGATGAATTGTTTTTAAGGGGCAGAAAAGGAATTGGCACTGAATCAATGTATTAATATCTCAGGAAAAAAATTCCCAACAAACTCACCCCACAGATAACACATCTCTCCTTACTGGTGGGCTAACTACCAGAAAAATGATTTGAATTTGGTAAAACTTCAACTGTATAATTAATAATTCACACATTTCTATCTTTATAGAAACCCAGCATGTATTATAAACTATGATGATATGGTACAACTTCTACATAATTTCTGAGATTACTACTAGAAATACCTTTGACCTGTTTTTACAATTCTGATGAACAACAATATCTTTAAATTCAACTGCATTTAAAATGGTATAATGGCACTTATGTTTTCCATGTTGTGTGTGTGGGTAATAATTTTATCCATAGTTAATGGCTTGATTTATATAAAACAATGCATCCACTAATTTATTCAAGGTATAAAAATGAAAAGCAAAGTAATGACAAGTTTCAGATGCAAAGTAACTGGATGAACAAAGGAAATTACATGACAATTACTAGCCAATAATCTCCTCAGAATCTTCAAATACCTAATTTTAACCAAGAATGAGAACACGTGACATTTCAGGAGATTAATTAGGAAGATGAGGATAGAAATAACATATAAGCCTTTTAGTTTGTGTTTTATTTTAAGTCAATAATAAATCCATGGTATATAGGGCAAAGTAAATGGTTTCAAGTTGGAATTTCAAATTCCCCTTCAATGTCCTGTTCAAGTGAGAATGTCAGAGTTCAAGGACAGGCAATTCAAACTCCCTGTGAGATAGTGTTTGCAGTTCAGGTAGGAAGACTGCTGCTATGTCATGGGTGGCCTCATGTTTTCCTAGGAGTAGAACAATACTCTAGTAGGAAAGTACTCTTTTTACACGATGTCATGGAGAAAACTCTTAATAATGTATCCTCCTCCTTTACAGTAACTAAAACTTTAGATCATGTCTGGGCAAAGAAAAGATTGCAGGTTTCAAGACTATTATCTCTCCAGACTTTGTGTGATACTTGCCTACATGTGCTGACAGCCTGCCCTCTCTAAAGTTTTTCTCTTCATTCCTACTCCTATTTTTCTCCCATTCTTCTTATGCCACAGCACCAAATAAGGGGCATCCATCCTACCAGCAAGAGAACTGATTCCCTGTTCTTTATGTCCTTTCATATCTGTTGAACATGACACATCCTCATACAGGCTGGAGGATTGATTTGACTGCAAAGTCACTCAGGCTAGCAGATGAAAACTTCTGAAGGGTGGTCATGGCAGGGGTTGAAGGAGCCTTATATTTATGAAGGGCTTGATGACAAATTATGTAAGTTGTCGATGGTGTGAAGCAGAGTGAATTGAAAGTGAAGTGAACCCTCTAAAGTAAGCTTGATGTTACTACAGTGTGTATTTTCAAAAGAAACAGTGATAGTACGAATCTTTAGAGGTAACATCATAGATGATACTCCTAATGCCTGGAATGATAGACTGTTTGATTCCAACTTTTCTCTAATTTTGCACAGGTGTAAATAACTTTACAAGCCTTGAGGCAGTGAAGATTGGAACCAATGAAATTATAGCCTTGAAGGAATTTTTATAGTTTAGCTAAGAAGCCCTCAGCACATGGGTTTATCAGAAGAGCAGTGGCAGACTCCTGGCTGCACCCAACGCCACAAGGCACAGTTAAAATGAAGTTAGTGAGAAGACAAATGAAAGCTGCTCTCTTTTCAGCTAAGTCAGTCCATGGTCTTCCTTGACCCTGGGGCTAGTGATTGCTGACTAGAATCTCAATGGCTATTTTCTAGTGACAATTTCAGTGTCTGAGCTCATTAATCAATTTCTATTCAGCAGAATCAGTTTGTGGAAAACTTGCAAAGGTTACTTAATCCAGAGGGAACGTGTACTGTTAGACAGAAGACTTTTCAGCCACAGTATTAAAACAAAATTTCCCATATCTCTGTCTTACATCACATTTTCCATGACCTTATCAATTACTGATAGCGAAGAACAAATCAAGCCTTTCACGACAATCAAATAATTCATGGTAAAGTTAGGAAAATAGAATCCCTTCCTGCTTTCCTTAAGAAAAGAAGTCCTTCTGTATCATTACATCATAAAAAGTGTCACATCTCTTAACCCCTTGGCTCCAGCATGAAACAGGAAACGGCAGTGCTGAAATAGTCAAAAATGAACACTTGAGAGAGGCTTTTCTTTAAATCTATCCAGTAATATCAGTTATCATCCAGCCTAAGAACTGGATTTGAAAGTAATTTTGTAGAAAACCCTAATCTAAGTCCTTGCAAGGTTAATCCTTACAAACACCTGACACAGGACTTGAGCGACTTAGAGGAATTTCCTAGAATTAGGAGCCTTGCACAAGTGTGCACACACTCTATGACAGGACACTTGGGAAGGCAAATAGTTATAGCACTGGCTGGTGGAAATAAGGAACATTGTAATGTTGAAGAAATTGGCTTAATGGTTTCAATATGAAAGAATAAAGTATCTTTTTATTTTTTTAAATATGGTGAAAATATTTTTTAAAGCAAATCTTCAAATATTTGGGTTTAATCTCTTTGCCTGTTGTGTGGGGTGATTATTAGCTGCCTATGGCAATATCCTGGCAAACTGCCTTCCTTGAGAAGGCACAATGCCAGCATTTGGTGTGATTCAAATACACAGTACAGCTAGTGGAGTAATTTTGTGCTCAATGCTTGTTTTTTTTCTTTTAAGGGTTTTACATTTTTTTTTCTTGTAACATTTTCCATTATATTGTTTCCGTATGTTTTCGGAATAAAATTGCGTATGGAACTCCTCCTGCTAGGGATGATGAACTACTTGGTGATCTCTCTTGAGTGTTGGGCCTGATGGAGTAACTGTGGACAATGTAGGAAACAGTATAGCTTCTTTGTGTTCTTATGATCAGAGCAAGAAATTAGGTAAATACCACAGACAGCTTTTTTTAATGCAGGTATGAACCAATACATACCCAGGCCAGCTTGGTCTTTAGTTTTATTTTTCTTACTGAGGAAAGCCATTCTTTCTTTCCTTTAACTGAATTTTTCCTGGATTAAAAATTGTTTTGGACCCTGATCAACATTTGTCATATTGTTGCTCTGCATATCATTTGCTCACAGCATAGCTGATACAAGAACTACTGATAGAAATGGGAAAGAATATGGGTAGAGCTAGTCATCAGTTTTGCTGTCTCCACAAGAGGGTAAATTTGTGTATGTGGTGGTGACCTGTTTATCCTAAGATAGAGGTTGAGGTCACTTCCATGGAAGATTTCGTGTTGTAGAGGTTAACACCTGCCAGAAAACATGCTACAGTCCCTCTAAATTAGCCAGTACAGTATGAAAGTGTGAGGAAGGGAAGGACATCTATGTGCTGTGAATCAGGATGACTTGTAGAAGATGTTTAAACATTGGGATAACAGTGAGTTTACAGAGAAGTCTTTAGTGCAAAAACGGAAATGTCTCTGTGAGCTACCCAAGAATTTGGAATTAATAAAAGCTTATAATACATCCTTATTCGATTCCCATATGACTCTTCTTCTGTCAGATGTTTTTTTTAACTGCCTACCCAGGCAGTTGTAGAGTCATGTGTGGTTTTAATGAAAAATAATTATTTATTTTGTGATTATTTTTTTTTTGATGTGCTAATTAACAGTAATCTTAAACACATTAAGTCAGGAAGGTATTGCTATTTATTTCATCGCAGAATCTCCTTTTATACTTTCAGTTTCTGTGATGTCATTATGAATTACCTAAAAAAATAACAATTAACTGATACAGAAGTTGACATATTATAGTCTAGAAAGATTTATTTTTCATGGCAAAGTTTTACAAGGAAGACTATTCTTTAGTGCTTTGCACAGATACGCATGGATGAGTGGATTGTAAGTGTTACTTGTACAATTGGTTCTGGAGGCATTAGCTGACAGGGTGATTGTGACCCTTTCCCACACATATGAGCAATGATCTTGTTGCATCAGCATTGCTGGAGATGTTGAAATGAGCTGACTTTGTGAGAGTTTCCTGAGTTTAAATTCCTTAACTGTAAAGCAATATCCGAGCAGTTGTATGCTACTCAATGACACAGGGAAAAGGGGTAAAGTGATTGAGAGATGCATAATAATTTTGATTTTTTGCCACTGTCTTGATAAGTAGCTAGTACATTCCATGCCTGGTATTTTGCTATCTCTTCAGAAAGGTCCTGTTTGTGATTTTATGCAATTTCCTGTTAGTGAAAATGGTTCAATTTTCTTGGACCTAATTCTTGCCCTATTTTTAGCAAAGTGTCACACAAATGATGGCACAAAACCACAAAGGGTATGGAGAGGTGGGGGCTGACCTCTTCTCCCTAGTGACAAGTGATAGAACAAGAGAAAATGGCCTCAAGTTACACCAGGGGAGGTTTAGATTGGATGTTAAGAAAAATTTCTTCACAGAGAAGGTTGTTAGGCATTGGAATGGGCTTCCCAGGGAAGTGGTGGAGTCACTATCCCTGGGGATGGGTAGATGTGGTGACTGGGGACATGGTTTAGTAGTGGTTTTGGCAGGATATATTAGTGGTTGGATGTGATGACCTGAAAGGTTCCTTCCAGCCAAGACAATTCTGTGATTCTATGAAAAGGAATCCTACCTGTCATTTTTTCACCAAGATTTTGCTGTAATTGTACATCTTGGTAATTGGTGGCATTCTAATTCCACTCAAGCCTTGTGTGTGTCACTGCATATTTAAAGCAGTCTAGCACCCTTCCAAATATCCTAGGCCAGTTTTTGCTGGCTGTCGCTAGGGAGAATCAAAGCCTTGGGTTCCCTCTGGCTCTCCCCATGCTTGAAAAGACAAGTTACACCACTCTTCTGCAAAAACATACAAAGCATACCAAAGGCAGGCTGGAAATTGGCTTTTAATGATTTTTATTGCTTGAGTGAAGTGAGGATATTGTCCTGAAAGTAGAAGTGTTGTGTCAACTGCAACGCTGAATATTATTAGCCATTGCTAATATTTAAGTTGTATTTATTGAGGAGTAAGTTCTAACATTACATTCCCTTGAATGTAGGTACCACCTTCATTGGTGGCAATTAATGATAAACAACAGAGGAAGAAGCAAAGAAACCAGATTAAAAGCTGTCTCTGTCAATTCATACTGCTTTTATAGGAGGGAAATATATGATTACTTAGTTTACTGTAAGAATGCTGCTAACTGAGGTGAAGACAAGTTGTTTGCTTTGCCAACAGGGCTTATGTGCTTTGAAAAACTAAGCAATGTAGAGATTGCATTGATAGCAATATTAAAAGCACTTACATATTGATAACTGCATTGGTCATTAGGACTCATTCAGAGCCCAACTATATATAAAATGTCATTTTCCAAGTGTTTGCAAGTATTTGCAAAGAGATTCTTGCCTGTGCTCTAGCAAGCATGATGCTGTGCAGAGCATACTGCTTAATCATCAGTGTGGTGCAGTTGCTGAAAACACAATATCTATTTTCTTTTTTAGGTTACCCACCCTGTCTAAATAGAATGAATTTTCTGCAGACAGGATTGTACCACAGGAATGAGAGTAAGACTGAGGATTTGGGAGAGAGTGTTACATTCTGTATTTGCAATATATGTCTTACTACATAAAAATTCTATGTAACTGCAGAGAGGTTCTTAAGTTTCCACACCAAACCTTGTAGTCCACAGGGGGACCCAAATGCTTCATTCCTTTCTCACAGACTGTCTTAAGATGTAAAGTTTTCCAAATTTTTCCTATTCAAATTGAAGAACAGAATCTCCTGATTGCATTTCCATCCTGTGTCTCAGTGCAATCTGGAATGAATAAAAAACAAGAAAGAAAAATTTGACACACAGTATTGAGATGCCATACAAAGCTCCAGAGGGCAGAACAAAAGGGGAGAAACCCCAAGCATTCCAGCTATGGGAACATCTGTACGAAGGCACTTCAGTAAAGAATTGCCAGGTGGTGTTGTGGCCCTGAGAGTGTGGGTCCTGAGCACAGGGGCCTAGAGTGGATTTGTGTATCTGGTACTGACTTGGTGGATTACATTGAACAAGGCTGCCCTGTTCTACCTCACGTTGTTTTGTGCTGGCCTGCACTGGGACTGTAGGCTCTAAAACACTACAAATTTTACCTGTGATCCTTTAAATGCACATGCAGCTACAACTTCTGTTGTACATAGATACTAAAAGCATTATTTGTATGCTGAACAGTTCCATCCATGTTTGAATGCTAGTTTACCAAAAATGCAAGTTTTGCGTATATATGTTTTGCCCTTTAGGGCACATTCAGTCTGAGCTACTTTATTTCTACTTGCCTCAGTTCTCTTTGATAAAACCACCTCAGCTCTGAAATGTATTAGCATTTTAAAACACAGCTTTTTGATTCTAAAAGTATTGTTTGCCACTCCTCTTGTAAGTAGTAAATTAAAGTCATACTCCAAACAAGACTCCTGACTAATCCTATTTTACAAGATTTTGAGGCAATTGCTATTTCTGTTAACTATCACTTTTCTATAAAAAATACACAAATATTGTCTTGGTCATTCCATTTACTACAGCATTTTTCTGGCCTCTCTGTGCCCTTTGTTTGCAAGAGATGGTGCTTTAATGAAATATTTCCTGGACTTGCATATAACACAATCACAAGCCCTAGAAGACATGAATTGAAATAGCAGATGGTATTCCCACTGAGAGGAGCAATGTGTCTAGACTGACAAAATGGCATATATAGTCTGGTTCGTAAGCAGTACCTTGGACAAGTAAGAGTGGTAATTTGCAAAATTGGAATTGATCTCTGAAATATAGACTAACAGTAGAAAAGTCTGAGCATAGAAGCTCTGAATAATACTGTATGTCATGGATAGAGCTATGTGAAGTAGTTCAGAGGAATACTTGATTGACCGCAACTGGTCTTGGAGGACTAAATATTTGAAAATTGACTGTGACTTCAATATTGAGATGCCATGCAGAGCTTTAGGTGGTTGAAACAACAAAAAAGAAATCCAAAAGTGCAACTGAAACTTTTTGTCATTTCTGCTGGGTCTGAAATAACAAATGCTATATTTCCATTTAAAAGAAGGACTTGTGAAACAATGAAAAAGAGGCAAAGTTTAATTTAAAATTTATTTATATCTTCATAAACATAAAAATACGAATTAGTGATTTAATATATTTCTGATTATTTTTAAAGGTTTTTTTCCAAGAAAGCAAAGGTGACTTCCTTTTTTGCTGACTAGTAGCTAGTGGGTAAATCAATAATTCACATAGTTGGAGGCAGAACAGTGGGATGTGGGAATAGGAATGTGTCAATAGGAATGGTTTAAATAATATTCAAAGCACCTTTACCAACATCATGCTCTTGGATATTTTATCAAACCAAAGTTAAATATGAAGTATGTTCAAGTCTCTACAGTCATACATCATTCAAACGTGGTTCCCTGACAGCACTTCTGCTAATGGTTTAAATCCTGCTTCTGTTCTTCTCTCTGGTCCTGTAAAGAATGAAAGGGACAATAACTATCTGCAGGCACTGAATGCTGTTATACAGGCAAACAGTAATTCCTGTGTACCTTCTAGATAGGAGAGAGATTATAATCCTCTTAAGGCTAGCTTTGTGTGATCCATTTGTTTGCTGTTTGTTACACAGACACAATGTCAGTTTTCACAAAAGAAGCCCAGAAGCTTGGTTGTGTGATGTATTAAAAATGTAACCTAAATAATGTTTAATTGACAGAGCAGATTGTTTATTTTCAAATAATTGCACTAAATTGCAGTGCTTAAAATGCAGTTAGGCTTTGCTGAGCTTTACCAGCCTATCAGCAGCTGAAGAATCATATGTTTTTCTGCAATAATAGACAGATGTAAAAATTAGCTGTGGCAAAGTAGCCTGAAACTACTTGTTGTAATATAGGGAATGACTAACTCCCCAGCTCCAGATGTTTTGGGGAGATTTTTGTGGGCCTTTTTTATTTTTATTTTTTACATTGATAACTTTTAAAGCAGTGAACTACAGCCCAGATTTAGCTGCTTAAATTACCTCTTATTAGAGTTTTATGTATCAGATAATGAACAAGATCTTGTGAAGAGGGAATTGCACAAATCCCATGCACGGGAGCACCACAGTTCTTTGATTAGCAGTGAGCAGGCAGTCATTAGAGGGTTCTTATCAACATAGAGCAGTCTTTCTGGATTCATGTGCTCCTGGCTTGTGGAAAGAGTAGGTGGATTATGTGGAAAGAGTAGGTGGATTATGAGGAAAGGCTGAGATATGAGGAAAGGCTGAGAGAGCTGGGGCTGTTCAGCCTGGAGAAAAGAAGACTGAGGGGGGACCTAATCAATGTTTATAAATATCTTAAGTATGTGATGCAGGGGGAATTGGCCAGTCCCTTTTCTTTAGTCAGTGAAGACAGGACAAGGGGCAATGGCTGCAAATTGGAGCACAGGAAGTTCCGCACCAACATGTGGAGGAACTTTTTCCCAGTGAGGGTGAGGGAGCCCTGGGACAGGCTGCCCAGGGAATTGGTGGAGTCTCCTTCTCTGGAGAAATTCAAGACCCATCTGTACGCCTATCTGTGCAGTATGAGCTGGGGAGCTGCTTTGGCAGGGGGGTTGGACCCGATGATCTCTCGAGGTCCCTTCCAACCCCTACAGTTCTGTGATTCTTTATGTTCTTAGCTAGTAACAAAACGTTCTGTGAATCCTTATTCCTTAGCAGAAGAAAGGTAGACTTCAACATGATTGTTCTCTGACAATCAAAAATCCAAGGTTAGACTCAAAAGCACCGCTATGCACTCCTGTAATCAGTGCTCCTGCAAGTACAGCAGAGAGATCAGGAGAGATTCTCCAAAGATGCCACATACAGGACGAGGCCCGGTCTCCTAACCAGTTGTATGTGATAGATATGCCAAGAATGGGACGTGTCAGTGATAGTTTAGCACAGCTCTAAGTGCAAGTCAGGGGGTGTTATCTGTTTAGTGTGGTTGTAAGAAAAGCTGGATGCTGAATTACTTATGGTGTAGGTAGCTCTAGATAGTAAAATATTAACCTCAACCTCATTCTGTAAATCCTATGTCTTTTATTAATGTGTAGGTAATATTCTTTATAGCTTTTATCTGTCTTTAATTTGCCAGTAGTATTTACTATTTCGGTGACACATTATAACAGCATTTATATATAGATATTAAATAATTTTCTTTTATCTACATGCTGTTGCTTTATCTCAGTATAAGTAAAGAATCTGTCCATATATTTATTTATTTTAATAGCAATATTCCTTGTTAAAGCACACAGGAGTTTTAAATGACTCTTATAATTTGACTTCCATGATTGCTCTCATTCCAATCTTATTTGTACCTAACCTGTGCTCATTCTTATTTTTCAGTATTTTTCTCATCTATCATCTGCCCACAAAACTTTAAAAAAAAACTCCATCAGAAAAAAACAACCCTCTTATGCATGCTAAAATAAAGCGTCATCACACAAACTGCTCCCTTTCTCTGTACACCTCTGAAATATTTTTACCAGATGTGCTTGGCTGAAGGGCAAAATACAGTAGATGCTGATCCCATGGCCACAGCTGGAATTAACTTTAAAATCTCTATTCAGTGAAATTACCATCTTTATTTTTCTTCAGAAACAGAATGGTAACGTAGATGACATCTGTCCTTCCAGCTGTTCCTTGTGCTGGAAAAATTGCTTGTGTGTCTCAAAAATTAACCAATCACCCTCTTAAAAATGAGAAGGCAGAAAAATTAGAGAAAGAATAGAAGCAAACTGATGTGGAAATAGATATAAAATAACCCAAATATGTGGTTTGATAAGGATGGTACATTTCCATGTTTTGCTCTAAATCCCAAAGCATTTCACAGATTTCATGATATGATTGTAATATATGTAAAGTAGAAGCAAATAAAATTCCTCTAATAAAATAAGAACTATGTCAGAAACCTTTGACTATATCTTCTGCACCCTGCCTACCAGTTCATCAGCAACAATGTAACTTTCTCAATAGTTCAGTATTCAGCAAAAGCAGCGATTAAGAGTATCTCAAACATTCCTTTCCTAATTTGTACTCAATTTTGCACTTCTGCACCACAATAGAGTATCCTATGCTGTATAATTTTTACATATCGTTTAATCTTGAACAAGCAAAGGCTCCATATCTGATGGCTTTCCCTATCACATGAGATTTCTTTGTGCTCCTGTTTGGTGTCCTTTTTATCACGTTGTGACTTGCAACTGCTGTCACAAGACTTTGCCATAAATATGCACCTCTGCTTTAGAAATAACCAGTGCTCTTTTATTTAGAAGAAACTGCATAGGTTTTGGTGATGAATGTCTCTGGGTGGAAGAATGTGTTCTCCTATAGATTTCTGTAGCACCTGACCAGGTGTTTTAAAAGAATTGTGGTTTTGAAAGGAAATACACTAAACTCATTTGAGAGATGAATCAGTAACCATGTAAAATTTCTGCTATGCATCCAAATAATTATAGTAGGAGTGTGAAGCTGTAGGTCTTCTTTAAACTTGGCATTCCTTGGATTTTATTCTTAGGCCTCACTGGTCATTTAACAAAATAACTGATGTCCTAATTGATGTGCTCTGTGGTGTCAAAATTTTCAAAAGCACTTTGTGTGCTTCCTCAGAGCATGTGCAAAGGCCTGTAAGAAAGTCCTTTTCAAGCTCCACTGAAGATGCAGGTGGATGGATGTTTGTGTGTATACTTATCTATATCCATCTATCTATTCAGCTACATATCATGTATTTCCCAAGAGACAGATCCTATCACTTCTGCCAGCTTTTGGTTCCAATGTCTAGCACATTCACTTTCCAGATGAGAAAAAGCAAGGTGTTATTTTCACAAAAACCATTTGGATTTGCACAGTATGAAATATTGCTAAAGTTTAGGCCAGTAATTTCAACTGCTGTATTTGAAATATTTATTTTGTAAATAACAAGTAACATGGTTTCTGGATGTAGTGGGGGGGTTTTTTGTTTGGGTTTTTTTTCCTTTTATGTAGGTTTGGTTTTCTGTTGTGGTGGGTTTTGAGTTTGATTGGTTTTGGTTGGGTTGTTTTTTTTTTCCCTTTGGTTCTTTAGAATTTGGCTTTGAATTAATCCATTTGATTTAAATTATATTCATATTTGAAAGAAAAAAAAAAAGAGAGAGAATAAACGTTAATCATTGAAGAGTGCTTGCATTACCTGGATTTTAGGAATATAGTAAGAGGAGGAATTGTGAGGATGGCAGAGCCCTGGAACAGGCTGCTCAGAGAGGCTGTGGAGTCTCAATCTCTGGAGACATTCAAAACCAGCCTGGACGCCTATCTGTGCAACCTGCTCTAGGTGATCCTGCTCTGGAAGGGGAGTGGGACTAGATGATCTCCAGAGGTCCCTTCCAACCCAAATCATTCTATGATTTCTGTTACAAGCCAAAATATAGGGCAATGTTGCCTACAGCTTTGCCATAGACATTTCATATCAATATCTGATTTATTTTTGCCCTTTTTTGAAGAGTCAAGAACAACTGTGAGTGAAAGGAAGTTTAATGTATTCCCAAGCTACCTTATTGTTCACAGACAATTGGGAATTTTGTGCATTGCTGTGTAAGCAAATGGTGTGTTCAGCATGTCTTTCCAAACACAAATATTTACAGGCAGAGATGGGGACAGTGAGAAGGGGAGAGAGTAACTGATCTACGGTCCTGGGACAGGACTGGCAAACGGGGCAGTGTGTATTCTATTGCGGACTCACTCAAATGAAACACAAGTTGATCCTTATCTTGAGGGAGCCAGAGTATCTGTGAAACAAATCTCTTGTTCCAGAATAGGCACAGAGTTCAGTACTTTCCTATGCTGGGCAAATTGTTCCACACTGAAACTGCACATATCAAATCGCTATGCTGCTACAGTAGAAAGGACTCAAATGTTGCTTAAGCATGCTAATACAGACACTTGTTTTGTCTTGGGGTTTTTTTTCCTTTTATTTTCTTTTCCTTCTTGTAATGTCTGTTTCTGCTTCTTGTTTCTGAATGCTGTCTGGGATTGCATTTCTTCACTGATGCAACCCATGCCAAGTAAAAGAATATTATTTTTTCACTTTGGCAAAATACCAAAAAATGATGAAAAGATTAAAGTTGACTCCAGTCCTGGGAAGATGTGCCTTTTTCTAGAGGTTTCGCTTTGCTTCTTTTTAACTTCCATCTAAAAAATATGGCTGTATTTACTTCTGTCTCTGACAACTGACCACCCTTGTTTTGGCAAAGCAGAAGTTTCAGCAAAACAGCAGATAGTCACTCTGAAAGATATTTAATGCCCATTTAAAGATTGAGACTTAATTGAAAAAGCAGTACAATTTGGGACAGATTCTGCAACTGCTAGTACTTTTTCCAGAGTAAATTCCAAAAGTAAATTAACTGAAAATAAAAATGTTCACTGAAGGTGTAGGATATGTGAGTAAAAAGGGCTAACCCACTTTTAGTTACTTCCCACACATGGCTGTGCTGTTATTATAGCATGTGTTAAGTTAGAGGCTTGGCTGGATAGGAATATTTATAAAAGCTGACATTTCAGTAAATTGACCTGGTTTACAAGATTCTAAAGCAACACCAAGAAATAAGGAAAAACCACCTGACATGGCAAGCATGTTAAACCAAATCAAACAAGTAGTTCTGATTTGTGAGCCCACGAGTACTCTTACATAGTCAATGGAGAAAACAAATCAAATGCTTGTAAATTCTATTTAAGGGCTCACACACAACTTGACCTGATTAGAAAACTAAATATTTAATTATTGGTGGGTTTGATTTTATGAACGTTGCTATCCTTTACTGGTGCTTTCAAGTTGTTTGACGTCTGGTGGGAAAACCTGTGGGTAGTGTTTCCATGCATGAGGCCCATACAACAGATTTTGATCCTCATGCAATGCTGACATAGCTCTCTTCATGCTGGAGTCCCAACCATGTCCATGGGAGTTTTGAAGAAAACAGAAACTGAAATCTGATATTAGAATTTGGCTTCAGAGTTCAATTCAGGTTCTTCCCTTCAGTCAGTATGATGCCATCATCATTTTGGTCCCCTGCTGCTTTAAAACAATGTAGGCTTAAAACAAACCCAGATTCCAGGGCTGTCCTGTCAGTGTGACCACATTTGGAAGGTCCCTGTTACCATGTTATTTCTTTCTTGTGCTCTCCTTTTTTTTTTTTTTTTTTCTTCTTTTACCCTGTTTTTAATAATTTAAATTGCACTTGAGCTTGGTGGTAAGATTTTCAACAAGATTTTAAAGACCCATCTGCTACTATGAGATGAATGGGATTATTTGATACATTCAGAACAATCAGACACACAAAAAAAACTTATGAGAGAGTAAAGCAGTTGGTGAGACAGACTTCCTGTTGCCTTTGGTTTTCAGGTCCAGGGCTTTGCCCCTGTCAGGAAAACATATGCATCCTAATTGCTCTTTGTCTTTCTCAAAAACCAAGCTCTCACTCAGGAGTAAAGAGATCCTTCTCCTACACAGAGTGTGCTGTGACTTTCTTGAAAACTGTCAAGGCTTAAAGCTTTACAGTAGCAGAGCCTTTGTTCTTGCAATGCTTACAATGTGGGTGGCAGGGCAACGTCAGGAGTGGTCTAAGGCTGTGGCATGGGCTCTGAGTCTAAAGCTGAGTGAACTATAAAAAAAAGCAAATTAAAAATGTGGTTGTATAATAGGAGCCTGATGCTGTGAAAGAGAAAATTATTTCACAGCAAAAGCAGGACACTGACTTGGAGGGTGTTGGGCGGTCTGTGCTGCTGCCCATTGGAAGAGGTAGAGCAGCATGGGGACGTGAGAGAAGTTGTTTGGAGTGTGCAGCTACCAAAGGAAAAATTTCCTCAGGAATGTCAGTTTCTTCCTGGTGTTGATAAAGACAAGAATCCTTCATCCTCTCCAAAGAAGTTACTGGTTTTGTTTTCACCAACTCCTGTTCTCCTGCATAAATAGAATTCAACAATTATCACGACTCTGATACTGTTCTAATTATGAATGAGTTTCAATCTTCCATTTGGTCTGATACACTTTAGTAACGTTTGCCTGTATGAATATTATACAAAGTTAAAATCTTTCATATTTGCACAGGAGAGACCCTTGTACAAGAGGAATTCATAAAGATACAATTTTGAATCACCTGGGTGCTGAACACCTCATTGATTTCCCCTAAATCCACTGGATTCTGTGTTTCTCTGGAACAAAATGGCCAAATAAACCAGCGCAGTAAGTCACACACTCAAGCAAAAGGCTGTAGCTATTGCTGCATGGATCCTCAAGTCCTGAAATGAGCTTAGGGACACAAAAAGCCATTCATATTACAAATTACCCTTTGCTTTTGAACTGTAAATTATCTTTATTATTAGGCTGGCCATGGTACTGCAATTATTAGGTGCCCCGTGTCTAAAGGTTTGAGCAATTAGAAGTCTGGGGTGACAGCCTCATGATACAGAGTGATAAAATATGTCCAGTCAAGACAAAGAGATGGTCTATATTCGTGTCTTCAGCATGTATCACAGGGAGCCTGGAAGCTGTGCTGCTCTTAAACATTTCAATTAGCCCTGACATGGCCACTGTGAGCCCACAGATTATCTCTGTTTTGCTGTTAAGTTTTTATGAGGCTTTCCCTTCAGATTACCCATTTTCACAGCGATCTATAAATCTGAAACTGCAACATCTGATTAATTCTCCCAGAAGAGAACAGTGGAGATCCAGATTTTTTCATTAATGAAGTTTGTGCTGTTCTGAGGTCTCATATATTTCAGCCCTTGTTTTACAGTTTCTCCCATTCTAATCTCTTTCCTGAGGTACCAAGGGAAGCAGGAGTTTCAAAATCACCCACTACTTCTGACCTAGCAAATTGGACTGACTTTTTTTGTAGCACCACTTTGCAAGCTGATGGCCATGCTTTGTTGGTTTTACAGTGAGCAAAGCTGTAGCCTACTCTTATTATTTCTTCATTACAAACAATTTCTTGGCATCACTTTGCTATTTGAGTATTGTGCAGTCTTTCTCTCATACACCATATTCCCAATTAAATGTAATAAGGCTTTGCATATTATTGAACTTTGGAAAAGAATCCAAAATTGTAAAATGAAACTTGAGCTGAATCTGCTACATATTTCCTGCAGTCAGATAGAAAATCAGAAATAAATACACCTTCATCAGAAATAAATACACCTTGGTCAGGCCCCACCTGGAGTACTGTATCCAGTTCTGGGCTCCCTGATATAGAAAGGACAGGGATCTCCTGGAGAGAGTCCAGAGAAGGGCTACGAAGGTGATTAAGGGCCTGGAGCATCTCCCCTATGAGGAGAGGCTGAGTGAGCTGGGGCTGTTCAGCCTGGAGAAAAGAAGGTTAAGAGGGGATATTATTAATTTTTTTAAATATCTCAAGTGTGGGACACAGGGGTAAATGGCCAGCCCCTTTTCAGTGGTCTGTGGAGACAGGACAAGGGGCAATGGCTGCAAATTGGAGCACAGGAAGTTCCGCACCAACATGGGGAGGAACTTTTACCCAGTAGGGGTGCCAGAGCCCTGGGACAGGCTGCCCAGGGAGGTGGTGGAGTCTCCTTCTCTGGAGATATTCAAGACCCATCTGGACACCGACCTGTGTGACCTGTTCTAGGGAGCTGCTTTGGCAGGGGGGTTGGACCTGATGAGCTCTTGAGGTTCCTTCCAACCCCTATGATTCTGTGGTCTTTCACAGATAGGGAAATGGAGGCACAAATGTCTATTTAAGGTATTCTGGTGGCACATGGAGAAGAAAATTTTTCTCTGAATGTCTGTCTTATCTGGTGGAGAAAGTGGGATGATATTCATGTGGTATTTTCTTCAAGAACACAATTCTTCTGCAATAGCATTAGTAGCTTGTAGCCCTTGAATTAAAGTCTCCAGGGTTCAGTTTCATAACAGGCTCCAAAAGGTGTTAGAAGAACAATGAGATTTGTATGCTTGTTTCTGTAATTCTCATGTAAAGTTGAAAAGATACAGAGGCTAGGTAACTTCAGCCTATGGAAAGTATTTTATTAGGATTCTAACAATTTATTTTTAATGTGGCAATACCATGGTGATAGTGCTCAAATTCCTGTTGCTTGGAATACTGTGGTCCTGGTTTCAGCTGGGGTAGAGTTAATTTTCTTCCTATTAAACTGCCTTTAGCTCGGCTCACAAGTTTCTCCTTCCTCTCTCCCTCCTCTCTCTCCTCTCCCCGCTCCCTTCCCCCCAATTCTTTCCCCCACTGAGGCAGGGGAGAATGGGAAAATGACTGTGGTAGTTTCAGCTGCCTGCTGGGTCAAACTACAACTGTTGAAGGGAAGGCACCATCCTCCAACTATCCTTTTCTGGCCTTACTGTGGGACCACCACTTCCTGAATTACCAAAGCAATAAGCTTAGAGGGCAGTTCTAGGTCTGTTTTAGCATTTTAGACTTGCCATCCTTTGTCCATTCAGTGGCTACTGTACTTCCTTTCATGCAGATGGGGCAAGATTTACTTTTGTCTTACCTTCTTTTGTGGTATTCTACCAACAACATGTACAGAAATCTTGAAGCACAGGTATGAGCTAGGGGAATGAAACAGATCAAACTGTCCACTGCTTCATAAATCACAATGCCTCTAGAAAGGAAACATGGAAAATTCAGGAAAATTGCAGGTTGGGACAATGATCTGTGAAATATCATTTTGTTCCTATATAAAAAGGTGCAAACCTATGGCCAAAGGACACGACTCATCTTCATCTTTCTGTTTGTATCAAGTCTGAATCATTATGCTTTCATGTTCTCCATGTGGGTTTCCTCTCACATCTATCCTGAGACAATTGAGATTGTATTCTAACAGAATATTAAACACATCTTGAGATGAAAAAGTAATAGTGCAACTCAAACAAGAAACAAGTCAGATTTACTGCCTTTGGGAACAATCTGATAATAAATTACATGTAGGTGTTTTTGTGACCATTTTGATAAGCTTTGCTTAGAATTTATAAGAAAGAAAAGAGCATATTCAGTTCCAATTCTGTAGGCTTTATGGAACCTGGATGATTTCCTTGCTTTTAGTCTATTCTATGAAGCAGTGTTTCCTTTGCATATTTTGTATGCAATTAGGGGTTTGTGTTTCTTTTTGGGTCATATTTGTTTATATAGAGGATATTTACCATTTTATTCTTTTCAGCAGTGGAGAGCCTGAAGCAGCCTGCCATGCTTCTTCAACCATGTTATGCATATTGGTAGGAATGCCTGTCATCTCACATCTCATACTGAATATACAGTTCCTTCATTTAAATTCTGCTTCCATTTGTTGTTCCTTCAGATTCCTTAAGTATTATGCTCTGTAGAAATCTATACTATTAATGCATGTATTTTGAAATGTGTTTGCCTTTGATTGCTTGTTTTGACCAGCTGCATATACCCCCTAGACAATGCCATCTAGTAGTTTTATTGTAGCTGTCCCCATGCATGTCATGCTTTCTTAAAGAAAATATTTAATTATAAAATCACAGAAATAAAGTTTGTGGGTTTTTTTTTTCCCCACTGCCTTTTCCAGCAGTGAACGTCATCCCTTCCACCTGTACTTTGGTTTTTGCAATAAAGGTTTTAGTGGTAATAAAATCTGCTTCCTCTTCCCCATCTCAGTGCTTCCATCCCAGATTATTTTAGAAAGGTATTTCTCATAGAGGCTTTTCTTTTTCTTACATGCAGTGATCTAAGTTGTCAATCATCAGATTTTGAGCAATTATATTAATGGAGTAATTGAAATTTTAGTGTTTCCAATTTTTAAAATTTTTTCTGCTACTCAGATGCTGCTCCTCAGCAGATGCTATGATAGGACAGTTGATTTCCGTTCTTTTTGTTAATGTAAAGGGAGTGTAAGACTGTATGTGTGTGCTAGCAGAAGAAGCCTTTGTTTCTTGTATTACTCCCTCCCCTACAAGTGCCAACACTGGGGAAAACTCAAGGGATTCCCATGATTGCTCTTTGGCAGCAAGGATTCTTCACCTCACTAATGGATGTGGGTTCTATACCCAAGTAAACTAGCAACTGCATAGTTCCAGCTGCAGAACCATACTTCGGTATCAAAGCTGTACTTTTAGTCTAGGGAATCAATAGGTGGTACAGAGTAGAGACACTGCATTTTTGTCAGGCCTGGATGTCCATGTCTGTGGTCCCTTCTCAGAAGGGATGTACACGTTGAAAGTCGTTTGTCTTCAGGACAGACTGCAGGATTAAATATAAGCATCTGAATTTGTATCTCTCATATCAGCTACCCAAAAGGCATAATTTGACTATACTCTGTGTACAGAATTTAGAAGGGGAAATATGTAACAGTATATTCTGATGCATCAATATTTTCAGCATAACCCATCTTTGCCTTATTCTTCTGCCCTCCATAGCTGTGGTTGTACCTCTCTCCTCGGTGTTCAACAGAGTTCAATTCCCTTACTAGTCTTTTCCTTGTTCACAGTTCCCCTCTGCAGATTCTAACAAGCTGTTTATCTCAAACCACCTAATAGATTAACATAATTAATTTAAATCCCAGGAACTCTTTCCAGTCTATACTTATCCTGAAGTCTGCTGTTTCTGCTTCAGGTGTGTAGATATTCTTGCGTGCCTAAAAGCTTACCTGTTTTTCCCCACATACGGCAGTTGCTCTTGTGAGATATGTTCCCCTTCACTACAAACTTCATCTCTCTCTGAGATACCTGAGGGTTTTTTCCCTAATCAAGAATCAGGTCAGAATGCTCTGTAGTAGAGTAGTAAGTATTTTGTGACCATGATCATTTCAGCAGATCAGTGCTCCTTCGACTCTATAAATTTATGCATTCTGAATGATATCATTGTTAGAAAACTCATCCTTTGATAAAGAGACAAAAACCAGCTCAGCTCATGCAGGGGGTAGAAGGGAGGATCTGCATCATTAAACTGATTAGAATGCTCCAGAGGGTCCTGGGTTTTATGGAGGACTTAACATGACCGTTCTAAAAGGGCTAGTGAGTTCCTCTGTCCCTTCCTCATTACTGTTTAATTCAACAAATCTTTTTTCTTTTCCTCTTTATTTCTTTATCCCTCACAATCCATTGCTCCTTTCCCCTGCCAGCTGGCTCCCTCAGCTGCTCCATTGATCTCTCAGCCACTCTGGCACTCCTGATATCAGACACAGTGGGAGGCAGAGTAGCTCACAGATCACCAGACCAGCAGACAGACCAATATAGGAGTGAATCCCAGAGCCCCAGAAAAAAACCCTCTGACTTTGTTCTTTTGATCTGTCCCTCACATAGAAACTCTTTTTGAAATAGTAGATAGGCATTCAAAAGTCTGATGCTTTTAGTAATAACAGAAATAGCTCTAATGTATCACCTACTTTCAGCAGTTGTTTCTGCAGGGTTAGAGTTTTGACTAAGCTATGAAAGCCACACATCATATGGTCATGAGAGAGAGCCCTTGAGTCTGTTACCAGTCTTGAACAGTTACTATGTACTTCTGAATGCCATGTTACTGCAGGACCAGGGTTTGTGAAGCACACTACTTTTATTTGAGAGGTATTTTGAAGATGGTCATGATGAATTGTATCTCCCTTTTTGCTGTTTTGTTGGCTGATTGTTGTTTGTGCTGTGTAAAACAAATGGTATGGCAGGAATGAATTCAGACATGCCAGGATGATTTTTACATAGCTATGTACACCTTCCATCCCCTAGAACATGGAAAGAAAAGGTGGCATAGATAAGTTGCAGCAATTTAGCAGATATAACTCTGTTTCTGGTGTCGTTTATGGTCAGGTACTGCAGGTCCATGTTTATGCTGAAGATCAGGATGTCAGTAGCACTTATTTTGATAGCTCTCAAGGGCAACAGCTGAATTAATTTTTAAATTTGACTCTAATGTACAGTGCCAGTGGAGATGCAGGGATTGTTTATTGAAAGTAGGTACAAAGCTTTTACAGCCAGTGATGACTTCAGTTGCCCCAAAACACCAATCTGTATTCTCTCTCCTTTCCCCCTCTCTCTCCCTGTTCTTCCTCACATGCCTACACCAGGTTGATGGAGACAAACTGGATAAGCCACTTACTTCCAGTTTGTTTATTGAATAAATGAGATTGTTTGCTATATGACATATTCTTGTTTACACTAAAATCAGATCACAATGATATTATTGTTCTTTTCACAGAAAGACCTGTGAATGTCTTACAAGGATCATTTGTATCGTTAACATTCTATCCAGATGCAGGATCTTGCTCAAGTCCTCTGAGCAGATCTATGGTAGAATCAGAAAGCTGAGTCATCATCTTGTGCTCTGTGCCTTAGTGAGAAAGCTGTGAGCCAAAGAACTTCAGGCCTTGGGAGATCAAAACTTAAATGAGGATCAACATTTTTCCATGTGGTTCCTTTATCAGCATGGGCTGAGTTGGGCAGGTTTTAAACCACCCACCTAGATGTTTGAAATCCTATCATGATTTCACTGATTTAATTTCTGAATAAAGATATCCTCAGAGTGGCAAAAAGGAAAAGAAAAAACTAGGTGTCATTAGAGTAAGCCACTTATTCATAAAGACCTGTAGAAATGGGGCATTCTAAAAGGGGGGCACTAGTAGTACACAGTTATAAATGGCCTGCAAATAATCATGAATATTGCATAAGTGGTATTGGTAGCAGCTTAAGTATATTTCCATAGGTGTTTGTTTATATTTGCATATTAATTAGTGGATACCTAAGATGATACGTTACTAGAATATCTGTGGTGTTCATGTTTTATTGACAGACTATTGTATGTCTATACAACAAAAAACAGTTGCCAGACATTATGGAAAATTAATTTGCATGGGATTAGTGGAATATGGAACTTTTATTTTGCCAAAAGTTCTTTTCTTTGCAGCCCTGCAGCTGTTCAAGTGTGCAGTCCCAGAGTAACCTGCAACCGATCTGCAGAAACACCTCTTGTTCTCCACTAGTCATGGGCCCTTCCTCTCTCCACTTGCAAAGGAAGTTCTGCAACCTCTGCATATAGTGTAGGCAAGTTAATTTGAAATTCTTTCTTGGGGTCACAATGTTTTGAGTCTCTCCTTCCATACCTGTCTGTATTATGTACCTTTCCCAAACACAGATCGTACCAAGCTCCTTCACCATTCTTTTGTTCTGAGCAAACAACCCTCATTTTTTCCTGAAATACAGGGGCATCTGCTTTCTAATGGTCACCCACCCTGGCAAGAAGCTTCTGCATGAGGTGTGTCAGAGCAGGGATGAGTGGATGGCCTCTTGGAATCTGCCTTCCTGGCTCCCCTCACCTAGAAATTGTGCCTGCTTCCTGCTAGGTCCTAGTCATTTCTGTGACCTTGTTGCCAGCTGATATTCCCCCTCGCTCCACTCTTGTGCTAGTCAGAAAGGAAGACTCCCAGCCCTTGCAGCTGTGGTTCTCTTTTGGCGACAGCAAGAGCTTTTTCTCTGCATTCCTGGACTTTGCTCTGTCAGGAATAAGCATAAGCATATGCAGGCATATATTTTGGTATTCACCATTTCTAATGTTCAAATCTATAATCTTCTGATTTTTGCTCATAACAGACCTGAATTCTTCAAATCAAATCTTAATCTTGGGTGCAGTTCTAGCATAAAAAACTTTTCACAGTTGTGCAGAGCAATTCTTTTTTAAAATTAGATTTTCCTGCAATAGATTTATAGAAATCTTTGGAATGAGATTTTTGCATTTAGAAAGAACACTCAGCATTTATTCATATGTTGGAATGAAAATTCTGCAAGCCATAAATGATAATAAATAGTAAACAGGAGGTGCAGTTTGGATTTTTCTGAATTGTAAGTAAGATTTTTTTCTATCTGCTCTTGCACATAGGATTCAAAAGATTTGGCTAATTAGCACTGGCTAGGGCCAGTGGTGCTGCTATATTCAGCACATTCAAGAATTTATTACTGTGACACAAAATATTTGCCTAGAGGATTTGATTCAGTGCCTAACTGTAGATGTCTGGAGCCCTTGAAATGTCTTATGTTATCCAAGAAATCTGTATCTGGGCAGTCTATGAAACTCTTGTAGTAGCAGTTGGGGAGCTGATGGGATCCCTGAGTGTATTTCAAATGGTACTAACTGTGGAGGCACAATAAAGCTCAGCTTGTCTGAAAGTAGAGCATTGGTGTTGCCCAAGAAAACTCTTTATTAGGAATATTTGGCAAAATTCAGTGAATCAGAATTTTCTTATCTGTGCTATTGACTCAGTTGCTGCTCTTTTCCATATGAATGGAAGTAGTAATTCCTACAACATTTTCATTTATAATCTTTGTACAGTGCTTTAAAGATATAAAATGCATCATAAATATTATATACAACACACTACATTATGCCAGTTGAATAACATAACACTATGAAATTGTCTGCTCTTCCATGCAAACCATGGAATTAACATGGGTGATTCATTGCTGGGGACTCTCTGCTCTGCATCAGCTCTTAACGACTGGTGTTAAAGAGGCACTCTGCTGCTGGAAGTGTGCTGTCTTTGTGGAGATGTAAAATGAGAGCCTTGATCACTGTTATTAAAGAAGGGGTGGTGCTTTTAGTTAACACTGGTGTTCAGGCCATTTCCAGCTGAGACAATTGGTTATTTCTATACACCTATTTTCTCCATGGAAGTGTTAATTGCATAGCTGGTCAAATGAAAGTCATCAAAAATTATGAGATGCGATTTAGTCCTGTTAAAAATAAAATTTTGTGTTACATGTGTTATATAATTCTTCCTTGTGATCCTTTATGAATTGTTTCTGTACACTGTTAACGAATTTCAGTGTTCAAAACTAAAAGGTTTCTAATTCCAATAGCTACATGAAAGCTGCATTTATAATGGAATGCTTTGGAAGGAAGAAGAAAGTTTTTCATATTTCAGAGTGTAAACCATAACTCTCAAGGTTGGCAAGTCTTATCTTTACATGGCAGGACCAGAATGATGAGTCTGAATGCTCCAAAGGTTGGAGCCCTTTCTGGAAGTGTTTTTAAAACAGAAGAAATTGCAAGGTGTCCTCTCTGTGTCATTTCCTTATGAGACTGTAAGAAAGATAATTTGCAGTTTACTACCAGTGAGTTTTGTGGGCTTCCTTCTAACTGCATCTCAGATCACCTACTTGCAAAAAATGTATTGCAAAGTGAAACTGGCATGATGAGATGTGTAGGAAGCTATGCCTTAATACACTGGAGATGATATGGGGGCAGCGGACAGTAATTGTGGGGACTGTCCTGTCTGGTCACTGAGGTCAGTATCGTTTAGCACTATAGGCTGTGTAAATATTTGTCTCACAAGCTAATGCAGCCAGATATAACTTTTGAAATTATACCCTTGAGTGATCCAGCAATTTTTCTAATGGCAGAATCTTTACTTAGGATGACTGATGTAGCCTAACAAAAGTTAGGAGCAAGCTTTTCAGATTTATTCCAATTAATGCTTAGCTCTTTAGATTCAAGAACTGATTTATTGCTAGATAATACTGATTTTGTTTGCTTACCTTGGTGCACCCACCTTAATTTACTCTATTCTATCCTATTTTCATTTGAATGATCAGAAAAAAATGCACTATTTTACACATCCCTTGTTTCACAGTGGTCAGGAAAATGATATTTTTCTTTGTGGGTTGGGTTTTATTTTCCTCTCTAGCTACATAAAAGTCATCAGCTATAGGCACATCATGCTGTAACCCAGAAAACGAAATTATATGCTTCCATTCCCATTATAAATTAAACAATATGAAAGAATTATGTTGGAAGCATGTGAATTTAAGCACATAGCTCTCATCATAGACCCATGGATTACAGAGGTCTTTGAATTTTACTAAGAAAAGGTTGGAACAATGACATCATCTGAATCCTCTAAAATAACATTTTGAAATTTTCTTAGGATCCTGTATTGCAATACAAGAGCATTACAGACAATTTTTCAAAACATAATCTAATACAGATGCTTTTTTGAAACTTTTGTCCCCAGATACCTTCAGAGGGAGATCAGTTTTTGAGGAAAACGGAGGCAAAACCTGAATATACAGTTAAACAAACCCCACAGCTTTTTGAGATTAAAGGTATACATTTTTAGAGATAAAGATCAATAGAGATTATACCCTGTGAGCCAGAGGAACTGAATTGTCTATATTAGAATCCAGAAACACTAGCCCGATTTTTTTTTTTAGGAACTTTAAAAAAGCCTAATGAAACAACAAATTCTTTCAGCATTAATTCTGCAGTGAGAGGAAGAATGGGTTGGAGAATACAATCTCCTCAAACCAGTTCAATATTAAGATGGAAAAAAGTCAAGAGTCTGATCATACATACAGAACTATTTTGTGTAGCAATCTCATTCTGAAACCATAACAAAATAATTGAATAAGTATAAAGAGTTGGTTGGGTTTTGTCTTTATTCCCTTTTAAATTGAAGTACAGTATATTTTCTATTGCTTGGCACATAGTATATCTGTAAAAATGTCACTTTGAAACCTAAGTAGCATGCTCTAACTACCTATGAGAACAAGTGATATAGCAAGTATGATTTTCATTCAGCTTTCAGAGTATGGTCTGCTCTTGCAACCTTAGTCTGAGTAATACAGCTGCAAAACACAAGTTAAGTGCTCTGGAGGGACAGGGATGATGGTTTGTTTTACAGTCTTTTAGTTTATTTAGCAAACTAAAATAACAGTTGCTTTGTAGTCAACTTTGCTGGACAGATAAACAATAGTGACAATTTCATATGATGTATATAGACAGAAGAGGTTAGCTGCAACCCCTGAGTGATGGAGCTTGTCATATTCCCTTCTCCAGTAATGCACAAGGTTAGAAATCAATGTCTTAATCATGGGCAGCTCTGGGCAATTCAGATATATCACACACAAACAGGCTTCTAATTACATTTAAGAAATACATATCATACATATATAAACTGACATAAATATCAGAGTGGTGTTGCTAGCTGTCAAAATGGATAAGTATAATTCCCTCAGTGGCCCTTGACAGGTTCAATACCTGCTACGGAGGTGCTATGAACAGCATTATACGGCTGATTGAGTTATGACAGCTCTAACCCAACAGGGAAGCGAGGCAGGAAGGAATAGCCTGGGCTGCAGACAAATGATGATAAAGTGATCACTTTAAAGAACAATCTCCATAATATTTCATGCTCGCTGCACGGCGTAAAGGCAGCCTTGACTGCGGGGCTAACTGCTCTATCAATTGATTTGATTCACTGCTGCAGCTACTCCCAGTCATAATATTTCAAATAAATGGTACCATGGATAGAAATAATATCTGCATCAATATTAACCCTGAAAGGACTAATGGACACAAGCTATAATTTCCTGGACACCCTAATAATGCATTTTGACTGGGCTTGAGATGGGATGATTTTTCTTTTTTTTTTTTTTTTTCCCTTTCTTTTTTTTCCTTCTTTTTTTTTTTAAAATAAAACCAATATATTGTTTACTTAAACTTTCCTTTTATGGCCATGAAGAAGCTCTGTAGCTCAAGCTTCATTTACAGCCTCAAGTCTAATTTTAAAGGAAATTCTGCTAAATGTTATTTTCTAGCGTTTATTTATACTGAATGTCTTGTATTAAAATTGCATTAAATATCTGAGAGAAAAGGCATGATAAGCATTTTTTGGAAGTGTGTATTATGTATCATTTATGTGGGCATGTGTGTACATACAGAAAGAGGTTTTATCATTTACTAAGATGCATTTAAAACAAACAGAAAGGAGCTTAAAATTAATTATAAATGAGAATAGAGTCAACAAAGTATTTTCTGAAAACACAAGGAACCAGTAAATTCTAATGATTATACAGGATGTTAGGGTGGGTTTTTTCCTTTAGAAATAATATGTACTGTATGAGACAGGCTCAACATGTAAGAAGTACAAGTGAATTTATGGGTTCATAATCTTAAATCAAAGCTGATTTCTATTTTCCATGCAGTTTTTCACATACTTTGTAACATAATGGATGTTTATTCTGTTCTTTCATTCATAACACCCTGTTGACATTTAAGTCCCTTTTAAAGATCTGCTGTGCTTATTGTGAATCAAGTTGACGTGTATAAATTGTATCATTTTATTATTGTTATTCTTTTTCCAGTACTCTCTGACTACTTGACTGTCTTGGGATTGCACTTTTTTAAGGTCAGAGCCAAGTATTCAGAAACTGTTTAAAGAAATACTATTAATGTATGTTAACAAGAAGTAGTCTGAATGGCTTTAGAGCTCTTTCTCTGATTGTTAGTTTGGATCTATATAAAGATTGTCCTTATCAGACTCTCTGGTTTTTTCTTATTTGTCCCTTAAACATTTACTATAAATCAGAGCAGGAGATGCTTGGGTTTGAATCTCATGAGGCTTGTTTATATTTAAAGCTTAAACAGAGGTATTTTATGAACAGTCCTTAGTGAATGCTCCAACTGCAACACTTCACCGACCTCTGAAGTGGTCTTAAACAGGCTTCAAAGGACTTCAATTTATAGTTTTCCAGAAGATTTGGGGAATATTTGTATTTCTTAGGATGCAGAATAAAACCTGAGGGTTCCAACTGAATTTGGAAGGCTGACTTGAATGTAAACTTTGAGTTGAAAATTGTAGAAGGTTAGCATTGACCTAACTCTGCTAACCCTACAGGCCAAATATGCCACAAAAACACAGTGTTTTTCTTCATTCTAGACCTGAGTAAACAAGCAAGTTCTGTCATGTTTGCTGCTTGCTGGCATGCTTACCTACAGATCAGTATGAAATTTTAACAGAAGTGAAAGCACCTGGCTTTCATAAGAGATTTTTTTGTTGTTCTGCATTTTATTTGGGGGCCTAAGCCAACAGTACAGGACAGCTTTATGTTATTACTACTCACTCACTATTCAGAATCCTGCTAGAGAGCATATTTTACCAAGAAAATATGAAAATCACCTTTTTGCCTTCCCCGCTTGCCTTTCCTCTCCTTCACAAAAAACTATCTTTCTTCCTCTTGCACAGTTGTTTTGCTCCTCCATTTCGGTCCATTTCATCTAACTTCATCCCCACCTGGTGACCTTACACATGCATTATTCTGACCATATTTTTCTCATATATCTTTATACTGGGTTGACCGTTAGGCAAGCACAATTTAACTTTTTATCTATCTAAAAAATTTTCTCAACCCCTTTCTACCTTCTGATTATGTTCTCTAAATCAATTTCAGGCTTTGTCATTCAATTCCAATGAGTCTGCCCTTACGGAATCATAGTTGTCTGGGTTGGAAGGGGTCTTTAAAGGTCATCTAGTCCAACCTCCCTGTAATGAGCAGTGTGGTTGCACTAACGCTTTGTCTTCATGTGTGAATCCTTCGCTCACACTTTGGTATTCTTTCTGTTATGTTTTCTCTCAGCTATAGTAGTAGTCAACAAATTCAAACTTGACAGCTATCCCTGTCAGAAACCTCACAGATTTACTTCTCGCTTCTTTGAAGTATGATTCTGGACAGTCACCATCTTGCATTTCTCCATGGAAGTTCAGTGTCTCACAATTAAAGCAGAGCTTTAAACTTTTGACAGCTGTTTACAAAAATCAAACTTCAGCATATCTGTTGTTAACATCAGTGTCCAATTTCCTGGTCCTGTCACTTACTGCCACCATCTCTTAGCCCAGTATTTGATGTCCAGGCCATGTCTTGGTCTTGCTGATTATTTTGGGAAGCCATTTCTGAAAAAGACTCCGTCCTGTCTTCAGCATAAACTCTTTTCCAGATTTTCATCATCCCCTGTTGCTTATTGCATACTAAACTTTGCATGAAATACAATATTGCTTCTCTTGCACATGATCAGAAAGCTTTTGCATAGCCTGTTTACCTATACTATGTCTTTCTCTCCTCCCCTGTTTTTCTTTTAACTTCATCACACTCGTAGTAAAATACTTGTTTTCATGTTCATGTTTTCCTTTCTCATTGTTTATCCCTCTGCTCTCAATATCAAAATATCATATGCCTCACCAGTCTTGATGAATGATGAGTGACCAGTCTCTGCCCCCCACTTGTTACTTTTTTCCTATAAGCTTGTGGTGAGCATTTGCAAAGGAAATACATTGTCCTGTTTCCAGCTGAGATAGAGTTAATTTTCTTTCCAGTAGCCAGTACAGTGCTGTGGTTTGGATTTAGTATGAGACATTGTTGCTGTCTTTCAGATGCCTACTAAAATTTCGGTTTAGTTATAGGTCAAAAACTTCAGGGTCAAGCTCCCAACCTGAAATCTTGCCAACGTCAAGTTTACTATATATTTTACATTTTTCTTTCTCCTCAACATTTTTTTTTCCAGATTTTTTCCTTTTGTACTCTTCAATCTGTCTGTATCTTTTTATATACTTGAGTGATAAGTTACTTGGGGTGAAGACGGTCTTTTTCAATGTTTCCACAGTACCAAACACCTTAGCACTGTAGCAATGTAAGTAATTAAGGCCATAATATTAAGGGTAACCTCTATAGCAGAGATAGCTGTGAGACAGTCTTATGTAATTAATACAGTCAAACTAAACTTGAGGGGGAAAAAAGTAATTTATTTCTTTACAAATCTTAATAATTTGGAGAATCTAACTTCCACAGTAGAACCTTAGACTTAATGCCAGTTTCTGATGTGACAACAAAAAACACAGCTTCTGGACTGGGCTAGCAATGTGCTTTTTAAGACTGATAAATTATGGAGGTGCATCCATTTTCCAGCTAATGTAGATGAAGTGTAAATACATGATGATAACTGAAATGCATCCCTTTACAGTATTGTAAATGGGGAGGTGGAAAGACCCTCAATATTTTAAGGGCCAAAGAGAATCATGAGAGCAGATTTAAAGATTAATTCCTTGTGTCTAGTTTAAAACAAGATTAAATTAGCTTGTGTGAGCTGCTGTTAGCAGATGCACTATTACATTATGCATGATTCTTGACTGCTTGTAGCATGAACAAACTGCACAGTGTTCCATTAGTGATTTTCAATGCTGTGCTAAGCTTTAAGTCACACAGACAGGCCATTGTATTGGGTTTACTTTGTGGATGTGTTTTCCAGGCAATTTCACAACCTACCTGATCATTGTTATTGATTGACCGGGTTTGAAATGGATAAAAGAATTAACCTGTGTAAGGTTAGCAGAATGGGGTATATACAGTATCCTATACACTTAGGAAAATCAATAGTACTCTAATATAGAAAATTTAAGCAGACAAGGCAAACCTCCCCACCTGCATCAGTCCTCATGCTTGCTTCAGTGTAAAACGTTATACTCCTGTTAAATGCGTATGCTTATGTGCTTTTAATGTGGTTTTTTTCCTTTGACACTTCATTTCATACTATCCTCTTGTAACCCTGTGGATGTACTCATATGCGTACTGCAAAACAAACTCAGGAACTACTGAAGGAGTAATTTTTTCTCTTCAAGCCCACTTTTAAAGAAACACAGCCAGCTACATACATCTAGAAACTTATGTTTCATCTTTCAAGTGTGGACACTTTCCAGTTTTCCGTCACTTGTTCTCTGACCATCATCTTATCCCTCTGCTAGTCCTGTAAATTTCTGTTTTCACACTCACTGTGTCTTGTCCTACACTGTTATCTTTCACTCATGTTAGGCCTCTGCAATTTTCTTCTTGGCACATTTTTTCCACCCTCTTTCACTTTGTCTGAGGAAGAGGTGCATGTACTCTTGTACATGCATGTACATGCATGAAAAGCTTGTGTAAAGCTTTTCATGCTTGCCAGATAAACATGCTTTTTTGAGGTAATCTTCCCAATGTTGTAATTGTCACTGAAAACTTAACAAACCCAAGAATTCAAATTGTTGGGTTTTTAAAAAAACCCAACAAAACCCAAACACAAATGTGTGGTTCTGGTATCTTTACCAGAAATACTACCAAAGCTATCTTCAAAGTTGTTATTTATCCTAAAAACTCAGATAGTGAGTTTTTCTATTTTACTTTTGTCATATAAATAGGTTCAGGGAATAAGATTTAGTACATCTTCAGTTGTATTGTGCTTGTTCCTCCAGCACCAAGAGAACATTAAACATACCAAACCTCTGACCTTCTGGGAATTCTTACCCTCCTGGTCAACTCCTTTTCCTTCTTGGCTAACTTTCCCTAGTCACAATCTGCTCTAAAGGAAAAGCCACCCAGAATGGCATTTCTGACTCTTCTTTCAAGAATCCCAGGGGCCTTCAGGAAGAAAAAAGTAAAAAGCAACAGTGCAGCTTAGGCTGTGCTTATCTCACAATATGGAAGGAAAACAAATACAATGAAGGGGCCCTGCAGTGCAGTTTTAGAATGTTCTTTGAGTCCTCCTTCCAGGATGAAATTTTAACAGAATCAATTAATTTTTGTTGTGTAAATTTAAAATGCAAGCGGTGTTTATTTTTCCTTGGAAAAGAAAATCTTGTAAATATCAAAGTTTTTGTTTTTTTAATTTGGAATTAATGTTGGTTTGAATAATTTCTTGGAATATGCAATAATTTAATCAGTACACTGTGCTAGGAGGCTGGTTACAAGAAAGAACGCATGGTCAGCTGCTGCAGTTCTTGTCTTCTGCATAGCATTGTGCCTATACTCACAGTCTCTGTCTTTGCAAATATTTTCCTGTATAATTCTGCAGTGATTTTCTCCACAGCCTACAGATGCTTTATTTTCTGTAGCTGTCTGGGCCAGCAACATGGAAATTGGAAATTCTTTACTAATTTCAGCACTGATGGTCACTCCTGCTACACCCTCATTCTCTGTAGACTTTCCCTGTAAAATGGGTGTTAGTTCTCTGAGCTAATGTGTTAGCTAATGGCTTTAATATGAAATAATAACATTACACAAAACCGGTACCATTTCTTGTAGGTAAAATTGATTGCAGAAGTTACTACATGACTTCAAAATGCTATTATTATTGTTTAAAAAAACCAATAATTCAAGACCTGTTTTTCACTCAAGCCAAGGGACACAGAAATTAGAAAAAACCCCAAATCAATCACATGGCTTTATGTATACGAACTCTTTCTGCTCAACTCTTTGCCCAGGCAGGATCAGCTTGGGCGGTGAGGTCAGCAGGGTGACAGATCTGGCTAGCAGTGTCCCTGCTTTACCCATGCACACTGCCCATGTGCTGTGGAATTGTTACCAAATCCCAGCATGATGACAACAGTATCATAGATTCACAGAATCATAGAATTGTAGGGGTTGGAAGGGACCTGGAGAGCTCATCGGGTCCAACCCCCCTGCCAAAGCAGCTCCCCAGCTCATACTGCACAGATAGGCGTCCAGACGAGTCTTGAATATCTCCAGAGAAGGAGACTCCACCACCTCCCTGGGCAGCCTGTCCCAGGGCTCTGTCACCCTCACTGTGAAAAAGTTCCTCCCCATGTTGGTGCGGAACTTCCTGTGCTCCAATTTGCAGCCATTGCCCCTTGTCCTATCCCCACTGACCACTGAAAAGGGGCTGGCTGATTCCCCCTGCATTGCCTGCTTAAGATAATTCTAGACTTTAATTAGGTTCCCCCTTAGTCTTCTCAAGTCTGAAGAGTCCCAACTTACTCAGTCTATCCTCATAGGGGAGATGCTCCAGGCCCCTAATCATCTTCGTAGCCAGTAAAACCAGAGGAGTTAGCGATACGTAGAGGGTTGCTGCTAACAGAAAAAACAGGCTTCCCTCACTTGCTAATATTGCTAAAAGGGAAAACAACATTCTAGTTCATGGACATTTGAGAGGCCTTTGCAATTTCTAAGCAGTCAGTGTAAACAAATATTCCCACAGAAAGCAAATACTTTGTAAAAAACCTCACTATCCACATTAGGCTGTTTCAGAGCAATGTAGTAGATACTGAATCAAAGAGACCTGAATCAAAGTTCTTTATTGCTAGGGGAGAAAAAGGTCCAAATATTGCTTGGCAAATTACTGTTTGCTAGGGGCACTATTACCAGTTGACACAATCATTGGTCAGCAAATTGGTCACATTATCGGTTAGTAAATTTGAGAGTGCAGAATTATTTATTGGTAAATTAGAGATGGCAGAATTATTGGTTGGTAAGAAAAGAATTGCAGTGATTGGTTAGCAAATTAGAGATGCTTGGTTTTGTCTGTGGATAAATCAAGGTTGGTCAGATATTGGAGCCCAAATTAAAGATGGCCATAGTATTTATGGCTGTTCTGGTGAATGTTGAAATCCTGCTTTTTGCATTACAAGCAAGTAAACATTGGTTTTCCTAATTCCCCCCTCCCTAGGTTTATATTTACATTTACAGTTCACAGTTGAGTTTCTGTAGATATTAATGCAGAAGTAAACATATATGGGTATTTTTACTCTCAATTTTTAACTGTGTTAGCTGAATTTGTGCAGAGTGCTGGTGACTTCAAAAATTGTTTGTAGCAAATGAATATTAAAGAAAGGTGTTAGACTCCAGAGCTAATAACGGAAGCCTTTGCAATTCCAGCATTAAGCTGGTCCAGTGCAGGTAGTACAAAGTACTCCTCACCAGTCCATAGCGAGCTGGCAACAGGAGGAGCTGGTGATGTGAATACCTTTCCTGAGAGGCTGCCTTGCTGCTCAGTGAGAGCTGTAGCCCTGCTTCATTTGTCTGTGAACTGAGATCAGCAAGGATATAGGGCAGTAGTGTCTTCAAAGCAGTGATTTCTGAGATACATGGGGATTTCTGTGGGCAGTGGTGTCCATGTACTTAGCCTTTTGCACAAAAGCAGTTACTACCATGACAGTGTCAGCATCCAAGCACTATTCCCATGTATTTTTTGCTGGCTAACTGCAGATGAAATCACTATATTCTTGCTAGACAACTAAGAACGTAGCATTTTTCTATTGAAGGACAGTACTGCATTGGAAACTGTTTGCTGGCATTTTCACGTTGCCAGTGCTTCCTTTCCCTTTATATGCAGAATTGCTACTTAAAAGCAATCCCTCTTTTGTGCACTGTGTTAGAGCAGCTCTGAAGAAGTGTGCTTCAGTATCATTCTAGAACACGAAGAAAAATTCTTTTCACTGGAAAAACTTTGCAAACAAAGCACAGAACACAATAGTTTAACAATTAAATAATTTTAGATTTTAACAATGCTGAAAACAATAATAGAATACTTGTTAAGAAAAGTCTATGGCTGTTTATATAGCTGTTGAATTCTGCAATAGAGAATGATGCTAATTAATCAGATTTACTTTTCCAAAGGGACACTTCATAATGCTTTTGACAATAATACAGATGGAGTCAGGGAGGATTTATTTTAAAACTTTGGGAAAGTCTTAAATTTTGAAACATTAAAATTTGCTTTTCATATGAACTCCTATAACAACAATGCCCCTACCTTTCTTGTCTACTAATTCTGCCAAAAATGATGTGTTTATTTGGAAACAGTAAAGTATGTGTGACATTTTTAGGACACAGCTAGGGATGAATTTTGCAAAAGTAAGGAGGAAGAAAAGGAATTTTTATCCTGCTGAAGTAGCAACACAATCACAAGATATGAGTTTTATAAATCTCCTGGATTGAGATAATATATACTGGTCTTTTTTTTTGTATTTTCACTGAATTAAAGAGTTAGGACTTGGAATACACCAGGGCATTTCAGTAACACAATGATTGTTGAGTGTTGAGTCCAGCTTGAACTGTTCATCTGGAAAGTTTTAGCTGAAAGCATCATAATTATTTAGAGATGGTTTAACTAGTTCAGAAAAACATAATTTTAGGGTTCCATTTACCCTGGGTAGATGGCTGCATGTCCTGCTCACCAAAAATGTAATAATGCTATCAGAGCCAACCTCATTGTGCTCTCAGTTCCCAAGATCAAGTAGGCTTACACTGTAAGGCATCTCAGCCTGGATGCATACTTCAAGGGTTTTACTGTGGTGATTCTTTGATTTATTTTTTTTTTTTTTGCCCATTGCAGGCCTTTGGATCCGTCTTCAGACTTTCTCAATATCTGGGATATTGACAGGGACAAATTGCCTTCAGTTGCTGTTCAAAGGCAGCATGAGATTGGAAATGCAAATGAACAAAACCCAACAGCATTAGTGAAATGGAGAAGCAAAGATGGTATGGAAAGAAAGTAGGACTTGGGGATGGCATTTTTCCCTACCGACAGAACCTAATAACTTCTAACAGAAAACAGCTTAATGCAGGAAGGTAGAGCCAGACCATTAACCTTTCATTAGAAAAGACCAGACTTTGGGTCTACCCCTATTTTAAATACAGATGAACATAGGATTTTACAAGAAATCATTTGTTTTATTTTCAGCTGGTAATATAATATTTAGAGTTGATTCCTCAAGCCATTTATCTGATGAGTTCCTTCCAAGCTTACTGAGGAAACTGGGTCTTGATGGGTGTACACTTATTTAAAAGCTGCTTATTATAGTCAGGTTGGTGTCAGCAATAGTGTATGTCTGCCACTCTGACTAATACAATTAGTAAAAAGCTTAATAGTAGGGATCTTTACAAAATGTAAAGCTTGAAAGTAAAATCTTGACAACTTGTATGCAGGAAAGTTTTGTTCTTGCTGTAACATTCTGAATTTGCATTTTGCTGGTATTCTCTGAGTACAGCTTAAACTGAGAAGTCTGATTTGAAGCATAAGCATCCCTTACCAAATCTGCACCTCTCTGTTTAGCTTAGATATGCCACGTGATATTGCTTGTGCCCTTTGACTAAAGAAATATATCATTATCTTTGTTTGAAAATTCAGTTCTATCTATTACAGTTCTCAATTTGTACATTGCTGACTGATTTATGTAACATATCTAATAAAACACTAGAAATATAATTTGTATCATCAACCAACATTGTATGGAATTTTTTCTTTGCAAGCATTTGCCATTCATAATTACAAATCATTGGCAATTCAAGGACTACATTCTATGTATTTTTAGACAAAAAGAATTTTCAAAATGATGGTAAGACATTTCAGAAAATGAAAAAGTGGGGTTAACTGAATTCTATATTATTCTGAATTTGGTCAGATATTTGGCAGGTTTATACACCCATTTATTTAGACTGTTAGATATAAGTAATATTCCCAGGGGCTTTTTTCTTGCCAGTTGCAAGTTCTACTTTTGTAGGAGTATGCAAGTCATCATTAAAAATCTGAGGCAACAAATCAAAGCCCACAGTTTATTATCATTGCAGTAACAGCCAAATATGTGAAGTTTCAAATCTAAATGCCTGAGATGATTAAGAAATTTTAACTTCCCCATTTGAATGGAATAACATGAAATGTGTCAGTTTGATGTACATATTGTGATCATAAAATCATTTCTAAAAATAAATGTAAATAGATGTCTGCTATTATTTTTGCTAATTGCTGATATTTGAAAAACTGAAGGCTATTTGAATTGTGCTGTGAATAGACTATTCTCTAGTGTAGGAAGAACAAGTTCTTCTCAGGATTCAAATTTTTCATCTTCATGGGGAAGATCTTTTTCCCCTTCTTTATAGGAATAGAAAGCTTTTCTGTGCTTTCAGTTAAGTGACCCCTGCCTTTTAGGGGAAATGGAGTTTCTGCTCCATTCACCCATCGCCACCACCCAGCAAATCTGCAGTTTCTGTGTCTGATATAAGTGAACAATTAGTACAGGGGATGGGAAGGAAGAAAAATATGCGAGCATGTGTATGTAGTTTTTCCACCAAAGAAGGCAGAAGACTGGTGACCATTTTTACCTGACTCTCAGGTAGAAATGGGGACATTTTGTAGATTAGTGATGTGATCAGGAATGAATTTGAAAACTTCTAAATGACTTAGCCAGCTTTGCTATTACATGCCAAATGGATGCACTTTATGCATTCCAATATGCAATATACAGTCTGCAGGATCTTTCACAGTCCATTTAGGTGATTTTGTCACACTGCAGTTTGTCACTAAACACTCTTGGTAACTCTGGGCACAGGAATTGTGGTTGTTGGTGGGGTTTTTTTCTTATGTTTTCAAATAGCATTCAGGCTTTTCTGGACAGGCTTTGATGGGTTTGAATTTTGAAATGGGAGACTTGAGGAACTAGGTTGTAGAAACCATGTGAAGGGCTAGTGAAGAGAAGGACTTCTAAGCACAAGGTCATCCTGGGCAAAATCTAGCCCAGATGGTTTGTGATTCGTTGGCAATTGAAGACTTAAATGGCATATATGAAATAAAGGAAAAGTGTCCACATTACCAAAACCATTCACATGATGCACTTGTATTGTCCATGGTAATAGATGAACAGACTTAAGAGGGACCACGGTTTGATGATACTTACATAAACAAGTATTCCTTTGCATCTAACTATTTATTTAATGCTAGTTTGTAGATATATCCAGGCTGTCATTTACTCTGGATTTTTCTCATTGTGAATCTGGCATCCTTCCAAAGTATTTTGTGTTTTGTTATGTTCAAATACATCTGTCCACCTTACGTTTTTAAAGTTTTAAGATGCACACACACCATTTTAAAATATTCAAATATATTACATTTCTCCTTTCTTAAAAATGGTGAATGAATGACTTTAGGCAGTGATGTACTTATGTGCCTGCAATCTGTGTGTTTCTGTTAAATTAAATGCAATTATTTTCATTTTGCAAAGCAATAGGTAAATTAAAGGAAAAGCCTTTGTAGGGTACTGCTTTTATGATGTTCTGACCTTAAGTAGAAAGAGAGCTGAGCCAAGTAGTTGTTCTTGCTTTTATTAAAGTTCCTGTTGGCAGCACACTGATGTGATACATTAATCTTAGTATTAATACTGAGGAAAAGGGGCTTAGAAGCCTAGGATGAATAAATCATTCCAGAACCCATTGGATCTGTTGGCACCTTCCCTGTTACATTGTTGCTGGATAAAAAGGCTTCTCTAAGTGTTAAAGGGTTGAATAACAGAATTGGCTCATTGCAACTTTGCCCACAGTAATTTGTGAGTGTTCTGATTGGGGGTAGGAAGCACTGGGGCAGGATGGTTTTAGCACCTGTCATTTTCCAAAAAATTAACATCCTTCTTTAACAACATGTGTGGCAAGCGTATGAGATGGCACTCTCAAAACTTAAGATACACTTTCTTCTGTCCCACAATACCCTTTGTAGTCACTGCAAGCAGCTAGTCCTGCTTCCAGGTCAAGCTGTGAGGTGTATGTTGACAGTAAGGACAAGCTAGAGTAGTTGAAATTCTTCCTATTTATGTTACATAGGTCCATCTCTGATCACTTAATTAAAATCCTTGGAGGCTAGGGGATGAGCCCACATAATTTTTCAGTTCAGAAGTGGGGTTATCCATTTATCCTTTCCCTTCAAGATTGCCTCTGTATATGCTGAAAGATAAAATCTCCAGACTCCAACAGTAACTTCTTGCTTTAGTTCCTTCATATCTTGCTCTTTTTTGGGCAGCTTTCAAGGTTTTCTCAGTCTATTTGTGTCTATTTGTGTTTTGATATGCTGTAGTTGGTTCAGAAGACCCTCACTGCTCTGCTTCGTCCCAAACTGCTATGCTCTCAAGATCCTTCTCTGTAACACCGCCTCAGAAAACGTTTTTTGTCTATCAGCCCCTTCTGGATTCTACTCAGATGCACTTCTTTGTGTGCTCAGTGTAGGATGGAGCCAAAATGTGTCTCTGTGTGGTTACTGTGATGACCAAAGTTAAGGAGCAGAGTGAACGAGCTATGCTAGGCAGTGCTATGGAACTAGGAGGTTCACAGCCTTTTCACCATTCATCTCCTGCCCCCAGTAAATCAATGACTAGTGTGATTTCTTTTCACTGGCCCCAGGTGGGCTTGCCAGCCCTCTGGAGTATTCTATGCACTTAAAAATTAATGGGGTGGGATTGCTCGCTGGGTGGCTTTTTCCTGATTCCCAGGCTTTTATTGCTTTTACATGAAATTCTGGCTGTAGATATCAGAGGAAGATTGTCATATAGTAGTAGCTAAACATTTTCAATGGCAGGCAGTGAACAATTACATGCTACAATTTACACTATCTTCTTTAGTCTGTTCTTTGACTGAAGAAGCACCTATTATTAGCCAGGCAATAATCAAATACTTAAAATAGGCATATAAAAGAAGATTTGGAGAATAATGCATGCTACCATCTAATAAGCTTTTCACTCCCTCATGAGATGCACTGAAGTGTAGAAATTCTAGCTATAGCACTGTATTTTTAACAGACAAAATTGCTGTTGAGACAGCTATATTTTCTCAATGTATTTTATTCATAAAACAATCTCATTTTATAAACAAAGATCAACTTGATGTAATGGGTGTAATATGCAACAATTATTTTGGATAACTTTTAGTTGTTAGATGGCACAAATCAAAGTTAAAGCAATATTGAAACAGAAGGAAAATGAAAAACAATGTGAAATGTCTCAATACATTTTATTTTCAATGTAATAATAGAATATCACTTTACCAGTTCTAACATAAATGGGATCATTTGAAAGCTATCAACGTGTATGTGTGTTCTAATAGATAGAAACATACTTTTTCAAGTTGTCAGTGGACTAGGGAAGGAAACACTGGTTTTCATATCCATGTGATCCTTTGTAAGGCTGTTGGTGAGCAACAGTCTACAATCTAAAAATTCAAGGAATGAACAGTGTTAGGTAATGCAACACCAACAATAGAAGGGAAAGGACAGCACTCACTGGGTTATGTTTGTTCACTTCAGAGTGTGAATTTCTCAAGAAAATAATAATTTAGCTCATTTCTTAAGCAGGGAGAAAAATCCCTGCGTTTCTATCTTGATACAGCATCTTATTTCCTTTCTACTTCCTTTCTACTCCCACTGTCTCTGGCATAGAGCTGTGCTTTACTATAGTTGCTTGTGCAGTGACATAATGCTTGGCTCAGTTTGCACAGGACAGATTATGAATCACAGAATGCTTTGAGTTGGAAGCGACTTCAAAGATCATCTAGTTTGAACCCTCCTGCCACGGGCAGGGACAGTAACACAGTATAGTGAGTTCTGTTCAGACGCTCCCAAATTGAGTGTACCTTAAATTCACTATTTTTAGAATGCCAGTTGAATAGAAAAAATCCCAAACAAACAACAAAAACATGCCACCTTTAGTTTACACTCTTAGAACATGCCTTCACCAGATGCTGAATTTAAACTTTACTTAGTAGTATTTTTGTAGTCTTCTTATATATTTGGGTTTAAGACTTAAGTATTGCAATAAATTACAGAAATATGTAATGGTAATGATTGATATAAGTAAGCTTCTATCAGGTAGAACACCCAAGTACTGCTAATTCTGTGTTTACTCTTTGGTATTTGGAGATCATGAAAACTGGTTGTGGGCAGTGGATAGTGTTTGTCATTTTGTACTAGAGCTCATGATAATCCCCCTTTTTCTTTTTTTCCTTGAAGTTAAAACTGTGATTCTCCATTTCAGGAAACCCTACAAGGATCCTCCACCACAGAGAAGCATAGATTACAATTTAGGACATTTACTTTGAAAACACCTCCAAGATCAGACCCACCTCAGGAAGCCTGAATCTGTACTGTTGTCCCCAGGAAGGTCTGGAGCTTCTGAATTTGAAGATACACTAAAAATGTGGAAGTCCATAGTAGGAGAAAAGCTGTTCTTTATAGCACAATAACCCTGTCAGAGAGACTGAAGACAAAGTCCTGCCTGATCTAAAGCTGTGGAACATCTTGAAATCACAGGAAAAGGTAAGCTCAAAGCCTGTAAGAGAAAGTGTCTCAAAACTTTAGAGGGTAAAATAAAGAATCTGCAATTCTTATGACCCTGGATCTCTGTGGAAGGGCCAAAGCTCAGTGTATGTGTCTTTTATCTTAGTAGTGTGTGATATCTGGTGCGTAGTTCCATTCGCAACCAATTAGAAAAGCCAAAAACTGGTCTAGTTTGTAATACCAATTATTACTAAATTGTCATTGTGGGCTTGAGGCTGATTTTACTAGAGCCATTGACTTTAACAGACTTGTTCCAATTTTTTCATTGGCATAACTGCAAGTGGAAGTAGGCCAGATAATTGTCATGTAAAATAAAATCATTCCATCCTGTAAACCATAATGCAGGTTACGTGGTAGTCAAGTATAGGTGCAATAAATTAATCTTTCAAATAATGTGTTAAATTGTAACCTTTGATACTTGCAGTCAATTAAAATTTCCTGGCACATCTTCATAGGACACAGGACAATTCTTACTAGTTCAAAGTAAATTCTAGATAGTATGATTATATTTTATTTAGCTAAAATTACCTTTGTGCATACAGTACATGCAGTTAGGTAGTTATTCTTCACTCCATCTTTTAGAAAACCCCAACAGTTCTGTAGTGGTTTTTGTCCAGATGACAGCTGTGTTATCACCCAGTTGTATGCAGTAGGTTCTCTGAGCCTGTACCATTGAACTGCAAACTATCTTTAAAGTCTAGAATTGGGAAAACAACCCCAAAAAACCTCAACAAAAGGAACAGTAAAGTGTCAAGGCTGCTGTGTTGATATTTAGGAACAGATCCTCATCTAATATAAATTACTGTAGATGTGTTGAAACATCATCTTAATTGATCTGCCTCAAGGGATAATGGCTTCAAACTGAAAGAGGGTAGGTTTAGATCAGATGTTAGATGTTCTTTCTCCTTGTGTTCTGAATTTGTCTCAACTGAAACACTTCAGATTAGCTACTGTAACTATAAATATCTTTTTTAAATGCCCGAATTCTGGGCATTCAAATCTGCATTTAGGACCACCTCTTTTAACACTTAGCTGTTGCCACTTCAAGATGTGGATTTTGCCAGCCATTTGGAAGGTGGGATAGTGCAGTCATGCTAAGAAATTAATGCAGGATTATAAATGTCTCTGAAGAAGATCCCCCCTATACTCCTCTAACCTACACATGGAGAGCAGTGTTTTACTTGTATGTCCCCTGGAAAAGCCTACCAAAACTGTGGATACGAGAAATGAGTTGAGGAGCGTGTTTGAGGGAAACTGTGACAGTCAACGAGGTTCATGTGATACTATTCCTTTTAGTAGGTTATGTATTATTTTACATTATCTATGGTCTGTACAACGTCACTCGCCCTACCTTTCAAAAATGCTAAGTGCAGGCAGAGAGCAGTGGCACTTTTGTTTTAGAGCAGCTATCAGTTCTATGAGAATGCATTGGGAATACTAGGCAAAATGTGTCAGCCCACTCCACATGCATCCATGGACAGAAGTCTTTGTTGCATTCTAACAAACAGAAATCAGAAACTAATGTTGCTGGTAGTGAAGTCTGATGGAAGTTATAAAATCTTGTGAACATGTTTGTATGTGTTGAAAGAAACCAAAGCAATACATGTGAAGCAATACCTGAGCATTTAAGTGAAATATATAAGGATACGAGTGTGCTGTGACCAAGATAGAAAATGGAACATAAACAAAAATAGTGGTTTCGGCTTTACAGCTACAGGTCTCCTAATCTGAAATGATATATTTTTTTGGATTTCAGTTTCACAATACTATATACTTGGCTTCTCCAGTTCAGGTCCATAATAAATTACTTGTGTGCTGTGCTGTGATAAAAAAAAATATTAAAAATTTAGTAACAGCTGCTGTTGGCTCTGTAGTCTGGCTTCAACTGATTCCCAAACTCAGCCAACACACACAGTCCTTCTCTACTTGTAGAGCTTCTGGTTTGTCTTGGCCAGGATATTTGCCAGGGTAACCAGTGAATGTAATAAGCGTAATGGGGTCTTACTGTATTTTCCATCTGTATTTTCCATGCAGTTTACTCTTACTCTCTCCAGAACAGGAGGACTGTGAAAACTTTTTCAAGTTCAAAGCATTGTATATAGGAGTGCACATCTATGTAGAGAAAATAAAAATAAAAATTGGCACTTACTATGGCACTTTTTGATGGCTACCACCCTTGCTGCTTAAACTATGCTTATGTGTGATCAAAAGTCCTTACACCCTTTGGGAAACTCAAATCACGTTCTCTAGTTTCTGATTCCAGAGTGGCCCTGAGGCCAAGAAATAGAGGAATTTAATGGAAACAAAGTTTGAAAGGCCAAAAAGACAGGAAGGATTCATCCAGTAACACAAGTGTCTCTGACATGAAGATTAGCAATGATACTTGCTGTCCTAGGTCTCAGATATACATGCTCCACAATCATCTGCTCAATTTCTACCCCATTTCTGCCTGGAGTCATCGCTGTGTGAAGTAGAACACAGCAGTTTTCATGTTTGGCTTATGGCTCCTCTCTTTGCTATCCTTCTTTGTGTCCTGCACCCTTTTCCAACAAACTGGCTGCATGACTTTGGGTTGCAGTCTTCTCCCTGTGTTCAACTGGTTCATAAGTATCTACTTGAATTTGCTCTCTACAGCATCCTTGAGTTTCTTCAAAAAGTTGTTTTAAGAATCACCGTGATTTCAGATGTCTTTGACTAGATGTGTATCTCAGATATCTGAGCTCTGTGGGAAATGCAGTGCTCTAACTTATCCAATTTGAAAAGACAACCTGAAATTTAAATGATGTTCAGATATTACACCAGTGGCAACCAAAGGAGTGTCTGGAGCCAGTCGGTCACAAGTACTCTCTTAGTTTAGGGTCTGATCTTAAAATGTAAAATTGTCAAATTTCAGTTTTTGAAAACAAACAAAAAACCCTACATTTGCTTTTTGTTCATCTACCATGGGAAAATGGGGATAAAGAAATAAATAGGCATCCTGTATGCATTTTCAGATAAAATTAACTTCTGTTTAAACATCCCTGCCACTGAGTGGCTAATTTGGCAACTCAGATTCATTTAGGCTGTTGGTGCCTTCATTAATTTTTCAGGTTGGAGAAAGAATTAGATATTTTGTGAATACAATCCTAGTCTTAGTGTAGGATGGGCTCTAATCATGGGGCACATGGCAGGGTAGTCTCAGACAGTCAAGTGAAAACCTTGTGAGTCATTTGGTCATTCCTCAGCCAGCCTGATTAAGTGCCACTGATTTCTCTGGTTTAATTGGGTAAAATTTCAGGAATTGTGGGACAGAAAAGAAATGTGAGAGAGAACAGTATGATTTTGGACTTTACAATCTAATCCATGGAGATACCTAGCAGTGTTTCATAATGTTATTTGCTTATCTTATATCATTGCTTATTCATTTGGATTATTAACAGGCTTTTAAAAACTATTAAAGCCTTGCCTCACTCAACCTCAAAACTGCCTCTAGGCATCTTTGATTTGTATGGTTAGCATTTACTCCCTAAGGTCTTACCAACCTTGGCAGTGTTAGAAATCATATTTTCACATGCATGAATTGTCCTTGACTAATTTCTCCAGTACAGTTTGAACAGAAATAACCTTCCTTTGGCAACTGCAGTTTTTACTTTTCACTTGTTTATTTTTAAGAAACATGGTGTGAATATGTGTATAATTATGTGGAAAAATGCAAAGTAAATCTGTATCAAAGTTTGCTTAAGAACATGCATGGTTGTTTTCCTTGAATATGTCAGTGCTAGATGGAAGGATATATTTTTCTGGTTTATTTCCTTTTCTGTTTGTGAGTCCTTTTATTTCTAATCACCCTTTCAGGATTACTTAGTTCACAGTGACTTTTTATGGTATTGTTCCTCAGAGTAACTATGCATTTCTAACAGTGTAATCAATATGCTCATTGTGACATGGGATAGGTACTTCATAATATTCCTCCCTATTTACTTAGCAAACATAAAAAAATGTAAAGGTTCAGAAATTTTGGGGTTTGTCAAAAGTTAACTTCCAGTAAAACACACCCCAGGGCCACTGAAATTAGTACCAGACACATTGTAAATACCATCAGACAACAGCTCAAGAAAAAAAATACAAGGGCACACAGAACTTCACTATTGGTACCCAAGCATCAAGAAAATACCTTATGCTGTGTCATCTAGTGCTTTCAAGACTGGAAGCATGGAATATGGGCACTAAACATTGTCAGAGATAGGAGACGGAGTAGTTACCATATTTGTTATAAATGTAGGATGTGACCTGCCCAGCTTAGCAGCTTGGCATCAACAGTGATTGGAAAGCAAGATTCCTCTGTCCAAATTTAAGCTCTACACCTGAGCCACTCTAGCATGGTGTTTTAAGGGAAAGAACTGTATTAGGGAACTTGTTAACTGCCATGGGGCTGAACATTGTTAGAAAACTGATGTGATTTTGGTACTTTCTGAGACATGTTAATCATTCTAGTAGAAAGCAGATAACTGATTTTAATCCGGTCAAGGTATAACTAATATAACTAAACAAACAGCCTGGTAAGGTGAATCCAATGGCAAATAAATATTGTGGACTAAATCAGCTTTTTTAATGCATAGCTATTAACAGCTTCTTAAAAACGTACTGAATAATTTGCCTGGAGTCTAATACAATGTATGCTATCATCTGTTTGTAGATACGTGACTATTTCCTTAATGATGCAACTGAAAACCAACTGAAAACACAGGCATGAAAGTACCAGATAGTCTGTCACAGTTCATATAGCAATTATGGAGGCACACCTCTGTGATGTGTTTTCTACATGTAGTCCTTGGCTAAGAATATGATTTTTTTCTTCTCACCTGGAGGCATATTTTCAGTTTCTTCTACAATGTTCTCACCAGACATTTTTCTGACTTTTGGCCAAAATTGTATTTACAGCAGTATGTGTTTCATTGTCTAATTATTGAATTGTGTTTGAGATGGAAACAATATCTTAATTTCCTGACACCATTTTCAGAAAATCTGCAGGCAGTCCCAGCACTGTCTCACCAGTTGTGACAAGTTATGTCAGTCAGGGGGCTGGAAAAGGATGCACCTTTCAGTCCTATCTCCAGTGACTGTCAGAGTGCTGCACTACACACTTGGGAACAGCAGTTCAGGACAATATGGGCCTCAGTGGCTTAGCTATCAGAAACACAAAGACATTGTAGTAACATTCTCACAGTGTGATGGCCTAGCACCTGTGTCATACTGAATTTCCTCAAAGAGGTACAGAAACAATGCTTAATTTTAATGCTCTGAGTATTTCACAGAATCACAGAATTGTAGGGATTGGAAGGGACCTCGAGAGATCATCGGGTCCAACCCCCCTGCCAAAGCAGCTCCCCAGCTCATACTGCACAGATAGGCGTCCGGATGGGTCTTGAATCTCTCCAGAGAAGGAGACTCCACCACCTCCCTGGGCAGCCTGTCCCAGGGTTCTGTCACCCTCACTGGGGAAAAGTTCCTCCCCATGTTGGTGCGGAACTTCCTGTGCTCCAATTTGCAGCCATTGTCCCTTGTCCTGTCTCCACAGACCACTGAAAAGGGGCTGGCCATTTCCCCCTGCACCCCATACTTCAGATATTTATAGACATTAATTAGGTCCCCCCTCAGTCTTCTTTTCTCCAGGCTGAACAGCCCCAGCTCTCTCAGCCTTTCCTCATAGGAGAGATGTTCCAGGCCCTTAATCATCTTCGTAGCCCTTCTCTGGACTCTCTCCAGGAGACCTCTGTCCTTTTTATACCAGGGAGCCCAGAACTATTTCAAGAAGAAGATACTTTGAACTGGGAACCCTTAAAGAGTTTTCCACTAAGGTTTCATAAGGGGTTTCTTCCCTCTGTTCACATTGAAGAGATTTTACAAAATATTGCTACCTTTTTTCCTTAATGATATTCTGTGGACTTTCTCCTCAATCCCTACCAGGAACTATCATTTCTGCTGATCTTATCTTTTGGATCTTTTGCTTTTTAAAAAATCTTTCATGGGACAATCTAATATAAAGAGTAATCTACAATGAGAGCCTGGAGGCCAAAGTTTCTTCTCGTTAATATGCTTGTTACAGAAATGCAGCTTTCTATGAGGACTGAAGCTCTACTTTTAGGGTCTGGAACCTGGCTGGACTTCAGCCTAAGAAACAGCTGCTGTTCTATGATTTTCATTGTTAGTGCTGTATGCTAAGTACTCAAAGGTTATGTGCTCCTTAAAGGGCTTAGCTTTAGCTACCATGTTCTAAACTATCTACTGTTTGTTATTTAAGTTGAAGATTGAGACCTTCTTATATTAACTGTCTGACATAGTGTCAGTATGGCATACATTTTGTTCCTTTCAGAGAAGACATAGGGTAACAGAAAGTTTGAAGTAGATAATTTTCTAATTATGTGGCATGCTCTCCATTTCACAGGCTCACTGGCAGTTTCAGAGAAACAAGAGGATAAACGTAAAAATGATCTTCCACCCATACAATCACACCTTAGAGAGCCTGAGAGAAAGTTCCAGTCAAATCTTCATGCATTCAGGTAGGGATCTGGTATAACTTTTCATTATAATACCCTGATAAAACGAATCTTTTAGATAGTGATCAAAGCTGCTTGTCCTGTGTTTTATTGAGCAAAACATTTTTAAAACTTCAAGTTTGAAGGATCAGGGTGAGAGCAAAGATGATTGTATCTTTATTGGCAAACATTTGCAGTCATTTCAGGGAAACGAAGCTGGAGGAAGGGAGGAGGAGCACTAAGTATTTTCTGAGACATAAAGGTTAGATCAGTTCAAATAGGTTGTCTCATCAGTGGTTGATTCAAGTTAATGGGTCTCTATTCTATTCCTCCATTCTGTTGTTATGCCAGACTGATAATGTAATAACTGTTATCAAAATAGACAAGGTGGCTTTTTCTTGTTGTGCTTTTTGGTTGTTGTTGTTGTTTATGTTATTTGGATTCACAGGATAAGATTATTACACAGACTTATTTATATGCTCAGTGATAGAGTTAATCTCACATTGTTGATGTTATCATTGCCTGTGTCTATTCCAAAGAATTCCAACAGAAATTACTCAGTATGGTTCACCTATATATATAGGTTTTTATATATGTCAATCTCTGTAGATTTTTCCTCTTCACCTTAATATAAGAAAACATAAAAATCTGAAAGGATTTGCAAAATTATGTAAATAAAATCTTCACCATATTCCCTCACTTGTGTGTATCACGGTGCCACTGCTTTTCCTCTGCTCTGTATCTCTGAGCATGTTTGTTCCAAAGGAGGACTGACATAGACTCATATTCAGTCAGACTATGGTAAGTGAAGCCCATTCCTAATTGCAGTGCTACCTGAGGATAAACAGTTGAAACTCACTTTTATTTAAAATATTTACTTATGTGGCACTTTACACAGATCCTGCCAGAAAGTTACAAATACATACTGAAGTTATATACTACTGATCTGGGAATTGCCATAGGCTCATCACGTCTTACAGGAGTGATTACCAAATGACTTATTTGGAATTATTTAGGCTAATTTAGAAATTATGTGCTGCCAAATATAAACCAGAAGCTTAATTTAAAAGAAAACAAGTTATTACAGCCTAAGGAATATAGTTTCATCAGATTAATTTTGCTAGTTTCATCCCTCCACCTTGGAAGTTATGCTAGTATGAATTTAGATGCCAACTATAAAGTAGAGATAGAACAAGGGGTAACAGCTTTAAACTAAACTATAAGAAGGTATATTTAGATTGGATGGGACAACAGGGCACCCTGGTCTGGTGGAGGGTGTCCCTGCCCATGGCAGAGGATTAGAACTAGGTGGGCTTTAAGGTCTCTTCAAACCTAAATCAGTCTATGAATTCACCAGTCACTGCTCAGGTTTAATGTCTTTATTTTTCTTGTTTGATCAATTTGTATTATTGTAGTATTTATGTACTCATTTTTCTACTTAAAATAATTGAATAATGATACCTGGAAATTCTTTGCATGTGATGTCTATAAATGTGCACCTAATAATGTTATATTTTCAAAACACATAAAGAAAGGCAACCTACACATGCCTGTGTAAACACCATACCATTGTAGTGTTTATCACAGCAAAATAGTGAGTGTTTTCATTGAGCTATGTGTTCTGAGCAAGATGCACAAGTGCATAAGGCAGAAGAGCCTGGGGCTGTATTTGATCGTAAGCTTCACACAATCTGACTGGGTCAATGAGTTTTTCCAGACAATTTAGACAATTTTCTCTCTGCAGACAAAATCCCTGGATTTCTCCTCAGTGTTTATTAAGGTAAGCTTCACAAAGTATTTCAGGAGTCTTTTTTTTTTCTTCTTCTTCCCTTTTAAAGTTGTACCTACCTCCTGGTACAAAATAAAAACGTACTGATACCAATTTCGGGCAGATTTACACTTCTGTAGATCTATCTTAAGACATGATCAGCATGGTCACTGCCAGTGTATGTTGTGTTAAAGCAAAACAGGATGAGCCATCCAGTATAGCTGGACTGTCTAGGAGATCACATGTCATCTCTGTTATACATAGCTCCACATAGAGAGTGGGAACACAGGATAAGCAGGAGAATGGTTGCTAGCACTATCTCCAAACAGTATAGCAAGTATTTTTTTTGGTTGATGGTGACAAGGTGCTGCAGTTAAGCCTAGCAACACAACACAGCACTGTTGGAATGGATATCACTTCTTAAACTCTTCTAGAAAAGTCCATCATTGCAGTTCTTGATTAATTCCCATTTATGCAGCTGAAGTGTAGTTAGAATTTAGAACTTTCTAATATTACACTTTTCCATGTTTCTCTGTTTCAGTGCTATTTTCCTGAAGTACATAAATCTGGCCAGAATTTTTGTTGAGGGACTTGGCATTTTGGTATGGAATTATTAAGTGTAATGGGGTTTGAAGCATGGTTTTGAAGGCAAACCTATTTGCAGGCCTGATTTATACAGTGCATCAATTATTTGTGTATCTGAAGTGAAACAGTACTGTATGTAGAAGTTTTGTGGGGTATGGGACTGTACATTAGATTAATCATATCTGTATCATATCACATATTACATAAAATCATATAACATTATATTATACTATTTTCCCTTCTTATTGGACCAGTAATTTTTTAGGTTGGATCTTTAGGTTGCAAAGTTCTGAGCCTGAACACAAGTAAGACTTTGTTGTGCTATTTCTAGATTTAGTCAGCAAAATCATAGTGCAACTGAAAAAAACCCAAAAATTGATCAACAAAGGGCTTCATTCCTTGGTAGTAGAGAGATCTACTTAATGTTACAGTTACTGGTGCTATGGTTCATGTGACAAAAAGGTAAGTTGTTAAATTCTTTATGGTATCCCTGAGAACTGATAGTGGATTGCTAGAGGCTAAAATTCTATTCTTAATTCTGGCAGTAGTATTTTGTATAGAAAATCACAGCAATTACTGAAGGCATAGTAGAGATCAGTGAAAACATTGACTAGAATATTTTTATTTTGTATTTTCAAGTACAGTTACACAAAAAAGGGTTAATACTCAGTTATTTAGTATTTCTGTATGCTGATCGATCATGATGTGACTTTGAAGGTCCAGAATACTTCATTGTGCATTTGAAGAAAGCGATATTTTGAGTTGGGATTTTCCACTTATGCTGCTCCAGCTGTTGCATTTTCAATTTATTCAATTTAGGTATTATCTCTTGCAGGCTTGCCCTATCCTACCATGACTTTCAGTGGCATTCATTTCTGTAGCAGGGTCTGGGTTAGTTAAGCCAAGACAAACAATAGCAAAACTTGTAACCATGCTAAGAAATTGCACCAGTGTAACTATAAACTGAGATAGTTAAATCAGCACTGTGTGTAAACTTAAGTGCTTAGCTGGATTTTAGTCAAAACACTTTGAAAGTAATGTTAAATTTTGGTTTTATGCCAGCTGTAGGTCAAACTTAGCCACCTGTATTCATATTCTCTACTTAGCCATGAGTATGCCACAAGTATGTTCCAAGCTGAAGACAAAGAAAAGTCCCACTTAGTTTAGAATTTAAGAATACACATCTGCTTAACCTCTTTCCTGACTCAGGAGGGAGTTAAGCATATACTTAGAGAGACTTCTATGGTAAAGTTCTATGCTGAATAAGTACCTTTATTTCTTAAAATGGCAATGAAGAAATTCTTATTTGGAATGTAATAGGAAAATTCCTAGAATCAGTCAGCCAAAGATAATTGCTGTTTGGAGAACTTTGAATACACACAGTAAGAAAAGTACATTTCATCCAAGGAAAAACATACCACTTTAAATCAGTACAACCTACAAGGCAGTATTATTTTTATTAACACATATGCTGTAATGCTAAAAGTTGTTACATGTTTGACTCACCCCAATAATCACACAATGTAAATGATATTCAAACAGGAGTGTGTTGCATTACAAAGAATAATTAACCTGAAGGTTACTTTACACCATTCTTCACAGTAAAAAAGTATAATTTGCTCTTGGGTTATGGCTTCTTTACCTTGCCAGAATACTTTAAAATAGTTTTGAAAATTCTTTTTTGAAGAGCAAAGCAATAAATTATTGCACAGGACATATTAGCCAGAGCAAAATTCTGCCAGGAGACCTACTTCAAAAGTTATAAACTACACAGTTGACTCTTCTTGGGCCACAAGCACTCCAGTGATTATCCATTTTAGGTCAATTACACTAGGGAAGAATTTCGCTTGTGTACTGCTCAGGTGAGGGTCAAAAGATTATTGGTCTCCTGAATCTAAGACTTTCATCCAGTGTCATGCGCCTAGCAGTATCCCTTCTTCATCTCATTTTTTAGTCTCTAAATGACTCTGCTTGAGCTTTTAATTAAGCCTGTAGAATTTAATTCACTGTACATTGCTAAATATTTTTTGCCTTTCTCCATATACAACTTTTTTTATGAAACCAAGTCTTCAGTTAAATTTTAGATGCATACAATTAAACTGTCTCTTCTAAATTCAGTATGCAAGTTGTTTGCCCTGCTAGCCTCCCTATGAAATCATGACTTCATGGCTTAAGCTCTTTGGAAGGCTTTTGGGAGGAATGTTTGTGTAGTACCAAAGGAATTCACATTATGTTTCATCTCTGTAGTCTGGATGCTTCAAAACTTGCTTTTGATGTGTGTTGGAATTTGATTTGTGTTGCAGAGCATGCTTATGCAGACCTCTCTGAGGTTTATTGCTTTCTATCTAAAGGTAGAACACTTCTCTTTTCAATCCCATTTTGCTTTCCCACAGCTCTGCCTCTCTTCTGTATGGGGAATGGGATAACATTTTAGTGGTGCAGAACATGGCATTTTAACATTGATCCTTAATGTTATTTTATTGAAATGTGTAAACATGTATATTTTTCACTGTCTCGTACCCCATTATAATTTCTTTTACTCTGTTAAATTTAGATGCAATTTAGGATGGAAAAATACATTTTAGAATTACACCTGCAGCATGTAGTATTAGTATGACTTTTCCATGGCGTGACAGTGATGTTTCAACAATCTATACATATTGATTTAGGCTGATAATAAACAATTTGATTAGGCTCTATCTATAGGCTGTCATTTCAATCACTGTCACTGGTCCAATAGAGTGGAAGGCAGCTAGCAGACACATATGGCAAGATTTCTCAAAATAAGAAACTCTGGCCTGATTAGAGCCCTAGGTTCAGTGAATTGGACAAGACAGCTCAGCTGCCAGGTTATTAACTCCCTCAGAAAATACTCTGCCTTTTCCCCGGGGCCAGCCTGAATATTCTGATCTGGATCGATAAGCAATCTCCGGTGTGTACAAAATGCCAGCTAGAATCATTTGTCTCAGTGCAGTCTCCTTACAAAGGATAAAACACCTGCAGTATATGGCCTTCTCTCCCTCCTCCCCCACCTTCCCCTTTTTAACTAATGACCCACAAAGAAGGAAGAGGTAACTGAATCTATTCCATTCCATCATCAGGAAGGGTCTCTCAGGTTTGTTTTAATGATCACAATGGTTACCTTTCAGTCTTACAAAAATTATATCAGTCATGGTTTCCCTGTGGCATGTTTATGTAAGTAATGTGAACTGCAGTGTAATGACAAGTGTACAGATGTCATTGTAAGAGGGCCCTTGGCAAGAAGATATCTCAGAATGTCAGAATTTTAATAAACAGCGGACTGCTGGTAGGGTTCTCTTTCATGGTTGTCTTTTATATTGGTAATGCGTGCTATGATCTGTTGCTTGGGCCAGATCACTCTTGAAAAAGTGTTTAGCAGCAAGTGATACTTTTGAGATTGATTGAAATAGAAGAATTATTTTTCAGAGTGGTGGTGTTAGCCCAGCCTGGTACACATCCACAGGTTTGGGGTTTTTTTGTAGTAGTGGTGGATTGCAGATGTTACCTTGTACTTTCTTTACATAAGTAACAAAACTTGGGATTTTCATCTGAGTGAATTCAGAACCTTTCAAAGCTCTTGGACCTTGTTTTCTCAAGAGTGAAAACCACTTCATAACATGCCTTACCCTTCTGTCTTTCAGTTAGAAAGTGTGGCAGGCTTGAAAGGAAAGCCCCTGCTTTAATAACTCACTACTGCCTTATTCTACTCCTAACCCTAGTCCAAATGGGAGAAGGGAATGAAAATAATGTTAATAAGAACAATTCTTACAAATGAGAGATGTGTTTAACACTTGAAAAATAATACCCTGTGGTAGCATAATGATAAAGGTTCTCTCTGTTTTTTCACCTGAACTATTTAAAAATATAGGTGTTAATATCGGTCTCAGAGAGTGATCAGCTGTAAAGTTAACACAAAGTAAAGAATTCCTGGGTCTTGATGTCTGCAACTTCAGCTTTTGCCTTCTGATTAATCAAGATTCCCGGTCATTTCTTAATATTTAGGAAAGGCTATATGCCTTCTCCTTCAAAGTTCTGCTAATGGACATCTTCGGTGCACTCAAGTTCTGTCTTTTTATGTAATGCTTCAGAGTTTGTTCCGTGGCTGTACTCATCTTATTTGACTCAAAATCACATAACTTCAAAACTTCAGAAAAGCCCAAAACTTCAGAAAAGCCCCAAACCTCCAAGTTTCTCTTCTTTACTGGCTGTCTGCTAACACATGGAGGCACAAGAGAAAACCTCCTGTTGCCCAAGAAGTATATTGCATCACATGTCCCATTTTGTTAGGAAATAAAAGCTGAATCTCCTGGCTAGCTTCATTCAATATTTACTGAATTAATTTTTATATTAAACACCTGTTTCTGAGTATGGATTAAATACTTTCAAGGATGGAGGGCAGTTTTAACTTGTTTTTCTAGCCTATTGAACTAGTTTCTTAACCAGCTGTAAATGACAGCATAATTCAATTTATGTAACATTTTACCTCTATGTACCTGTAGAAAATTCACTTTGAGTTAATGTAAACTGGAGATCCAAACCTAGTTCAAAAATAAAATGGTTTTTTTTGTGTCATGGTTTCTCATGGCAAATCAGAAAGAAGCATTTTACATTTGCACTGCTAACACTTGGAAAAGAAAAGAAGGTTCGTATTTATTCTCTCCTTCCTTACTGCATGAGGTCTTTGCCCTAATTGTGTCATGAAACTAGAGTACTGCCTTTCAGACAGTTTCTTTCACATTTGCTATCCAAAACTTCTGGAAATAAATAAGCTTTAAAAAAAGAACAATATAAGGAACAGACTTAATGAATTGATTTCTCAATGTAGAAAACATATATCCTATCAAGACACCTATTAGAATGTTTATCTCTGGGAAAAAAAGCACAGTTTATATGAAAAGTTGATGTTATGTTAATTCACATTATTACATACAGATAATATTGAGGAAAATGGAACAAAGTGCCTTTAAACCAAAGCTGATGACATTTTTTTTCTTGTTAGCTACAGTTTTATTGTAGTGAAATATGTTCATTTTAGCAGTGGAAAACCACCCTAAATAGACAGCATAAGAGCAATACGATGTCACATTGCAGAGCACAATTTTAAAATTATGTGCTCTAGAAGTAAAGCTTTAGGACATTTTGGTTTATGTATTAAAACTTCCCACAAATTTGATTGAGAATGAGCCTTTGATGGATATTTGCTGCAGTTATGCTGCATTAGACTCGATTTATCCACCACCTCTCATTGTTGCTATTGATTGATTTTTAAATTAGATGAAGGCAATCAGTAAATACCACCCAATCAAGTCCTAAAAACATACAGGAGATTAGATAATTTAGGGTAATCAATGAAAATATTCTGTGATTTGCTACCACTCAATTTTGACCATAAATTACAACCATAACTTGCAAGTTAGTAAGCCATAAAACAAGTGGATGTGACAAGGAAAACTATAAGAAATGAATTAAGGAGATGAAGAGGAACCACTTCTGTTGTCATTTAATGAGACAAAATTACTCTTTATACATATCTTGCATTTCTAGTTGAGTCTTACCGACAGTAATGGAGTACGATAGCACAAACACTTAGATATATATTTTTTTTAATATAAAAGCTGTTCTTCTGTGTAACAAATCAGTTTGAACAATAACTTATCTACCTAATTTTATTACAGCAAATAAATTAATGTAATTTTAGGTTTAAAACCTGCTGCTTGCTAAAACTCCTCACCTACATCACACACACTTGCAAACACTAATTTTAAAGTCACACTTCTACATGGTGTTATATCCTACAAAGTTTAAAATGTAGTAATAATTGAATGTTATTTTAGACCAACACTTTAAAGAAACTATGCTTAGGCACTGTTTTTCTGTGATACATTTCACCTACTTTCTATATTCTCACAGCAGTATCACCAGCAACTAAATCACATGCCTGAAAAAAAATAATATGTTTTGAAGTTTATTTACTAGTTGTAAATAGGTGGTCAGGCTCTTTCTATTAACAAATTTCAGTATCTATTTGGAATTTCCAGGCAGCTATCTATCCAGTATCTCTAGGCTGAAAAGCTGCTTAGAAATATATGAACAACCATTAACAGCTATAGGCTTTGTTGGACTAAGTTGGTGAAATAAGGCGAATATTCATCATAAATCTGCTCCCTTCAAAAAGCAGTACAGATCACAGGATCACAGAGTTGTAGGGGTTGGAAGGGACCTTGAGAGATCATCAGGTCCAACCCCCCTGCCAAAGCAACTCCCCAGCTCATACTGCACAGGTTGGCGTCCAGACGGGTCTTGAATCTCTCCAGAGAAGGAGACTCCACCACCTCCCTGGGCAGCCTGTCCCAGGGCTCTGGCACCCTCACTGGGAAAAAGTTCCTCCCCATGTTGGTGCAGAACTTCCTGTGCTCCAATTTGCAGCCATTAAAGATGTGATACTGCTGAGAAGCATGCACAAATCGTCTTGGTTAATATCTTGGTTAATATTTTGAAAAGCTGTACAGAATAATTTTGGGGAGTCTTGATCATAGAGAAGGGTGATATTAACAAGATGCCTTTGACAAGGAAAACTCACATGTCTTATTCCATGCTAAATATAAATCTGAGAGGCCTGAAAACTATGCAACATACCTTGAATGTTGATAAGAATTAAACATAGGACCACTCTATAGCATAAAAAGGGCACCCTTCCTGCACTCACGCACACTAAAATATAATGAAATAGAGAGTGCATTTGCAGAGCTTAATGATAGAATATTTCCTTTGTTAGCATATAAATGCAAAATACACAGATGGAATAAATACTGAAAATATATGCTTTTATATTTACCATGATTTAATTAATTCCCAATAAAGACAGATTTCACATTGCAGTGGAGATGGAAAAAAACCCCAGAGTCAGAAGAAATCATTAGTAATGTTGCAACCAGAAGATGAGTCAGCAAATACTGACTCTGTATCAGCAGGTGGACTCTGTGAGAGAATTCAGAATTTGAACATCCAGGAGCATTTTATGCAGAAGTTCCAAGTGATGGCTCTAATAGACAACTGTCTGGCACTGGTTTAAAAAAAAAAAAGAAACCAAAGCAAGAATCATAGTTGTTCTTCGCTGGTCCTTTTTAAAGTAATTTCCTTCAGCCTAATGTTTTAGAATCAAGACTCTTTTCTGTGCAAGTTTATGGAACAGGGTAAATGTGTGTAAGTTCTGGGTCCCTTGTGGAGAACACCTTTCTGTCTGTCAAAGGCACTTTCCACCTGAATTCTGAATTCAGCATTAGAAAACTGTTCAGGTCTCGTCTTTCAGGTTTTCCGTGTTTTCCAGCACACTTGTTTAAGGAAATCCAGCTTGAAGAGGAACAATAGAAATCCCTAAAATAATTTTAAAAACACCCCCAATTTGCTAAATATCTTCTTTATTTTTTTTATCTTTCAAGATCATTGAACTAGACTGAATTTTACAATCTCTAGAGGCACATAAGATGACGAAAAATGTAAATTCAGTGCTAACAAATAGCTTCTATAGCTTTTCTTCCTTCCAGGTAAATTTGGTACTAGAGGAAGCTTCTCTGTCTTACATAATTTCCATAATTTCTGAAAATAATTTAAAATGAGACTGGAAATGACGTGGTTTCAAAAATAATATTCCTCCTTAGGTACCATATTTCTGAGATTTTTACTTTAATTGGAAATCTCATTTGAAAATTAATTTCCAACTTCTCCCTAAAAGACTCTGGATGTGATTGAACCCTTGGAGATCTGGTGGGTATTGTAGGATACGCAGCTCAGTCATAAAAGCAGGAAATAAAAAAGCTCAGAATTTGGGTGGACTCTGGCACATTTTTTGTAGTCTTATATTTAAATATTTGCCTGAATTACTTTTGAGCTATAACTTTTTACTGTAATTTTTTGCAGTCTCCGTAATTAATGGTACTCAAAACCAAACAGTGTTTACATTATTTCAATACAGCAACATATGGTCAAATTCATGTTTCCATGAGTTAAAAACATACAAACAGAAAAAACATATAAACCAGAAGCTATCTTCATCTAGCAAGGAAGACAGGAAAGGGAGAGAAAAAAGAAAAACCCTGGCTTAAAACAAAGACAGGGACCTACTTTTCAGTTCCTGATGGACTGGTGCAATACAATGAAGCTGGTGTATTCAATATAACTTTTAGAATAATTGCCTGGGAGGTAACCAGAAGTAGTACATTTTACTTTATCATGGTACATAAATAAAAGGGCAGAGTAATTAATCATATAACTTTCCAAAAGTGCTTTTTATTTTGCCATTTAGTATGCCAGAAAGATCATTTTCTTTAATGTATATACCCAGTATTAACATGATTTAATCCATCATGTTCTGTATTATGAAATTACTTTGTTTTACTCTCTGATCCAGCTGAAGATCATTAACCCACACTATTATCTAAGTCATACATCATTTGAGTGTATTACCTCATATAGCAAAAAAGCTACTTCCCTCGGTTACACACTCCAACTAAGAAATCATTTTTTCTGGATGTTGCTGACAAGTAGAGCTGTTTTCATTAGAAAGCAGATGGTTCACTATTTCGATTCTGTTTTACCTTCACATTTGCTCCAGCTCAGAGTTCTTTGCTGCCAGTCACCTCATTGTTTGCCTGCCTCAACACCCACATTCTGTATTCCAGACCTATCTATAAAATGTGCTAAGTATTCATGTACGTTGCCTTCCCCCCAAGACTTCCTCTCTGAATGCCTCATGTACTATGCATCCTCACTTGTTGTAAGTCAATCTTCAAAACGCAATGAAAGTGAATCTAATAATCTGAACAGTAGCTTCAGCTCCCACAGTTTTGCAGGTGTCTGTTAGTGGAGAGTGCCAAAGATATAATTTACACATTCAGATTTGAGGTTGGGTCTGAAGTCACACCACTGGTGAATTTGCCTCAGTACAGCTTTAGGGCAGAATATTGCCTTCTATAATTTCTTGCAGTTTGCAGGTATGGTGTTTACAACATTGATATTTTCATCCTCTTAGTATGTATAATGCCTGTTCTACTTGAGCTGCCCTGATCATAGAATCATAGAATTGTAGGGGTTGGAAGGGACCTCGAGAGATCATCGGATCCAACCCCCCTGCCAAAGCAGCTCCCTAGGACATATCACTCAGATAGGCATCCAGACGGGTCTTGAATATCTCCAGAGAAGGAGACTCCACACCCCCTGGGCAGCCTGTCCCGGGGCTCTGGCACCCTCACTGGGGAAAAGTTCCTCTGCATGTTGGTGTGGAATTTCCTGTGCTCCAACTTGCAGCCATTGCTCCTTGTCCTGTCTCCACTGACCACTGAAAAGGGGCTGACTGATTCCCCCTGCATCCCCTGCTTCAGATAATTATAGACTTTAGTTAGGTCCTCCCTTAGTCTTTTCAAGGCTGAAGAGTCCCAACTTACTCAGCCTATCCTCATAGGGGAGATGCTCCAGGCCCCTAATCATCTTCGTAGCCCTTCTTTGGACTCTCTCCAGGAGATCCCTGTCCTTTTTAAGCCATGGAGCCCAGAACTGGACACAATACTCAAGGTGGGGCCTGACCAGAGTAGAGCAGAGGGAGAGGATCACCTCCTTAGACCTGCTGGCCACACTCCTCCTGATGCACCCCAGGATCCCATTGGCCCTCTTAGCCCCCAGGGCACAGTGCTGGCTCATAGTCAACCTGTCATCTACCAGGACCCCCAGGTCCTTCTCCACTGAGCTCTGCTCCAACAGGTCATCCCCTAGCCTGTACTGATAAAAATTATTGTTCCTTCCCAGATGCAAGACTTTACACTTGCTTTTGTTGAAAGCAAGGATACCATGATGATACAATTGATTGATACAATGGGTGTCTGGTAGCCTGTAATGTAAATTTGTACATGATTGAATACATAGCAAGGGTCACTCTGTCCGGAAGAGAAGTGTTACTTATGTCATCGTGTGGTAGAGCTGAGAGTGCTGCAGGCCTGGCTGTCTAAACAGCATCAATCCAAAGGTAAACACTAACTTGAGATTTCTGAATATTGTGCTTCTGCAGACTGTGCTTCCCCTCTCCCTCTTTAAATCCATGCATTTAAGGATTTTTGTGTAACTCAGAAATATACATCCTAAAATTCAGTTTCTCTGTGGTGCACAGCTCATGTAGGAAATAGGCACGAAGTCTAGCCTGCTCAGGAACAACATAAAAATACAGGCACGAGTATGTTGCCATGCATCTCCCTTGAGGAGCTCATGAATTCAGAGGTTTGCATTCAAAGAGCTGATGTACATTTTCATAGAGCTCCAAAGAAGTACCAAAAGTGATAGAGGCTTTCTGGCATGGTATTTGCATGTGAGTCACTGCCCATGGCAGAGATGAATAAAGGAAAGGCAAGGTGGGAATTAGAACTGTTTTGGGATTTCTTTTTCATATTGTGTTTCTAGATGCAGGTAAGTGGATTTTATTTATTTATTTGTAAGTGCTGCTTTCTTTATGCCATCTATTTCGTGGGACCATAGTAAGTGCAGTTTGGAAGAAATAGCCCAATAATCCAGGGTCATATTGCCACTGTGTAATTTTATCACTTGTAAAAACCAATCATCCCTCCTCACTAGCTTTATATGTGTTTTTTCTGTGAAGGAGTTAAGAGAGGTTTTGGGGCTTTTTTTAAATGCTTTGGGAAAATCATATTTGTTGTGCTAACAGTAAAGCAAAACCATGTAGTGCTCTTCATAGTCTGAGGAGACTTGTTTTTGTTCTCTTGGGATTTGCAAACAGCAGGATTTACCTGCTTCTATTTGCTTTTCACCAGCACGTAGGAGAATGACTAACTAGAACTTCTGGGTAAAAATGCTAGGCTAGTCTAATGAGTTGCCATAGGTTCTGGTTTCAAATCCTCTATAAAATTTCTAGAAAAAAAATTCAGTTAAGCCATATAGATTGTTTTGAGTCAAAATGAATAGTAGGTGATTCCTGAAAACATTTCTTTGTATTTTCATAATAAAAAGAATAAATTATATTTCTAATAGTTGCACTTGAAGTAGCAGAAGTAAGACCTGACAAGCATTTGCCTTGAGAAGTAGATTCTTGTTCTAGTTAAATGAGGAGACTAAATGCAGTCACTACTTGCACAGTAAGGTGCTTCCCAAAGATTAAATCCTTAGAGGTAAACCATGATTACATAACTTCAGCTCTTCCACAGTACATATGTTTTGGTTTTGATCATTCTATACTGAAGATGATACTTAAACGTTGTAGCAATATATTCAGACCTGCTTTGTGTAGTTTTCTCTGATCTCTGCTGTGTCGATTGCAAACTCTCTAGCTTCAGGAAATTTTGGGTGGAGGAGGAAGGAGGTTCACTGTTTAGATACACATGGACTTCCTAACTCATGTCAAATATGCCATTTATTATTACCTTCTTACATTTGCCATGTGTAAAGATGTTCTTCATTCATACTAAAAACTAATACAGAGCTTGTCAGGGACAAGAGTACAGTGTTGGTATGGCTGTTTGATTTTGTTCATTTTAAGGACAATTTGCTGACTGATCTTAAAGTGCGTCATAGGTGGGATGTAATTTAAAACATTGTTCCTAAATAAACAATTTCTTTTTTTTTCTTATACAGTTTGCACTGAAATTGTAGGAAGAATAAAGGCCTGTAAGGACCATGCTTACAAAATTCAAAGAAAAGATAATAGATTAGCATTGGTTCCAAATATTGTCATCTAGTTGAACATCAGGGAAAATGTTTAGTTATAGATTAATAATCCATGGTACAAATTGTTCTGAACAAATGGGGGAAAAAATAAAACTACAATATTAAGCAAAGCCAAGGCTGAAGGTCAGCCTGTACTTACTAACCATGGTCAGGTATATTATTTTAATGATGACACAACATTTAAGCTATTGAACTTGGCACCACATGCATATTGTACAGAGTGAAGAAGTATGCGATTGGTTGGGGTTGATTTTTACATTTTTGTTTATAAAGTCTGTGGACTCTGGTCTACTCTCGGTCAAATATAGCCTCAGCATCCACCCTGAGTAAACCTCACAGCAATTATCCAGCTGCAAATAAGACAGGGCAAAAACAGTAAGTGCAGGTGCTACTGCTTACACGTTATAGCCAGAAATCAAAAAGGGTAAGGCATAAAGACAGATTATCTTTTCCAGAAAGAGCTGGGTGCAGCTGTCACTGGGGCTTTAAAGGTAATGCCTATACCCAGTGAAGTCTCTGTTGCAGAACTTCAAGCTCCATGTGATCATGTGGACAAGATTGCAAAACTAATGAGAGAAGAGCACACTGTGCAGTCTACTGGAGGGGCTGAGTTAACCCACATTGAAGTATGTACAGCTACAGTGCTATAAATCACTGAACTGTCCAGTTTAAAGTTATCTATACAATCTGGACTGTAGCCCAAACCACAAACAGCTTCCCAGGCCATTTCTCTGTAAGTATCACAGCTTGTTGTAGTGGTGAATGCTATGAATAGCATTAATTACCCTACATCCAAAAGGAGATTTCTGTGCCACTCCCAAGTTCCCCAGGACAGTTTACCAGTTCTCATAATAACTGTTGAATGAAGTTTCCCTGAGCTTCTCTAGATACCATAATTTATTCCTCAAGCTATTGGTTTATCACTGGTGGTTTTTTAGAGTTGGCAACAGTCATCTGACAACGGTGCCCAAATGATTTAAGAAAAGATGAACTTTTTGGTTTCTGCCCTTGAGTGGTCCACAGAATGTGCTTTAGTATTGATGTCACCCATAAGAATATTTTTCTGCTCAAGAATGTATTTTCCAAGTACCAAATTCTTTAATTGAAAGCAAACAAACCAGGAAAAAGATATAGCAACAGCAAAAATTAGTACTGTGAACAATTATGAGCTTAAGATACACAAAAACGTTCCATCAGTTTTCCTAGCCTAGTTTTTTTTCATACCTGAATGCTAACAACATAATCTCATAACATCATAAAGTATTGAACCCTGGTAAAATAATTCCAAGCAAACCAGATGGAAGCCATGGGAAATTATAGCACAGGATCATGACAAAATAAAATAGAAAACAGTTAAGTACACCAGGTGCCATTCTAGAATATGTGAGTGAGACTATAGTGAGTACACTGATACTCCTGATGTTCATATAAAACACATGCAGAAACTTCATCTAGTATTCTGAGAATAATTTATGTTAACTCATCAAAATGATAACAAAAGCAGTTAAAAATGTAAGCTATTAAAATGAGACATAATTCTGGACAATGGCAATTTATTTATAAAAATATGTAATTTGCCCTTTTGACCACTGTTCAACTTCCATGCATGTTTTGCTGTTTTCAAATAGCAAATTGACCTTTTCAAATTCATAATGAGGTATGAAATAAATGAGAGAGTACCGAAGGTGAGTCATTCATTAATCATAAGCAAAACAGGGCCGAAATCAAGGACACAGGAGCACAAACTGTAAAAGTAATAGGTTGCATAATCATTGTATTTAATATTAACTACATTATGTTTTTCATGTGAGTTCTGAGAAGTTGATTTTTTATGTTTACATGAAACTAATCCAAGGTAAATTTTATTTCTCAATATTATTTTATCCTAGAGCTTGCCCTCTTTTTAATAAAGTAGAAGACATGAATTCTAGCTTGTCAAGTTTTTATGAAGATTTAATAGAGAGGCTTAGCAGGAACCTTTAAGCCTACTGAAACATTTGATTTAAGATATTCCGCTTTGGGCTAGAATGTAGTGAATTGTATAGCTACATCCCCTTCTTGTTTGTAATGGCAGATCTCCCATTAAGGACATAAATTCACCTGGAATTGGTTGTTTGGGCCAAAATAAATTGTTATTCATATTCAGCTGTCAGAGAAAGACCAAGAACTATTATTTGAACCATTCTGGGCCCTTATCTTTGAAGAGTTTAATCCACAGTGATAACAAAATGTGCAACAGGGTGGTTCAGAATTCACAGGTGACCAAGTATTTAAATGGTTGGGATAGCTCAAATAGATGTAATAATAATAATAATTTGTTCCCTAATGTGAGATTTCAAGTGAAAAGTCAAGAACAAACTGGGTCGGAGGAAGATCAGGTGGACTGTTGACACAGCCAGGAGTCAACTCATTGCAAAATCATTAAACAGATGCATCTCCCTGTTCCGTGCACACTTGGGCACTTGCTGTCTCATTTGGGTGGAGCTAGTACTGATGCAGTTCTTCCTTGTTTCAGAGCTTGCTGCACCGAGGAGTAAAGCATAGAATGGGAATGATGCATAGAACTTACAGGAAGGTAGTGTTGCGTTTTGCAGCCCCCAGTGTGATATTCACACCATTGTCAGCTTTGTGTGCCTCTGGTTGCATACACCAGCAGCAGTGAAGGTGACAAGCCTTCCAGTGAGCTATGTGCTAAAATCCCAACATGGCTGAGAGCCGTGGGACACATACTGCCTCCCTGGGGAGCACAAGGAGACTCTGAGCAACTCTCTGCAGGGGCCTCCCTGTTCCCACACAGCATGGGTCACACTGGGGTCTGTGCAACACACCTATGCTGGCCTTGATGGTCCATACTACATCATCTTTTCTGCCAATATTGGAGTTACTCAGCAGATCTTGCCTTACCTCAAACCCATTAGTGGTCACAGGGTTTTTTTTCCATGCAGTGTTCCATTTTTGGGTACATGAACTTGTTTGAGTACACTGAAACCAGACTGCAGGTGCACCGATGCGCCCTCAGATCTTGTGCCTCTGTGAACTCTGGGGGTAGCCTATGTCTGCACCAGAGTCTGGAAGGAGTGTTCCTGGATCCTCCAGTCAAATAGACTTACATCGTAGACCTGTTGTAGAAGCTGTACTGGAACTGCTTGTTAGTCCTCTGTGGTTGCCCTCACTGTTGCATACAAGGTCTCTGTGACTTGCACCATTGCTCTTGCTCTGTGATAGTGCATTCCATGACGTGCTGTAGCAAATATTAGGAAAGCTGTGACATCCATAGGTCAGAGATGCTGTACAGCATGTTTTGTGACTTGGGATCTGCCTCAGAGCAATCTTTGCTTAGCTATAATTAATGAATGTTTTTTCAGTGCATAGCAATGTCTGAATGAGCATTTGACTACATTTAGACTATAAAACAGGCATTAATAGGCCAATGTTTAATATTTAGATGGAAATAATGATTTCTCAATATTTCCATTAGCAATCTCTGCAACTTAAAGCAAAATTCCCTCTGCAGTTCTGTATTCAGAGGGGGGAAAAAAGTATCTGCTGATTTCAAAGCTACATACCCCAACCTCCTTCATATGATTTCCATAACTCTTGATAAAGAAAGTATCTTACTTTTTAAAACTCCCATTTAACCGATTTCCTACCTTCTTTACTACAGCCCTTCTACATTTTATAAATTATACTGGTGTTAGATTCACACAGCGCTTAAGGTGTTTCTTCCTTATATGAGAAACTATATATAAACCTGCAAGGTGTTAAAACCAGTAATTGTTAATGATGATTGGCTTTCTAAAGAAATATAAAGGACATGATGTTCAATGCCTAAATCTAAATGATATTTTATGATTGGATTATTTTAGGGGGGGGGTAAGGTCACCACTTTTTTTTTTTAGGTTAAATGGTATACTTTTAAGACTGAGGAATTTCCCTGGATCTTTCAAAAGCATGGATTCCACTCAGATCTGTGAAGTGGGGAGATCCCCATAAGATACTTACCTTAATTTTAGATGCATGTTGTTTAACTGTGGTGCTGTGGTTTAGATTTCAACGCAAATAGGTTACCTATGATATCATCATTCCCAGGAATAGATTGCCAAGCACTGCTTTTCCCAGGTAATATGGTTAAAGGGCTCACCCTGTCCCCACTGGTCCTCTGCTTGACTGCTTTTCCCAAGCTCCAGATAAATATTTAACAACTCACTTTTAAATTAGGATGAAATACCATGGAGAAGAAAGGGAACATAAATACTTCCAAAATCCCAGCAAATAGGATTTCTCGCTATTCCCTCTTCTAAACAAGACTCTTACAATTAGGACACCCATGAAGTCTTCTCTGTGTTAGACCAATTATTTCTAAATTCTTTGAACCCATCTCTAACCTTCCAGGAGGACTTTTTTCTTTTTTCCCTGGGTAATCTTTATAATGTCTTCAACTTGGTACCAGAAACATGGGCCTGAGAAGTCTGTCACAGTAGAAAATGTGGGAAACAATCAGTACCATGTCAGACTATTTTGCGTTTTAGAAGTACTCCTACCCTGCCCTTTGCATTGTCTTGCACAAATAAACTGTGAATCTAAGCTGGGCTTCTCTGGACCTTGCAGAATCCAACTTCACAGAGCTCCTGTTTTGCTTTCAGAGGCTGTTCTGGCAGCTGAGATGGATGGTAACTTTATATCCAAAAGTTAAAAGGTGAAAAAGATTTTTACTTTTGTGGGGAACTTGGACTTGTTTATGTCTTTGGCATCTTTGAAATTGCAGTTGAAATATCTACAGAAGTATTCACGAAATATATCAAAGTTAAAGGAATGTATCTTAAGCTAATGCCCTCTCCTAGGTTAATGATTAATACTGTGAGAACTCAGCTTGGTATTTTTTGTATCATGACACAAAAAATTGAACTCCAAACAAATCATTATCTTTTTTTTTTTTTTAAGTATGCAATGCCAAATGATTAACTTCTTTGGTAGAAGGATAGTAAGAACACAGGGCAGGCAGCATCTATTGAGAGTCTCTGGTCAGACTCCTTTATCTGCATATATATATATACGGTGTGGTATATAAAGGTCATATTTTTTATAGAAAATGAAAAATCAAAATAATTAAATACATTTTACACAAAAAAAGAATTTCTGTTTTCATAATTTAAAATTATGAAAAAAAATTAAATGTATTAAAAATCTTTGCATTCTATATTCATTGCTAACTTGTCATAGTAAACTGCACCTTCTGTTATCTACATGTGTATAAATGCTGGTATTTCCTGTGGGAATGATTTTTTAAAAAATTATTTTCAATAGAGAGGGGATGGAAGTTCATATCTTAAGTGCTCAAAAACTTCAGTTTTGCCTCATGCTGAGGCTTATCAGATATTTTCATGTTCATTTATTTCAGTTTTATGCATATTCAATTTTTAATTTTATTTTGTTCCTTCTTTTTGTCATATAAAAACATATTTTTAGGAATTTGAAAGGGAGTTTAATTGTATGATAATAATTCAAATAATTTCATCATAAATAGTAACTACTGAATACATTTCCCCTGAAAAAACGGTAAAAGTATAGGTATAGATAAAGTAGAGGTGTAAAATATAAAGTATATGCAAAGTAGAGGTAGTATAGATAGCAATTAAGAAAAGCTTGTTTTAAAATTTGGGAGATTTGGTGTTGGTGTTTCTGTCTTAAACTACTACTTTGTACTGTACTATCTTGACATTGTTGTATCAGTATTGGCGTATCAACAAACATCCATTTTCAGTGGACCAACCAAAGGTACTTTACGCCTATATTTTCCTGCCAGATTTTGATTTAATCACAAACATATCAACACTGTAGCTCTTCCAAAATCAAAATTTTCAACCTCCTTAATGCTGTGGGAAGAGTTTACTTCACTGGAAAAATGGTTATTTTTCTTGAACTATAAATACTGTCTTTCAGGAAAGATACTGCCTGGAAAACTCTGCCTGAAAGGTGAATGTTTCAGAAAGTTACAAACGTTAAAATGTGTACATTTAGAATAAAATTACTTGGACAATATTAATCATCCCATTGTTAAAACCTGCAACTGGATGTTCCTGTCTTCAAAGCTTTTAAGATTCCAATTCCACTTTGCAGGTCCCAATTTTTTTCATGGGAAGCCAGCCACTGTTTAGAGACTCAAAGGTGTCTCACCTAATTTTCTTTATATGAACATATAGTACGTGGCCAAGTTGTTTAGATACAAATAAGCCTTGAGAATATCATCAAATCCATTCTAATTTCATTCATGCCTTGGAGATAATAATTTAAAGAGCTAGTCACTGCTTGCAATTAAGCATGGAGAAAATAGATCCGTCCCATAATTTATGTCTGCAAAGGTTGGGCTGGATTTGTAATTAATGTTTGCTCCTTTTAATGAAATACTCCAAAGGTCTGCACTTCTGTCATTCATGGAGGTAATTTTTCAATTGATTAGTAAAATAATACTTGAAAAGTAAATGCACCTGCTTTAGCACAGAAATGTCTTAGTCAAGTAGAGACAATGATTGGAGTGCTAAAAAAATATCATTTCAATACAGTAGAGACTGGAGTTTTACTCCTCCAGAATTCAGAACTTCCACTAAAGAGAAAAAAAGAATAGGTAATTAAACCTCCAACAACTTCTTCAGCATGCTTTCATTCAGTTTAATTCCTGGGTGGTTTTCAGCATAGCTAAATACTTTTAGGAACACATGCCTGAACTGTGCATTTGTACAAGTGAAATATTTCTGGAAAGCACATGCTACAGCAAGGCATATTTTTTCTATTTGTCTACCTTAGTATTTTGGAGGATATGATCAAAAAATTAATTTGGGGAATTTGTTTCCATTTGGAATTATCAGTAAAAATCTGACAGCTCATTTGGCTTATATTCTTATTTCCTTTCCAGAATCAAACCTTTTCAAGCCTGCACAATTGCAGGACTTGAGAGTTAGGCTCCTACAACTGTTGGTTTAAAATGGCTTGTAATGTATTTTCTGCCAAACTACTAAACTGAATGGAATAAAATAACAAGTCACCTTTGCCTGCTTTCACGTAACTGATGACTCTGATTTGAATTAGTTGCTCAAGAAGGGATGTTTGATGACTTCTGTTTTGTTAATATAGTCATTTTGACACAAAGCATACTATTCCTGTACTACAGAGATCACATATTCTGCAGTAGTGAAGTCTCTGGGATTGACAGTAAATCAGACTAGATAGAAGGCAGGGTAGAAGCCACAATCTATGCTGAATTTCTTGAATGCCACAAACATGGTAGTCCAAGGTACTTTGAATTTCCTGTCATTTGGGAGAATGATTTTGCTTTGAGAAAAAGAAGCAAGAGAAGTGAATAAATGTGGTGAAAGCAGTCCTTATCCACTGCTTAGCCAAGTGGAGCAGAGTCATCCAGACAGTGGAGCAAGGGGCTGTGTGTCATCTGATAAAGGAGGGCAGAAGAGTGAGCATCTCATACTTCCCCTGGCCAATATAATCATTAGATAAAAAGATATCTTTGCACCATTTTTGGCAGAGTACTTGTCAAGAAATTATCCAGTCACAGTTTTTAAACCTGAGCTCTGCTCACTTGTGGAAAAAGACCAGGCCTTTCCTTCTTAAAATATCTCATACTATGGCTTCCCATGGCTGAGGCTCTTTTGCTGCTGAAAAGAACTTGATTTAAGGGCTAGTTTGTTTCCTCAGTGATGCGGTTTATACAGCAACATTTGGACCTTTGCTGACACTGGTTGGGTCAATAGGCTGCTGCTGTGAGTCAAATCTGAGGTGCTCAGCTCTCCCTGTGCACTGAGAGGGAGCCCAGGTTAGTCTTGACTTACAGGCTGGGTGGGCAACACCGCTTAACACCTCACTATAGAACAGCTTTGCCATCTCAGTGCTCTGAGACTACCTGCTTGGTATTTTCCTGTCCAGAGAGGAAGACGTGCATTGTGGTCCCTGCGTAGCTGTAGCACAGAATCCTTCTAGACTTAGGTCCCAGATCTTAGAAGGAGAAAGAGAAATTGTTAGAAGTGCTGTTGTAAGCCGAGGGGGGGGCCACAGCAGTGAGGGCAGGACACACAGCATCTGGGTGTTGTTTTGATACTGTGTATGCTTAGCATTACTATATTATCTTGCCTATCAAAACATTTTACTTTAAGGATAAATATTTATCATTTTAATGCTACAGTTTTAAGTGTTTAAACCATCTGAAGGATCCAGCTTTAAATGCTCAAAGCGTGAGCAAAGCAGCACATAAGGACTTAAAAATCTGGACCTTGAACTTAGTGTAACTCCCATTAAAGTCAATGGATGCTGAGTCAGAATTTAATTCTTTTTGTACACTAGGGACTCAAAAGGTGAAAATCCTACCACCACAGATGCTTTGCCATTGACCTCATAAAGGTCAGGACTTCATGCTGAAAGCCATAAAATGACACTGATGTTTTGTCACTACCTTGGACCAGATTCATAACAGTGACCCAGGAGAGAAAAATCTGCGTCATCCATTACTAGTGTGCATCTACCCACCACTGTCTTGCCACCACCTACCTTGTTTGAAGAGACTGAATAGCCTATAATTTTGAGCTGCCTTTAGTTTAGCCAGAATGAAGAAGAATGGAAAAAACCTGTCACCCACCAGGACCCCCAGGTCCTTCTCCACAGAGCTCTTCTCCAGCAGGTCATCCCCCAGCCTGTACTGAAACAGATGGTTGTTCTTCCCCAGATGCAAGACTTAACACTTGCTTTTGTTCAACTTATCTAAACCTTCTAAGTAAATTCATGATTATTTTCAATTAATATGATTGGAAAATTCTCTTTTTGAAATGAAGAGGCTTTTGTTGGATATTCTTCAATACCTATTCTAAAAAAGGCTTTGAAGTAAAACAGGAAGGCAAAATTCATATTTATAGCTTCTTGTGAATTGTTTATAATTAACAATGAGAATTATGAAGAGTTTATATGTAATTCCTTAATGATCCATAATGAAATATTTAAGTAGAGACCAGCTGGAAGGTTAATCTTAGTTAATAAAAAAAATTAACTGATTTCTATAAAGTACATTCAGTGTGCAATAGATGATACATACTGCCAGCACTTAGATACAATAAACTAATAAAATACAAAATTATTCTGCTATTAAGTTGTTTTCAAGATTGCAAATGCAAAATATTGGCTATGCATTCTAGATTATAAAAGTAATATATTCCCAATTAATGGACAGACGTGTACTGAAAAACAGGATTTAAAACTTTGCTGGAAGTAATATTATATATATTCCTTAGCAGATTTTTGATGCTGTAGAATTATCTGAATCAAAATCTGTTCCAGATAGAACATACACTCGGACAACAGGAGTGTGTGTAATGCTCTGGAAGCAGGAGGGAAGTCCTGGGAGAGAACTGTGAAGACATGAACCTGTTAAACTATCCAACAGTGAAGGCAGTCACAGTAGAGTTAAAGCACTGTTATTTATTAAGTAATGAGCAGTAATAGGTGACCATCTGCTCTAAGCTGCCCTATAAAGTATCTGTTACCTGTTGCATGCTACAGGATTAATTCTGAAACATAGTTTAGCAAAGGAGTAAGACTTCAGTCTTCAAATAAATTGATAGCAAATGCTTTAGCATAGGCTGTTTTATTACTTTGTGGACAGCCCCTCTGTGTCCCATGCTTTGAATTATACTTCTGTTTCTTCCTTTTGGTAAAGCTTGGCACTCTGTACTTCTTAACCCAACTTGTGTTAGTAATTGAAACTTTAAAAAGTATTTTGAGTGGGGTTTTTTTTATGTCTGTTTCTTGTTTCTAGACTCATCTCAAAATGCATGTATTTTTAAACCCCTCACTTTTCATAAGTAAGCATTTCTGTCCATGAACTGTCTGGTTAGGTGAAAAATTTCTTGTCCATGTTACTCAAAATCTGCATCACTACTTTTAAATTTGACAATTTTGCTCATTATATTTGTAATAGAGTCAGATTTTTTAAAATGCATTTAGAGAGGGAAGGGGATACAGAATCACACTCTTATGCTTGGTATGTGTTAAACAGGCAATTGTTTACTCATGAGGCCTTTAACTTCTGCAACTGCTAATTGCACTTATTCATGTATGCAGTTACCCAATTTACACTGCAGCTATGCTAGTTAAGGCGCTCGGCTCCTTGTGTGATTTTAACATGTATTTGCAAAGCTACAAAGCTTCGAAGAGCAGCCCCACACTGCATCTTCTGCATGGCTAATATGGAAAGCAAATCACCTGCTACCAGTACTACTATTAGTAACATTCAACTGAGAACAATGCATAGATTAAGCTAAGACTTTGAAAGTGTAAGCACAAGGTGTCACACGAGACAGAACTGTTATGCTCTAACAGGCTGAGTTCCAAATAGAATGAACCAAATATTTTGCAGAGCTACAAGAAACAGATATCCTTGTGAAACTAAACAAGATGCATGGGACAAGCTGTATCGAATGGGCCGGAGAAATCCCAGACATAGATACAGACTGGGAGAAGAGCTTCTTGAGAGCAGCCCTGCTGAGAAGGACCTGGGTGTCATAGTGGATGAGAAACTTAACATGAGCCAGCAGTGTGCTCTTGCAGCTCACAAGGCCAATGGTATCCTGGGCTCCATCAGAAGAGGAGTGGCCAGCAGGGACAGGGAGGTGATTGTCCCTCTCTACTCTGCCCTCGGGAGGCCCCACATGGAGTACTGTGTCCAGATCTGGGGCCCCCAATACAAGAAAGTTGTGGAACTGTTGGAGAGGGTTCAGAGGAGCCACAAAGATGCTCAGAGGGCTGGAGCACCTGCCCTACAAAGAGAGGCTGAGGGAGCTGGGCTTGTTCAGCCTGGAGAAGAGAAGGCTGCGGGGGGACCTCATTGCAGCCTGCCAGTACCTGAAGGGAGATTATAAGCAGGAGGGGAATCAACTTTTTAAAAGGGCAGATAATGTCAGAACAAGGGGGAATGGATTAAAGCTAAAGGAGGGAAGGTTTAGATTGGATACTCAGGGGAAGTTTTTTACAGAAAGAGTGGTGAGGGGCTGGAACAGGCTGCCCAGAGTAGTGGATGCCCCGTCCCTGGAAGTGTTCAAGGCCAGGTTGGATGGGGCCCTGGGCAACCTTGTGTAGCTCCAGGCCTGAGGTTGGTGGCCCTGCCTGTGGCAGGGGGGTTGGAACTCTATGATCCTTGGAATCCCTTCCAACCCTTGGCAGTCTATGAATTCACAGTTCTGTTCATAGGCATTGTAATAGATTTGCTATTTACAAATGGTCAAATATTATAACCCCTATTAACTTGTTTTCATAACTTCCATCCTAGTAATAGATTTGCTACCCTACTGGAATCAATGGGTTTGCAAGTGTTTATGTACAAGCATAGCTTGAACTGGAGTTGATCTCCTTATTAAGGCAGCAGATATTTACTTTTGGAAATGAAAAAAGCCTGCTTGTGAGTTTTGTGCAGTCTTTGGTTTTCCTTCATTAAGACTTGTTTGTTGAATAAGTGCAGAACTTAAGACATTAGGGGTACTCATATTGCTTAACTTTGTTTCTCTGACCTCCTTCTGAAGGAGTCTATGGAGACTAATTTAGAAACCTCCCTTATATTCTTAGATGAAAGTGGTGTGAACATTCCTGTTTGTGTCAAACTGCACTCTGAGTGCATATATTGACTTTACTGGGGTAACATGGGCTTTCCACCACTCAATGAGACCTTGGTGTCCTGTGAGTTTTACGCAGTTGCATATCCGTGAGTGGTACACTATTTCCAAGGAATGTGTATTTAAACACTGTTTAATAATAAGATTTTAACCATTTGTTTCCCTGTTAACATTAATGAAGGCATCTGTTTATATACTAAGCCCTTTCAAATTAGTTTCCTTGACTTTTCAAGGGATGTAAGGATAGTGTACAATGCATTTTTTTTCCTTGTATTATGTATGAACACACTGGTATAATCTAGTAGCAATTCCCTTTGTTCACAGATTTTAAGCTCTTGAAGTCATTTCAGTTGCACTAAACTCTGAGATAACAATAAAGCCCTCTTTTTACTGGGAGTTGTTCTTAGAATGTGAAACATGTTTCCCTCCAGAATACCGTGTAAATTTTTCTAAAAGCAGTGCTTTGCAAATAAGCTATTAGGGTACTAAAGAAAACATTGATTAGTTTTAAATGGCAGTAACAATTCAAGTGCATGTAAAGACAAGTGCATTTGCTTTTGAGGTTAAACCTCTAAATTTAATAATTGAAGGAAAAAATACAATAAGGTGCAATAGAAGAAGCTTCTGTGAAATGCATTATGCAATTACGACTGTCATAACTACAATTGCCTTACCAGATCATATTATGTTTTCCACTCAGACTGTTTTTTAAACAAAATATTTCATTATTATTTTGTTAATTGGAAATACATGCTATTTGGAAAGGGTTTTATGCTCAGTGTGTTGATTCAGGTAATCTGAAAACTCAAGTCACAATTCAAGCAAATACCGTATCCAGCCAAAGCGATCTGTTTATTTTTAGTTTTGTCAACATTGTTTTTACATGTGAAGACTCTGGGATTTCTTTCCCAGTTCTCTCAAATCATGTTACATTTTGCTTAATAGACACAGGACGAGAATTATTAGAGAACAGGTTTTGGCTGTGTGTTGTGCAGCTTAATTTTAAAAAGATTCTTAACACCTTTCTTATCTGGTGAGTTGCTTACATCATCTGTCTAGATCAGAGCCCAGTTGTACTGTTCCCACAACCTGTGTGCAGGACAGAAATTGTATGACATAAAAAAGACCTCAGATTTCACAACCTGAAGCAACAGAAGCTTTATACTTGGACAGAATGAGTGTTTGATGTCTCTGAAAAGACAATTTTGCACAGTAACAGAAATCTTCACTTAATATGAATACCCTAAGCTGCCATTCTTCTTGTCTGTAATGCTGTTACAGATCTGGGAGTACTATTGGGTAAAACCTAATGTGTGAGGAAGGGAAGAAAGAGTAGGGTTGGAATGAATTTGAGATGAATGTTTACATAGTCAAATTTGTTGCAGAGAGGAATATTATAACCTCTTCTCCTTCTACATGTTGGCCTACTTTATGTGGACTTAAATTACTGTAGCAAAGATTCAAGTTATACTTTAAAAAAACCCCAACCAACCTGACTTTATAATAGTAAGACAATAAAGTACTGCAATGTATTGTCTGGGAAATTTTGAGGTCTCTGTCTTTGGAGATCTGCAGGCACAGGTTAAACAGCAGCGGTTTGGAATTATACAGATACACTTGTCCCAACTCCCAGCATTTCATTTTCTATTATCCAAACAAAACTTCTGTGTTGCCAGCCAGGGTTTGGCCCATGTTGTTTTGGCTGTATCCAGCTTCATGAGCAGCCAGAGTTACGTGATTTGTATAATTTGCAACTCTGTGAAAATATAAAGGGCGTGCTGGCAGAGAGGAAAACACGTTAGATTTCAAATCACATGGATACTTCTCTGGATTTTTCTTCAGTTTCCTTTTTGTGTATGCAAATACTTTTTTTATGCATAACTCGAGGATACTTTGTTATTTGGTTATATGTTTAAAATATTGTGAAACACAAAAATAACATTTTGACTGAAATATTACTTTTTTATATTTACAATGCCATTTAATCCCTGTAGCTCATGGGGTTTCTTGAAAGCATTAAAGTAAAAGCAAGTATTCAGAAAATCTGTGAAATCTGAAAAGGTAGCAAGGTTCCAAACTGATTTACGAAGGTCAAGCCATAACAAGTCAGCAGGGGAAAAACAGGAATGGTAGATGCAAAGCAAGGAGAATGGCATGGCACAGTGGGGTGTCTTTGTTTGTTGAATAAAGTGAACATGGGGTGAGGGGAAACTAATGAGATAAGCAGGAAAGGGAAGATATACGAAGACCTGTAAAAGATAGGCAGGATGAATTCAAACCAGGATTCTGGGGATTGAAATTCAATTTTGCATCTTGAAATTGGAAGCAGCAACAAAATTTGGACTTCATCCAAGTGACAGAGAAAGTAGGTATGTTAACCCAGAAGCTGTACTGAATCAGGCCCAAAACCATGATGAGGAGAGGTGGTGGGAAGATGTTTGCTAATTAAACTGACTGTTAATAGAAACCACAATCTGATCCAAAGATCAGGAAGTTTGACGTAGTTCCAGTAAGAGGCACACAGTAATTGTGATTGACCTAAGGTTCCCTTAAAAATGTATGGTGGCTACAGTAGAAAAGTGAATTATAAGTGTTAAGAATAACTTCACACAAAGAAAGATTTCCCAAGAATCCTTTGTTGTTTCTTATTCAAGATGTGGGGCATAGGTTAAAAAAGAGTGATACAGTTTGATACAGCCATTTAGTTAGTGTGGGGCTTGGTTCTCAAATCAGAGTTATAATTTCTGCATGTTGCAGCTATTCTTGTATCACATCAAATTATCTAAGGCCACACAATCTATTTTCTATAGATGCTAATATGTCCATACAGCCATGTACACACTCATTTGCAGTGATTTTTGATCTAGCATACTTTTATAAAGATCTCTAGCCCAATAGCATTAAAGATGATAAATGAATATATAAATCTAAGGGGAAAGTACTAGAGTTAATAGTGAACTTTTTTGCATAAAATAACTACTGTTTTGAATATTTGACAAAGTGGTCCATTCCCACCTTAATGCATGCTGATAAAGATCAGTTCTATACAACATTTTCCTCTCATCTCACCACCCCATATCTGCAGTTTTTCCTTATTATGTCTATTCCCCTTAAAATCCAATTTTCTAGTTATACTAGTGTTTATTAAAAGCTTGACTGTAAGGTCTTTGTTTACCCAAAGATCTATTTCTATCATAACTGTTTATAATGGTTAAACCTCAACAACTTAAACACTTTACACAAAATAATGTATTTTCAATAAATTGAAATATTAACCAATCATATGTAATGGTTAAGCTCTAGCAAATGGATTGCTAGAAATCCTTAGGGTTTCATATAAATTGAAAACTGTATTGACTGACCAGGCTGCACTCGAATTACATTGCATTTGGATCAAAAAGCATAGAAAAAGTTCTCATTATAGTTCCCTGACATTAATTTGAGCATTTTTATATGTGTGTCCTATTAAGTACTTTAAGTGCTTTTTGATAATTGTGCTTTGTAGTTTTTACAGCACTTCAGCCTATTCCCAGTTCAATTTCCTCTTTTATCCGATGTTTGAAATATTGATTTCTGACAGATAAAAGCAAACCTTATAATCTCAGCAGCATGCAATAAGTGAGTAAGACGGGGCTACAGGATGCATCAGGGAATGGTCATGTTTGAAACCGTCTTTGTTTTATTACATTTCGTCAACAGAATTTACTTACCGCTTGCTGATATTTATGTAAAAGCAGGACTCCTGATAGTCCAGTGATATTACCAGTTCCTGGTATACTTTTGCTTTTAGTAAGATAAAAGAGGAAACTCCCTTGGTGGTTGATGATTGCAGCTGCTTAAACTGCTGTCAGCTGGCTTGAAGTAACTGTGATTTATCTTCTTCAGATTGTGCAGCGTTGTGTCCGTGAACTTCCAGAGTTTGCATTAAAAACTGACAGAACATCAGAGTGCCAGAAGCTTCTCATATTGTGGCTCTGAAGGTAAAAGCAAGAGACACTATGTTTGTTCTGTGTTTGGGTACGCTGTCCAAACCCTCAGGAAAGCATCAAAGAGACCTTAAAGAAATGGGTTGGAGTTTTGACCATAGTCTAAATACAATGAAAAGATGCTAAGGTATATAGACTTGATGCTTTGTCTTACCTATTTTCATGTTGTCTCTTCTGCAATTTTTAGAAACTAGAAAGCAGTCTGAATAATTCAACCCAATTCAGTTTCCAGTTGAGCAGTTAATAGTATGTTAGGAATTCAGTTTGCCTGTACCTCCTTTTGATTATCCAGTGTAAGGCCTTTTGTTTTTCACAAGTAAAATTGCATTAAACATTTCTACTGAGCACCATTAGCACCCGCAATAAAAGAGCAGAATACATAATCTACAGGGAATGAGCTGCTTCGTTTCTGGCAGTATTTCCTCCAAAGTTGTGAACATTAAGATCAGAATACTATTATAGAAGGTGAGAAAAGTTCCTCAGATTATACAGTAGCTTTGGCAATCAATAGTAAACGTATCAATGTGAGAACACACCAGAGTCTCCAGCCTGAAGACCAGGTCAGGACAAAACTGAGCATACATTTTCAAAAGGGATCAATTTACATAGGGAGGTGAAATAAAGGGGGAAAAATGTTTTTAAATAATTTAGACATTTCTAAAAAGAACAGTGATATTTTACTCAACCCCAAATTAACTATTGCTAATCGGTTACAATTTTTTCTCAGTCCTGGAAATACTTAACCATCTTGTATCTAGGCCTTCCACACACTTGGGTATAGAACAGTTTTCATACTAAGGGCATTTAAAACTGTTATATTAGTGAATTTTGGTTGTTATGGACTGGAACTCCGCCAGCCACTTAGCAGTTAAAGGTTTAATCTCCCAGCAATTAAAGTTTTCATTACTAAGCAATTAGCACTTAAAGTTTTAAGTGATAAGCACTTAACTGCATTCTGGAAATGCTGGGTTAGTGACAGCAGAACTGGGAAGGGCAAGCCTGGAAAACTGATTTGGTTAAGGCTGTCTGGGAGAAAAGAGCTTCTAAGCTCTACAAACTGCAGCCGGTAGGATACAGACTGATGGAGCAGCTGGAGGATGAACAGAGATGGAGCCTGGGGAACAAGAGAAAACAGCAGAGTAATCAGGAAGGCTTGGTAGCTTAGGAGTTGAGTTTAATGTGAAGTCAGAGCTGGAGATCGGAACTCATTGATCAAGTTGCACAGTCGGGCCTAACTCCATCTGGACTCAGATGCTGACCTCAAGGCATGCCTTGATATTTATGTGCTATATCATGTAAACATAGGCAGAAAGTACTATTGCTTGCAGCAAATGAGGACTGGCTGGAGCTAAGCTTTGCTGCAAGGTTTCTTCAGTGATGATTTCAGAGTTAGGAAGCCTGAACCAGCAAGACTACAGAACTGAAATTATTATAAATTTGCCAGTAAGAAAAAAGATGGGGAGATTGTTGGTTGAATTGCATTTAACAGCAAATAGGTAATTGAATATTCAAGTAAAAATCTCCCAAATACAGCAAAATAATATTTTTTTAAATGCTTTGGAATCTAACTTTAAAATTCTAGCTGCACCCAACACAAATTGGTTTATTATATGCATTCATATGCAGATTACTTTCCTATACTTTCCGGATATGCAGGTAAAGCATCAACATAAACATTGTGCAGTTGGTGATACAACTGTAGACAATCTACAGTTGGAATTGGAATTTCAGTACAGCTATTGGGCACTTTTCAAATTGGCCATTTAGAGTTCACTATTTAAAAAGATTTTAAAAATAATTGGAAAAGGTTTATCTTCTATCATCATGCCAAGAAGTCCCAAAGCCTAAGGTTATAAAGGCAGAAGCTCTCTCTCATAAAATACTGTGTATAGTATGTTATGTTAGAAGGTACATCTATGAAGAACTGGAAGTAATTGGAAATGGAGAAGTACAGCGTGAAAAAATAAGACTGATAATATTTCATCGAGGTTCTTGTGGAAATCAAGTTGGGAAATCATAGAATCATAGAATTGTTGGGGGTTGGAAGGAACGTCGAGCGATCATCGGGTCCAACCCCCCTGCCAAAGCAGCTCCCTAGGACATATCACTCAGATAGGTGTCCAGACGGGTCTTGAATCTCTCCAGAGAAGGAGACTCCACCACCTCCCTGGGCAGCCTGTCCCAGGGCTCCCTCACCCTCACTGGGAAAAAGTTCCTCCGCATGTTGGTGCGGAACTTCCTGTGCTCCAAATTGCAGCCATTGCCCCTTGTCCTATCCCCACAGACCAGAGAAAAGGGGCTGGCTGATTCCCCCTGCATCCGCTGCTTCAGATAATTATAGACTTTAGTTAGGTCCCCCCTTAGTCTTCTCAAGGCTGAAGAGTCCCAACTTACTCAGCCTATCCTCATAGGGGAGATGCTCCAGGCCCCTAATCATCTTCGTAGCCCTACATGTACATGCACAACATGTACAAGCCATTGTATATACCATCTGACATTTCCTAATGGCCTGTTTGAATCTGACAGTACATAATGCATGCACACTCCATTGTTATAGCTGATATAATTATCCTAATATTTTTATCTGTGAAATTTAATCTTAAAATTTAAGTCTTGGTATTTCAACTGTTAGCACTGGACACTCCAAACCAATGCTGCTAAACTTCTGAGCTGTTGAACAGCTTCAGAAGACTGAAGTATAATAAACCCTAACTTCATACATGGAAATGATTGTGTTGGCTTCAAGGGAATTACCATTTGCACAAACACCTACTTACTTCCTTTTTTGAAGCTGGACAATGCCTTTCTGTAAACCAAAGAATAAATCATCAAGCAAGCTTAGAGCAGCTTCATCTGTACAGGTGCCTGTGATTTAGGTGGACAGGTAGCCAGCTATGCGGGTAAATATTTTTCTTCAATTATCTGTAGAAGAAATCTGTCTCTATTCTGCAGGACTCTAAAAAATAAAATTGCTTCCAATCGTAAACAAGTTAAATACTTCACCAGGTTCAGTTTTGGTGCTAAATAAATTAAGAAGGAAGGGAAGGGGGAAGGGGAAAGGAGTAAAAAGAGCCTGGGGGCTGGAGCTGTGCCCTGGGAACACCTGGGAGCCATACCCCTCGTTTCTTTAACAAGGGAGAGCTGTGAAGCTGACTGTAAGTGATGAGGGTTGTGTTGGGAGGTGCTGAGAGGACTGCACCTGCTTGTCCCACAGACCTTGCACTGGGGAGTGGGCAACTGAGGTGGCTTCTTGCTGGCACCAGATGCATTCTCAAACTTTGGATTAAAGCATAAAGGTTTTATGTTTCTTAAAAGACAGAATTGTGGTGTACAGGAAACACTACCTAGGATTAGAAAGGTATGTAATTTGTGTTTAGTGTTCTTAATGAAATTAAAACCTCTGCCTACACAGCCCTTCAGGGGGAATTTCAGGCAGTGGAGAGTTCTCTAAATTTTATCCTCTTGATTCATACAGACAGTGTCTATATGCTAAAAAGAAATCAGTTTGGTTTTCTACAGGGATATTTTATGTGGTGATCATGCTGCAAAGGGCTTGCTAGGACATTGCTAAGCACTGCATATTCAGGATCTGAGTATTTAGGAAAGTGCAAAGACACTGAATAGGAAATGCTTGAGGATTTTTTTCTCTGCTGTCTTTATGTATTGGTTACTATGTAAATACTCCTCCTGTTGTGAGGAAGGACACACTCTAGTTTCACCCTGGCTGTATGGGCACTGTAAATCCAGTGGAATAATCTGTAAGAGGAATTGACTATTTGTGCAAGTGTCTTCCCTTTTTATTTCTATACAGTGAAGTAGTCGTAAAGCACTGTATGTATTGCTGTCTAATATAAGCTTGCTCTGCCTTTTCAGGAGAGCCTACTATCTCTGGACTAGGCTTCTGCTAACATCGTTATTTGGCTTTTTCAGCTCAAAGCACTCAGTGGGGTGAATATATATATCTACAATTTATAGCATTAAAAATACCTGTATGGTAAAGCACTGTCTGTCCAGTCCTGGCTTGTGCTTTGTGGTGCTACTAAAACCCAAATTAATCACTAGTGCAACTCATTAGCACGAAAATATGTACTTTGAACAAGGATTGTTTTCCTGACAGTAAATACTATGTTTGGTTGTTGATGTCTTAAAATAAAGTAGGGGCTAAAAAAGTTGTAAAATGGGGATTTCCTTGTAATAAGACCAGCCATTCAGCTGTTATAAATTGGCAATGATCCACTGGCTTCAACACAGCTATACTGATTATGCCAGCTGAAGAATTGACCCTCAATATTATCAAAGTTTTCTTGGAGGTGACAGGAAAAGAAATCCTTTACAATTTCCTTTTTAAGAACTCAGGATTTCCGCTTTTATAACTGCAAACTTCTGAGCAATTCAGAATGAAATGTGGAGCACAGAGACAGGCAACACAGCACTGACTGTATTTGATTAGGGTAATCCTTTTTTTCCTTCTATGTGGTTACTACAGCCAAGCAATTATTTATCATACTATCAATTGCTTGAAGCACTGTAGACTACAGGTTAAATATTCACATGTCAATGTGAGCTTCTGCTCCAAGTTCTCATTGAAATCTAATGACTTTCATCTTCAAAAGAAATTTTAATGAGTTCAAAGTATCTACCCTTCTGTTTTAATTGTTGTACTTCATACACTTCACATTCTGCAGATCAAAACCACCTATTTTTCATTTTTTTCACCTGGAAAAATACTGTTGACAAGCTCTTTCCGGAGCTCTTTTCTTCTGTCCACTTGCTATTAGTCATATTCATGTAAGATATAAATCCAGAAATATGCAACACATGCAAATTTAAAACCCATAGCAGATCTAGTACTTACCACTGAAGAAGTTAACATGTGCCAGCCACTGTTACTTTGATTAGCTTGAAATCAGTGATGTCTCTGATGCTGTTGTCTCTAACAGCCAAGCTGGTTATATAAATGGTGGTAAATGTGTTTGGTGCAAGTACCAAGACTTCTGGACTGCATATGGAACAAATTAATAAAAACAAAACCCTAAACAAACAAAAAAACCTCTGTGCCTGTATGTGGAGGCTGCTCTTGCTCACTCTCTCTCTCCTGTTGTCCTGCCTTTTCTATGTGCCTGCTGCGTGTATGTCTCAGGGGCCATTTGTTCAGCCTTCTTCACATAGAACCACAGAATCACACATTTGGAAAGATCACCAAGTTCAACCAATCCCATCCTAAGCTAAGCCGTATCCTTAAATACCTGATCTACCCTTTTTTAAACACATCCAGGGAAATTGACTCAGCCCCCTCCCTGGGCAGCCCGTGCCAGGCCCTGACAACTCTTACAGTAAAAATGTTTTTTCTAACATCTAATCTGACCCTACCCTAGCACAGCTTCTTTCCATTTCCCCTTGTCCTATCTCCTGTTACTCAGCTGAAGAGACCATTGCCAACTTGTCTACAACATCCCCTCAGGTAGTTGTAGGTGGTGACAAGGTCTCCCATCAGCCTCCTCTTCCCCAGGCTAAACATCCCCAGTCTCCTCAGCCACTCCTCATATGATCTGCCCTCCAGCCCCTTCACCAGCCCGGTTGCCCTTCTCATGTTCTTGTGTTTTCATAATCTCCTTTTGTGATGAGCATCCTTCTTTCACTCATCTTCATAAATATTAATTACTGTGGTCTGGCTGAAATATAGACAGCTTTGCAAGTGGAAAGTTACCAGGTTTTTTCCTAAGAAGGTGTAGTCTTGAATTCAAAGTTGTAAAAAAAATAATTCAAAGTTCTGGTCAATATTTAGAATGTAAATGAAACATGGGTGTGATGTGCAGTTGTAGGGATTGGAGCTTTCTGAAGTATCTGCCCTTAATATGTAAGTTACAAGTATTCTTAACAGGCAGCACTTGATGTGATCTGTTCCATAAGCCCTTTAGAGAGAATGCTTTCCCTTTCACTTGCACATAAAATTGTGTAATATGTAGTAGTTTAGTATCTTGCATTGAAGTGTGAATTATTGCTATGCCTGAGAAAGCAAGCCGGGTAAGTGGTTGGCTTTGCACGATATACTAGATGGATAGAGATTGGATGATTTTTTGATCACTTCTACAGATTTAGATTTTTTTCATATTGTGCTTATCTGGTTGTTCAATAGAAGATAATGCAAAGAGTTGTATGATAATGGTCCGGTAGTAATGGCTAGCAGACAATAAAAATATTGGTCTCCACTCATTACTACAGGTGGGTCAAATAATTTAAGTTCTAAAGGACCATATGTGATAAGCCAAGACTACAGTTATCTCCTTATTATGGTTGATTTTTTTTCTTTATTTGGTTGTGGTCACAAATTAGTATTAAGACCCTACATAGTTCATTAGACCAAGATTTACCCCAGTAACTAGAGAAGGACCCAACACAAGCATCAAATCTAGGTCTAAGTTAATATATATTTAACAAAAAGTTCAGCATTAATGTTCCTACACAGATTTGTTCCTGCATGAAACCTCCTTTGGAGAATACAACAGGGAACATGGTTTAGTATGTGCTTTATCATGGGAAATGAGGAATGCAGCACTGCTTATATTTTAAAAAGGTACAAGGTGCATCCATTGTGGAAGATTCAGTCGTGTGTATATTGCACTCAAGAATGGTTCAGACCCTCAAAACTTAAAAATCTGTGTGGTGTTAGGAATGAAATCTGTTTTCAGGATTCCTGAAGTACAGCAGTGAGACACACAACTAGATCTGGCCTGACTGTTAAACGATTTTTCTACTACTTTTAGAAAATAAATGACAAGCAAGTACTTGTACTCATCTCTGTATATGATGGTACAGCTTTAGAGCTCAGTTACTAGTTATTAAGGAATTTTTTGAAATGGACCTTTTTTTTTTTAAGCTACTAATTTACTATCAGCCATCCAAAGACAGATTGGTAGGATAGAAATGAAATACGATAATTATACAAGGGAGTGGGTCACTGACCTTTGGATTGCAATATCTTGTCTCTTTTGTCCTTCCCTTATACCACCCAGTCTACAGGATGAAATTGCATCTTTTTCTTTGGTTGTCTCAAGAATGAGGTGGTATTGGAAACTAGTGAGGCATGGCACAATGTAGGTGTTCATAGCTTGCAATAATTTACCCATTTTCATTTTGTTTGATTTTATTAACACCTGTGTCTCCAGGGAACACAGGGAGGAGGGGAGGAAAGGAGAGAATACTTCAGCAATAATCTAATGATCAGCACTTACGCTCCCCCCACCAGCCCTGCTCTTATGTCAAATGTCAAGATACCTCACAGCCAAGCAATTTACAATACAAAATGCGTATATATAAAGGAAAAGATGCAAATGGTAGAAAGCTGTATATCATGACATACACATGGAAGACAGCTAGGGAGTCATTAAAATACAGATTTTGTTTGTTTGTTTGTTTTTGTAGTGCAGTGGCTGTTTGTCAGCTGGTGTAATTGGCATACATGAATTGAACCACTCAGAAATATACTATTTGAGGAATTAGTTACTTAATGGAAGTTAATCAAAATTCCTTATAGCAAAACATTCTTGGACAGAATTTGGAGACAGAGAAAAAACATGTGAGAAAATACAGGGTTGTAAGCTGCTGAAGATACATCTAGGTAGTTTCGGGAGTGTTGTGAAGATGTTGATGTACTAGCCAGTAGAACATAAAGATTTGCTGTCAAGTTAACCAAAGCATTCTGAGATTTGAGAAGTTAGAGTAGGGTTTAGTTACAGACCTGATTTAAACAGAATCAAATAAATTCAATAGAAAACTTTCAAAGTCAGAAACAAAAGAAGAATTTTGTTGTTCTAATTTCCTTTTCTCTTCAATGGTTAGAAAACTTTTTCAGCACAGTTTAAATGTAGCGCTACATTGGCTTAACTCTCAGTATTACTGTAGTTTTTTAATGAAATAAATCTGTGCAGAGTACTATGGGACTTTCCTTATTTTGCTTGTAAGTGTGATTAATTGATCTTCCTTTTTAACAAAGCTATTCTTTCTTTGCTATTAGATAAATCAAAGGTGAATTCTCCATATTCAGGCAAATGCGATACATTTAACAAAGCTTTTCTTAAAAAACATTTCTGAATGTGGTTCCCTGTGTAGTGGGTTCATAAGACTGGTATCAATACCTATATGAAAAGCTTTTGCCAAGTAAAAAAAAGAAAGGTATAAAATAGCTAAGGTTTATAGTCTCTTTTAATAGGGGCTTAATATCTGCAATATCTAACCGCAGTAATAGAATTATAATAGAATTACTGTGGTTATATGCTCAGATCCTTCAGATTTCGATACTCTGTTCACAATCTCAATGGCAGGTTTTGTTCTTTTCTTTGTTTTCTTGTAATTCATGTATGTGGGAATCTGGTGAGGAGGAAAGAGGAAAAAAAGAAGGATAGGAAGGGTAAAATGCAAAAAAAAATTACAGAGATAATTTGTTACCGTGACCTGTCTTGTCCTAGGAGAAATTGAAAGTAACACAGTTTTAAGATAATGCTGTTTTGTGTGTTTATAGTATGAAGAGAATGAATGAAACCCACTGCCTATAGTTTTCCTTTCTAACTCTTTATAAATACCCTCATTGAGGTTTTTTTTTTCTATTTAGATACAAGAGTAGAAAAGGTAATAGTATCACCTTTGATATTAAGAAAAACTAAAGGTGGTTGTAGCAAGTGTCTTAGTCCACAGGTACTGTGTAGTAACCTAATAAAATGACTCAAGGTGTAAAATACTACATCAATAAAAGCATATTAAATAGAAGGTATAGAGAGAGACCCCAAATAGTGGCTTACAAAGTAAGAGACAGCTGACTTTAAAGAATATTTGTAAATTACAAAGCCCATGTTCCCTTTTGAATGGCTTGGGTTTTGAAGTCTTAGGACTTCAAGAACAACCTTCAAAGCATATATGGATGTGCTGCACTGCACAGCATGGTGATCTCTGAGCTAACATGGAATAACCCACCTCTACAGTCAAACGCAGAGGAGCAGGCTGACAGTGCACTTTTATTATGTTCACTTTGAGGAACTTTCAGGTGCCTGAGCTACTGTTTCTGAATACACACCTGCAGTCCAGAGTTGGCAGCTTATTTAGAGTTACCACAAGGATTTATGCACCATGGCAATACATCAGAGTAATCAACCTTATCAGATCTGTGGTTTAACCTGCCTGTGAATCATTGGTTTCACTTACTTGAATTTTTTAATAATCAGGCTTTTTAACTATAAATGAGCATAAATAAGGTTTTAAACAATTTTTTCAGTTATTTAAAATTGTGGTATTAAATTCAAAATTGTGATTTTTAATTTTTTTAATTCTTTTTTTCCATTTTGGGAAATGGAGCATGGGTAGAGAGACAGAAGGTTGTGGAGCAGTAAAAAAAAGAAAAAAAACCCCAACCAAACACACCAAATCTGGAAGTGGAAACTGAAGGCATGCTCAGATGGTTGCTTGGATTTGCCATGATTGTCAGTGCTCTCAAGCACAGGTTTCATATTTTGTCTGTTGGTAGTTTTGTAGCAGGCAGTGGGAGCCACAGACTGCAGCAGTACTTAGTACTTACTATTCATGCTTCAGTGCTTTAGGGGCAAACTTCTGGGAAAAATGAAAGGTGGTCAGCAGCTGTATGAACAGGCAAATTCTGATGTTATCTTCATCTTCTGTCTTGATCTTAGCCTATCATCTGTCACGTCGTTGCTGTATAAATGTATGACAATGAAATGAAGTCAGTGAAGAGAAGCATGGCCCGCTGTTCTCTAAAGAGCCACATGGTTTGCAGGTGGACAGTGTAGTTGCCTAGCAGAGTAGGAGGGATGGGAGCATATTAATAGATTCAAGAATTTATTTCTACTTGCGTATGTGCCCATACTATTATTTTCTGCATGCTGATAATTCTATTTTGTCTTTAATTCCATCACCTCTAGAAACAGTGAAACTGTCTTCTCTTCCTGCAAATGAATTGACTAATATAACAGATTACAACTCTCTGTGGATGCTGTATTGTAAAGTTTTTTGTACACAGCATCCAGCCATCAGTGTGCTAAATCTATTTGAACAGAGGGCAGTTTTAACACTCATGGAACCGTGCCTCTGTCCATCTAGTTGACTTAACTTAAACCTGCATTCTGACTTCGGTTAGATACTGTGTGTAATAAAATGTTATACTTCTGGGTTTTGTCATTTCCCTATTGCATATTTCTTTGGAACAAGTCAAGACCCTTAATGGACCTTGATCAGAGGGTTATTGGGAGTTTTCAGAGGCTGACAAATGCTGTGCAGCACTAAGAAGCAAACTGAGGTTTCAAATAGAGATTTCAAATAGAGATTCAGCAATGGTACCCCACTGATTCCAACTGCATTTTGTTGAGTGTGCAAATCGTTCCATCTGCAGGGGCAAAGGTGAAATATTTCTGTACTCATCCTCTTGGGCAGTGCTTCCACTTGCTGTTACATCAGAGTCCTCAGAATATCAAGAAAAGCATAAAGTGTGAAACCCTACCAGAGCCATAAGCTTCTCCTTGCCTCTCTCCTCTGCTCTTAATGCAATCAAGCACCAGATCTAGATGGTTTATGTGGTAGTCTTTGGGAGATACTGGCAATGAGGTTCCAAGGGAACAGAACTATTTACTTCCGTATGATAGTATTTTGGTTTGTTTTGGTGGTTTGTTTTTATTTCTTAAGACTTTCCTGATGAGAGAAACATAGAAATGGGAGACATTGAATTCAACAAATTGTTGCAAGAAACAAAAGTTGCATGTTGTCCAGACAGCTTCTGCTGATAGCTTGCGGTCCTTTTCTTTTTCATACTGTCATCAGTAACACTATGACTAATCATGCTTATATCTGCCTAACAACCTTTATATAGCTGTGACTTTATCCTGATTTTTGTATGGAAGTAATAACTGTAACTGTTGCTCAAGGAAAAAAGCTTATTTTAATATTTAAATATTTAGTATTTAAATTTAAACTTAATTTATTGCATGTGCTGTTTTACCTGTTGAGATGATAGAAGTTATTAATACACTAATAAAACTACTAAAATTGTTACCTGTTAGTTTAGTTTTATTTTCCAGTTCCTTGCACCTCCATTCATCTTTGTAAACTTCTTCTTCAAAGAGCTTTGCTAAATGCTGTGTTGACCAGAAACAGTATGATAAGGCTCAGGCTAGCATGAGGGACATGCTAAACTAAACATAAACTTTCACCTCCTTCCATACCTGTTCTTCTTGTACATCACTAACATGCTGTCAGTATTTTAACCACTAATTCTCCCAGTATCTTCCTCTTGGTTATAATAAGTTTCATTTCCCAGCAATATATGTATTCAGATAATTTGAGGACCCTGTTGTTTCACTCAAAGAATTATGTGATGAAATCTGCTCAGACTGACTTCAGCCAAGTATCTGAACTAGAAGCTCACTTTTAAGGAAGGGCAGAGAAACATCCTTTCAGTTTATTAAAGGTACTTCACTCTACAAGTTTACAGTTTGTTCTTTAAAGCTACACAGGAGTTTGGTGCTAAAGTAGGTCAGTGTCCAACTTGTATACAAAGCCAGGAGAAAGGTTTAGGCTATCCTCTTCCGGCAACGGTAGCTTCTTCTATATCCTCCCCAAATCTGAACATCACACAGCTACTTGATACTGCAGTTTAAAACACAATGGAAATAATTTAGTCAAAGAGAATGCAATTATCTGATTCTTGTATTTTATAAGGACACCAGGGTTCACAGCTTGATAAATGGACTGTGGTCAACCGGGCCAGTAGCAGCTACAGAAATTCAAACCCGTAATCTTCTATCTTATCTGAATGCATTCACTTCAGCAGAAAAGTATCCTCATGCTACATAGGGAAAATTCTTCTGTTCAAAGCCTGAGGGAGAAACTCAATGTACCACATCATCTGTGCCAGTTTCTGGAAAAGTCTTCTTTTCTGAGTGTTGCTTAACCTTACCTGAACACATGGGAGCTGGTCCACCTTGGTATATGGCCAAACTAAAACCCTAATTTCAGTACAGCAGATTATTTCTTGCAAGATTTTAAGCCTAGGTGTCACTGCTATGTTACAAGAGGACATCATTAAAGCATTGTATACAAAGTCTGAAACTTCAGTTTGTGAAAGAATTAAGAAGAAAACGGTTTAACTTAGAAGTCTACATTAACTTATTTCTCAGAAACTGATATAACATATCAGGTAACATATTCTGAGAAGTTTAATTGGATGCTGTTCATAAACTGACTGTATGTAATCTGGGTTGATTCCAAGATTGCTATTATTATGCTAAACTGAACAATGAGAACTCATTTTACCTGACAATGGTGAGGATAATGTATGTGATGCATAGATAGTTCCTTTGTGTAAATTTCTTATCTGATGCACCACATGAAAGGCACAGTGATGTGGATAGTATAAGTTGCCACTCATCCTGCTGCAGTAGTATAGAAGTAATGTGTTCTTTGATAGTTGATTAGAATAACTGTGTGATATACTGCTGATGAGAACCCCTCCTAAACTGAATGAGTGCTGGTTAATTTGAACTTTCACTTTTTTAGAATTTCAGTGCTATGATCACTGTACTTCAAGTAAAAATACTATGGTAATTCCACCCTGGGGATGAGTAGAAAGTTTCACTATGCAGTCAACAAACACCTCTGTCCCAGAGCAAGGTTCAGTTGTCTGCCCAGCTGATCTGAATAGGCTTTTCAGTCCACCATGCTCACTACTTTCTCATTTCAGGCATTCCATGCACCACAAGCTCTATTCAGAGCTTATCCTCTGAAGTCCCATAAGAAGGTATTTGCAAGTCCTCCTTACTTTTGCCCTTCCTACCACAGACCACCTTGCAGTCTAGATTTTCTGTCTAAATTGACTGTTCTCCTGTGTAACTGTCATTGGGCTGCTCTGCTTCCTTGACTATGCACTAATAATTCATCCTACATGACATAAGTTTGCAGTTGAGCCACCTAGTCTATGCTTATCTAGTCTCTCTACTTGACAGTCAATGGAGAAGAGGAAAAAAATCCTCTCCAGAGACCATTTTAGATGTTTTATTTCAGATGGGATTAATCCTTCACTGGAAAGAAAAAGAAGTTTAGGGAATTTACACAAGAAAGCCCTTGATCAACAATAATGCTACATTATAATTAACAGTGGAGATCATAAAAGGTAGGTGTGCAGGTTTTGGCTTCCTTGGCTCCCCTCTGAAATTGTTGCCAGGTCTTTCAGAATACTTTCGGAGAAGCAAAGCTGGTGGCTGAGTTTCTATGGATGTAGAAGAAATGTATCTTTAAATTGCTCAAAAATGGCAAAATACAAGGGACTTGTTACTCCTTATTTACTAGCTTAACTGGTTATAAAATTCTAAGATGCAACAGTATAATGAATAATCTTCAAGATAATACCTCAAATTATGAAAGTAACCAAAAATGAAGTTTCTTAGCTATGAGACAGACTGCATGGCTAGTATTTGAGATTAGTTTTTTTCCCCACTGTATCAGAAATGAAATGATAACCAACATGCAAAACTGAAACAGGCCTTTGAAGTCACAAGTCTAAAACCTGACATTCAAATTAGCCTTGAGTTCATAAAAAATGTAAATTATTCCTCTAATACTCACTGTGTATTAGAGTAAAAGGCTTTCGTATGGGAGATATTTGTTTACTCAACTTTGTGGTGCTGTGCTAGATTAACGTATCTTCTACTTACAAAGTGATCTCTTCCTTAAATAGAACGTCATATAAAACTACAGGTTTCTTGTCTGAATATTCTGTGCAATAAAACTGCTTGTTTTTTCCTTTAGACAATTACCAAAAACTTGTTCAAGTGTGGACACACTAACGGTTTCTAAAAGTAAAGAAGCTCAGTGCCCGTGGGGAAACACTCAGCTTTCTTTGCATAATCGTAAACTATAAATTCCTTTTAATGAACTTGTATATTAACTGCAGAATTTGAGGTTTTGGTCAAATTTCAGCAGCAGTGTGTCCTCAGTCATGATGAACTGACAAGCATAAACAGTATTTAAGTCATCTTGGGAAATTATTACTGGTTTTGTGAAAATATAGGTCGTATATGTAGCAGATTGAAATAATCTTCCCAATCCTCCCTAATCATAAAAAATCCATTTATTTCCTGATTCTATCTGAGTACATAAATCTAGACAAATCCAAACTAATTTAATAATTTCTTGTGAGAGAGATTTAGCAAACAATTATGTTTTCAATCCATGCAAAGTCAAGAAAAGATACTTGAAAGGCTTCCTTCAATATGATATTTGATGTTCCCATGACTGGAGAAAATCCTGAAGAGAGAAACTAAACATACATTAGTCCATGGAAGTCATTCTGATGGCCTGGTGCTGACAATTTTCATACTGATCACTGTATTTTTATTGTTTACTTTTTAGTATTTTTTTATTTCCTTTTCTTGTGTTGACCATAAGTGAACGCAAAGAAAGAGACATTTCCTTACATTTCTTTCAACTTCTGTCAAGATTGGCCTTTAAACAAAGAAAGCATGTCGTTAGGCCTCTCTTAAGGAGAAAGTTCACCAAAAGATTTATTATAATATGATCTGTAGATAATATTAAAAAAAAAAAATAATAACTTCAGTTAGCACTCATCCTTCTGCTGAGCTGCAGAGTAAGGACAGATAGGACAAATAAATCATTTCCTGGTATCAGATATGTTCTCACTACAATCTTTTTAAATTTTATTGTGTTCAGTAGAAGCCTTCCAGTGCAGGAAAATAAAGGAATAAGTTAAAAAAAATCCCATGATTATAGTGAACTCTAGAGGTCTATTTGCTGAAAAGTGATTTCTGGCAGATTAAACATCATAAATTTTGACTCTACATAATGACAAACCTTCCTGCTCATGGAAACATCACTTTCTTGGCATAAATGCACTATTTCAATTTTAGCATGTTCTAATTAAATTATCATCTTTACCCCTGAACAACATAGCATGTAACCGAGGCACCTGAGTTAGAAGGCTTATTCACCTAGGTAGCATCTCATAGGTGTGCCAATTACATGGAAAACTCAAATATATAGAAGGATTTGGGACAAAAGCTCCCAAATTTAGTTTCCCAATGCCATGCACCAGGCTTCCTCCTTGAGGAGGCTCCTGGGGGAATATGTGATGAATACAAACAAGCCCCAGTTACCAGAACAAATTTGCAGTCTCATCCAGTATAACTGATACTACTGGAGCCGGATTTTGAAATTAACTAGCAGATATCTCTGCAAGAGATCTTTTCAATTGAGATGCTGCAACCTGATCTTTCAGGAGCTCAGTGGCCAGTGCCATGAAATCCACCCTGGTGGATTTCCCACTGCGATGGGCACCCACTGCGATGGGCACAAAGCTTTTCATTAACCTATTTTCATACAAGTGATAGCTAACTAAACCAACTGTACTGCCTACATGCATGCCCCAGCCCTGTTTTAGCATGCTAAATTTCTAGTGGCATCATGCCTTAAGGCAAAGGAGTTTCTGTTTCTCACTTCACTCTGATGTTGTTCTGGGTAGCCTCTGGTTTGTTTAAATAGGCCAGTATAGCTATGACTTAACAAACCATTTGTATTCACAGCACCAGCCTCAGAGGAAAGACACATGGTGGCTATCAATGGATATGACCACAGAACAAAACACAAACACTTGATCTGCTTTGAATAAATAATCTTTCTTGCTTTAAAGTTTGAAACACTGAGCTGTGGCTTATTCTGAAGCCCCTTTCTCTCACATGCTGAGCTGTTTCTTTCAGTGTAAACAGCTACCTCTTTCCTAGCAGCTAGAGTAATCAATAAACTGGATCCAGATTACTGAAAGTGCTGATTTAAGTGGGGTAAGAGAAAGAGGAGTGGGTTTAGTTCCACAGCATTCATAGCTTGCACGTGGGTTTTTATTGTATTTATAAACAGGGATGTGCTTTGCAATGTTTCATGATGCTATGAATCCCATTTTTCCATCTGAATATCCAGCTTCTTACCTTTCTAATCAAATTCATCGTTTTGGACTCATTTTGGCTTGTTTTGCAGTCACAGTAACGCCATTCTCTTCTTCACCTGCATAATCCTTTTGACATCATATGAATGTAAAAAGGGGGCGTTGGCCTCTTTTGTAGGCTGTTTTATTGACCTTTCATGTATTCTCATTGCCCATTTAACAGGTGGACCAAACTTGTTGCCTGTGCATACCAAAACTTCCTGTTAAAGTCAATCAAAAGTTAAGGAGAAACTTTTTCTTTTTCTTTCCCAAACAAGGAAAATTATTACTGAAATAATGAGGGATTGGCTTCAAATGCAATTTGTGAGATCTCTATTAACATGTATACAACAGGCTACTTTTTGTTGCTTTAATAGGCTGTATTATTTTTTGGTTTTTAAGGCATGGAATTCACCTAAGAAAAATTGTTTGATAGAATACATTTTAGATAAAAGAACAAGTACGGTACTTAACTTCATGCACAACATTGCAGCAAAGTAGTCTGTAGAGACTGAGCCTGAAATGTATATGAAGGTTCTTCACATCAGCTGGGTGTTAAAGGTTGTGTTTTATGAGTACAGTACATTAATTGATAGATATGAGGTAGCAATCAAAATGTAAATAGAACTTGGTTTACATTAGTGCCTAAGTTTGCCATATAGATATATATGCTTTTAGGAAGCTGGATTCAATTTCAGAGCATATCTTTAATTCATGAATTGTTAATTCTATTTGTGGCTTAAAAAATATTGTGATTAAAAAATTATGCTCTTCCTGAGCTGAATCAACTTCATACCTTCACATTATTTCTGTATTAAAATGTGAATCAGAAAGGAGTGCTATTCGTTGTTCCAAAAGCATTGCTATCTTTTTAATACTGTTAAATATAGCTCAGCTGACTGATTACTTTCACTGTGATAGCTGCACATTTAGTAGATTCTAGTAAATCCAACTTAGTTTAAAGTTAATATTTCATTATTGTTACTGATGCATGCTTCACATATTTAAAGGACCATATTCTGAGGCCCATGTTATAATGCAGTATATAGCTATGCATCTATGGCTTGTATATTATAGCTGTACAATGGGATAAAACTTCTAAATTGCTTTGCCTTCTGCTAAGAGTGAATAGAGGAAAGGGCACATGTATGATAAGGATGATTTTTACCTTTATCCTTCTGTTCAACTGTCCTAGAGGTCTTGTTCTTTTGGGTGTGCAAAATGAAGTCATTTGCAGAATCTTAGATAAATTTTCTCCTCCCCTGATAATGCCCAGTGCCTGTTTGTGATAGAGGAGTGTAACAATGTGCTCATTCTCATAGCAATGATAGTTTAACATGAGCAGTCTCAACAGAGAGATGAGTGGCCAATATTCATCTCTGATGGAACGCTCTCTTGGGGATAGCTTTTATGTGACGACCTGCAAACCTCCAATTCAGGAGGCAATTAGGTGACTATCTGGATTATGCTCTTTTATTCTAGGACAGCAATCAGTTAATTAACCCATCTACTAACATGGAAGAGATACATAGCCTTTCCCCTCATTTCCAGCCTGTATTATGTGTGTTATTAAAAAAACAAATATTTGCACTCAAATCAATGCATGAGCCTTAAATTCATTACTTGGAATAGGTACTACAGGCTGGTATCTTTTCTATTCTGAAACCTAACTGGCCACTACCAAAATAATTTTAGAATGATAAAATTATGTCAGAAGTCATGGGAAAACTTTAAATAACAAAATGCTTAATTATTTTGTAGCTGGGCATACTGTTACTGATGGCTACGTTTAGTGATGGAGACTGTAAACTGTAAATCATACCAGTGTTTCCCATGGCAGAGCAAGCTGCAATCCTGATCTGACAGTGCCCTTTGACCTCTCTAAGGAAGGCATAGTGGGAAGTATGTGAGGACATTATGCTTGATTAGTCTCTCCCTAGTTTGCCTGGGTGGGAAGATAATTGAAAACACAATGGATTTTGGAAATTGAAGGTTCTGAAATGCACTTTGCAAACACATGCAATTTTAAATCTATAATGTGTCATCTGTAGCAGCAGTGGACATTGTCTTCATTACATAAATACAATTCTTCTGCTAATACAGTGCAAATAGGGGTTAGGCAGCATCTGCAGCTATTGTAATCCACACTTCAAACAGCAGTATCCATTTTATATTCTTAAATTCTGGGAGTAAAATAGGAGCTTGGAACAGAAGACCTGATTGCCTGGTTGATTTAACGTATTCTGATTTCTAGCTTCAATACGTGAAAAAGTTGAGGTTTGTCCACTAAGTGATCTTTTAAAAAAATCACAGTATAGCTCTACACTTGAGAACTGGGGAAAGAAGGAATTGGGTTTAGCTATTTTAATATGCTGCATCTATAAGCTAGTACCAAGACTATTATTCTGGATGTTTTCTGGTCTGTTGAGTCCTAATGTAGCTAATCTCCAGCAGATAGTGCTGCCCAGGGTTCCTGTAAAACAATCATCTGCAAACATATTTATTAACCTTTGTTATTTAGTTTTCTGCAAAGTGCAGGCCACCCTGCTGAACAGTCTACAGCATTTATTTACAATGCTGACTCCTATTAGATATCATTAGGTACATAATAATTATAATAATTATGTGCATTGCTTAGGCTACCCTGCTAAATAACAACCACTTTTATTCAGAAGTCATAATTGCAGCAGCTAGACTTAAAATGAAATCTAATTAGATTTCCGTTCACCCCTTTTCACACATAATCTATATCCACTGTATAGCTATGAAATCTCTTCAGCAAAGATTAATTCATTTAACCTGAAAAGTATCATCTGTGTGCTTTGTCAGGTAAAAGTTATAAAACCAAGAACCTTTTGTACAAACAAGAAACAATTGCAGTAGAACTTCTGAGGGTTTGTATGATTTCTTGAAGAAGGCATAACGCCTGTTCACAGAGCTGTTTCAGTGGTAAACACATTGTAGTTTTGCAGCCACAGCTGCATTAATGAACATAATAATTCTGTAACTCCATAGTGGGATATAACCTTAAAATTAACAGTTACAAGTTTCCTGAGTTTTGCAGATTTGAATCTAATCTTAATGTGAAGCTGTAGTCTTCCTCGTGAAATTGAGGAAGTCTGCAATCTGCAAGGAAAGGTGCAAACACAAACTTGTAAGATGAAGGAAGTATGGAAGTTAAGTAATCTTTAAAACTACATGATGATTGATTTACTAACCCTATGTTTGTTCAAAGGACAGAGTCAAGAATTAGGTGATGCTTTCTCAACATTAACCTTTTTCCCTGGCACATGACTCTGTCTGCACATACATAGAATCTTTTTGCAGGACAATAGCTGGCCCTGGCCTTATTCAACCTCTGACCATGGAGCACTTTACTGTATAAGAGGTCTCATTAAGTGATTGCAGTAGATGTTTTAAAACCTTGAACGCACCCAGGAATGGAAGCAAAGTGAGTGGAGAAGTTGAGGAATAAACATAAGGAGCAGATTCAGTAAGTGAATTTGAGTTCCTGTTACAAGTTGTTCGGTGGCAGCTTTTTGCCAGGAGTGTAATTGTAACTGGAAACAGTTACTAGTGCAGTAAGAACTGTGCTTGTATGTTTGTAAGAGGCAGACTTGATTCTTAGTAGAAGTTAGACTAATTGGGGTATTAAGTAAATGGTCTAATGTGAGGAGTAGGTGGATTTATACCGGTCCTGAGGATGTTTCCAGTGTGAAATCTATATAGGGTGTCCTGCAAGAGCAGGAGGGTGGCTTATGGCAACCTCAAGCTCTCCTGGAGTTCCTTAATCCCTACTTCCTATTCCAGTCCCACTCCAAAGCAACCTGATACTTCCCGAACACTAAGCTGATTTCACACAGTCACATCCAGCTCCAGGGCCATTTCTTCCTCTTTCCACAAAGGCCTTGTGCTCTTTTCAGCTCACTCTGCCTTTCTGCTATAGATTCCCATCACCTTCATATACCTACATTTGAGGGTTTGACCTTGAAAAACCTCTCTTTGGAGACTGCCTGAATTTAGCAGCTTTCAGACTGTGCAGGTGCTGTGGTGACTTTCTGTAAGTGCCCACATTTTGAGTAGCCATCTTTCTTTGCTGTATTGGGTTGTTGTCCACTGCTGTGTGCAAAACTGTTTAGACCCATGGTTTCCTTAGTTGCATGACACCATGTTGACCTCTGTGTCATAACAGTTAGATTGACATTAGTTTAATTCTAGCTTGTAACCATTAATTCTAGGTTGTGATGTCTATGCTACTCCTATCTGAGGGTTGTAACTTACCCTTTCTTACTCCTTCAATGAGATGTGCTGAAAAGGTTGCAGCTGATCAGTCTGTGGTCAGTGTCGAATACGTATCTCCTGGGAAACCATTTCAGGTTGTCACTATTAACTGAAAACTATATGTTTTCACTATTAATTAATGTAATCTACAGTAATGATACCAGACCCAACTTTAAAACTAAATTGTTTGATTCCTGATAGGAATCCTACTGCAGTGATAGCAAGGATGGTATGGCTGATATATATATAAAAAATAAATAAATTGTAGGTACAATGGAAACAAAGAGCACACATGAACACATATGTATATGCACATGTGTATTTTCTCTGAGACAGTGCCTTCTGGAGTTTTCAGGTAGAATTTTTGAACCTTTCCCCCAGAATGTCATTGAAACAATGACCTCAACCCTTCATGTAAGATTTCCATTTCTGTGCTTTACTCTGGTTGGCAAATTCTCTCATCCCTTAGCGATTCTGAGCATGCACACCTATGTAATGCATGTGTATATCCACAGGCATTTCATTTATCTATCTCAGTTGTACTGATTGAGATGTATTCATCCAGAAAAAGCTGGGTGACAGGTATTGACAGGCACAAGATATTCGGCAGGGAGCAAAAGTAAATCTGCTTCAGGAGTTTTGGAATAGTTAACCAACAGACTTTAAATTTCTTGAAAGTTCAGCTTACTATTACTCTGCAGTGCAATGCTCTGCACTGTACTGATATGTCCTTTCCTCTCCTTTTTTTCCTCTCAGCTGCTGAATCAGGAGCTCTTGGAAAGGTTACACAGACTGTGAGAGAAATTAATATTGTAGGCTGACATAGCTTTCCTACTGCTGCCAGCAGTCCTTGCCCGAGTGGAAGGCTGGACTAACCAACTCACAATGTTTTCTTCCAACTAACACTCCTATGACTCTGACAGTCTGGAAAATAATGTTAACTGCTTTGTGTGGAATAAAACTCCTGTAAATTGACTTGAAAGCTTCAAAACTGCACACAGTTGGTTGGGCATTCATCTAGAGTCTTATGAGATAAATTAGCTGAGAGAAATCTGAGTTTTGGCCATGAAGTGTTAGAATGAGAGTTTCTGAACAAGAAGTTTGGAAATCTGTACCAATTATTTAACCTTCATTGGCTTTCAACTTCAGTGCTGGCCTTTCCTGATTTTGTTTCAGGATTACTTATTTCTGTGCTTGGTTTGGGAGCTCCAGTCAAGAAAGGATCGGGAATATGTTGATTTTAAAAGCATAGAGGGATATCCTTGACACAACTGAAATTACATAGTTAGGAATGCACTTGAAACAAGCAATATTATGTTATTTGGTCATTCTTAATTTACATTCAAGTTAATATACTTAGCAGGCAAACTGATTAACTATCCTATATACATTATTTTGCAATGCTGGATACACGGGTAAGAAATAATTCTGAATTTCTAATCAACACTTAAGTATTGTAATTGCTTTCCAATAGCAAATTTCACCAAAGTTACTTCTGAATCCCAGTGGGAGAACTTGTATGACTGGGAAATCAGAATAGCAGATAACTCATTTAGTTCAAATGGATGATCAGGGTTACTGTCTACTTTTACTTTAGTGGATTTACTTGTTTCAGTGTCATTTGCAATTTGGAAATGTATGGCCTCACATAGAAAAGGATCAGTGTTACTGCAGACAAATCTTGTGATAGGTGACATCTGTAAAGAGAACTAAGCAGATAATCAAGCACCTGGTTAGAATATGTAGTTGAAGTAAATACAGTATATCAGGATTAGAAACTTAAATGCTAATGCTAATAATAACGATGTATAATTAGGTAAAAGTTTTCTGGTTTTAATAGAAACATTTATAGTTTGAGAATGCTTGAACTCTTTCCTTAAATATTTAGGAACCGTGAACAAGGGAGCAATAGGGTTTTAGGTGTGCTTTGTTTCTGTTGTTTGGAGAGGAAGTGAAGATAATTACTAAAATATATATAGAGATAAGTAACAAAGGCATTGTGCACAGAAATAAAAACAAAGAAAGGACAGATGTCTGTTGATGACTGTAAACTAGGAATTGTAAGAACAGTTTGAAGTTTTTATTTTCAAAATGCCAAGAACAAAAGAACCTCAGTGAGTGGTTTTACTGTGCTATCTGAATATAATAAAATTAGCTATAATTATATATAATGGTACACACTGTCTTTGGGAAAAGCTGCTCCGTGCTTTTGTATCTTATGATACTTCTGATAAATTACTGTTACTATAGTTTACCTAAAAGAAATAAGAGGATTATTTTATTTATCTGCATTGATAAGGGAATCTTCAGTATAGAAAGAAATAAAATTCAAGTTCAACAATTGGAATCTGAAATTAGACAAGCTCAGGTAACACAAAATGCAGATTTCCAAAAAAGGAGACATTGAGCACTGATTTCAGGGGCTGTTCTAACGCTGAAAGCATTGGAAAGAAAAATGTGGATATTAAAAAATGTCCTAGTTCAGCCCAAGCTAATGGCATTGCCATACAGCATGTGGCCTACGTTGAGCAGGCCGTCAAAGTGTTTCATAAAGGCTGCAATACTATGCATTTGTGCTCAAAAAGAGTTTAGAAGGAAAGCAAATACTTTTTCTGTGGAGTGTTATGCCTGTAAGACATCTTGTAAGTGCCTCAGTACCATTCTTCCTAGGGTAAGTGTGCCGTTACCTTACTAGATGGAAGGAACTTTCTCTGTGTAGGCTCAGTGATTTCAGTGTAAGACTGTGCACACTCAGGGAGGCACCTAGAAGTACCTAGGAACAGCACCTGCCACTGCAGATGCCAGTGTTTCTCAGACAGCAGTCCTACAAAGGGAATTTAAAGCTTTTGTATGGTTAAATCCATACACTTGCAGAAACCTTAGATGGTTTTATTTTTTATTTATTTTGGGGGTGTTTTTCTGGGTGTGGATATCCTCCTCCTTCAACTTTTCAAAGTTCGCTGACATTTTGATCTCTCATCTTCTTGAATCACAGCATTTCTCTGTAGTGTTTAAGACTTGGAGGTGGTTACACAGAACAGACATAGCTGGCATGGCTACAGTTAGTATGTGAGGCTGCTGATTCAGCAGGAGACAGTTACAAAAACACTTCTGAGAGAAAACACTGCATTAGGCAATGCTGTCAAAAACAAGAAAAAGGAAGGATAGAAACAGTCTCTTAAAAATCAAGTGCCTGACAGTAGTCTTGCTTGAAACTGGAGTAAGTCAGGCTGCTGAAATGAGCGATGATAATAGTATAGTCAGACTGCTGAAATGAGTAGTGATGATACAGTATATAAGGTGAGAATCAGGTCCAACATCTGACTTTTAAGGTGTCAGCAAGACTCTTGAGAGAGAGAGTTTTCTCTCCTTTCACAATCACTGTAAGTTAAGGTGGGTTTCCTGTAACTACGTTCAGTGGCAATTCTTAACAGAAAGTCTGTGTAAATTCCTGCTCTATGTTGCTGTATACAAAAAGAGAGCTGCTTCCTGACCTTCAGCCACATTTTGGTAGCTTAATTTGCTAAATATTGTCAGCAACAGAACATGACACTCTCTGGAGCAGAGTGCTGCACAAGCAGTCCTGCACTCTTCCACTGATAAATGTTGAGAAGCGAAGAAATTGCAAGATTGAACGTGGTTTTGTACTTTACTATAATATTTCTGTATTATGAAGCTGACTGTGAATAGGATACATTTCATTTCAATTTTAGTAAAGGGAAGTTGGGGCAAACTATCTCAGGAATGCAAAATGTCATTAACAGGATGTGAATAAATACATGGTAAGCCTGGGAGCTCAGAGGGGCAGTGCTCTCACTTTCAACTTGTTTCTATGTCATTGTCTATATAAAAGAGACACAACAGGGGTTTTAAAATAGGAATGTTTTACAATAAATGTGTTAAGAGCAGAAACAAAACGAGAATGCTTTTAGAAATCTACTAAACTTTCCTAACAACATTTTTTTGGTGTTCATTTGTTGAATCAACCGAAGGTTTTGTAGCTCAATTGCTTATAGAGGTAATATAAATACTCGAACAGGCTCTGTCACAAGGACCTTTATCTTAATTTTAGCAGCAGTAGAATCAGCTTAGAGTGAACAATTTGTAGTCATATATGTTGCATTGTGCCCAGGGCTGCATCAATCCAGGGAACTTATTTTGAACTATGCCTGGAAATTATTTCATACATTTTTTAATACCCCTTCATTATTTCATACATTTTTGAATACCCCTATGCGCTCCTTCTATGGAATGGATAGTGAAAAGGCAGAGTATTCCCATATTTTTGTATTAATTGAATGTGTAGTTTGGTGGCTTACAGATTGTCTTTTTCCATAAATACAGTTTAAATAGTTGTGTTAAATCTTGAAAAGGCAGATGCAAGGCATAAGTCAAACTGGGTCAAAGATTAGTATTAATATTATCACCACATCATTTTCCATTTTATAATAAATAGTGAAGAACATTCAAAGAGGGAAAATTACCTTGATTTTATAAAGTGGTTCCTGACATGTGGCACAGATGTCCTGCACATCAGTGAAGTACATATCTTGCTCACAATATTCCTAAGATATCTGATAAGATACTTTTCCTTCAGTAGAATAACTGTGGAAGAATACTCCATTAGATAAATACTGGGGATGTGATTTGTCAAACCAAAATACTACCAAGCCAGATAAGAGTCTCAGCTTCTTTTATTTTTTCTTCACCTCTGTATATAGTAAAGCAACAATAGAAGTAACTGGCATTGAAATTTAGCACTAACTCAGAGAGTTATAAGGTACAGTGAACCTAATAAAAAACATGGGCAAAAGAGCATATTAATTGTTACGGCTGCATTGTGTCAATTCTATTCCTCCTCGTATTATTCATTAAAAGCATCTTGCTATTTTTGCTATTTTTACTGCTTTCCTGTAGTATGGTGTGACCATAGGTGGTGACTGAAGCCTACAGGAACACAGGTATTCTGTGAATCCATCTATTTTTGCAAATGCGGGTACATAAAATCTTACGTGTTTCGGCTTACAAAGAATTTTTGAAGTTGATATAAATCATCCCACAGCAGACATACAGAGATATGTTCCTCACTTGAAACCCTTGGTGATCCACAAACAACATGTGCTTTAAAAGTAAACAACTGCAGCAGTTGGGAAATCAGATGCTTTTTCTCTTTTAAAGCTCTGTAACTGATGAGTATCATTTCCCAAACAGTGACTCAAAGCAGATGACATATATCCACCTTCTCTCCTTGCTTACACGCACAGAGTGTATATGGCCTCGAGATATCACAATATTTACAAGCTCATACTCTTGTTAAGTGGACCATGCTGCCACATAGTGGAAGTCTGATACAGTCTGTCTTCACCCATTTTATTAAATTGCACAAATGTAAAGATGAAATAATGGGGCTTGTTCATTTATGTAATAATTAACAGCACATTTACACTCCTAGCATATCACTGTTGATGTTTACTATTTGATCAAGTATGATGGATGCCTTGTGGTTGCAGATTCAGATTAGCATAATTTCATCACCAAGGGACCCATGAAAAGGTTCAATTATAGAGCAATCTCATTAATACCAGGGCTTGTTAAACTAATAGAAATAGACATCCCAACAGCTCTGATATGTATACATGTGCTTGGAATATAATTAATGGAAAAGTAGCCCATACCTGAAACAAGCTTGAATGATATGATTGCATGATGTACTAGGCTGACTGAGACAAACACTGTTACAATCTAGAGAAATGTTTTGTTAGATCTGCTCAGAGGAAAAAAATGTCAGTAAAAATATAGACAGCCTTTCTTCCAAAATGTTAACAAAAGATTTATCCTTTGCCTTTGAGTGATATACAGAACCTATTTTTTTACCTTTTGATGAAAAACCTGTTTAACTTACGCTGCCCTTTGATAGGGTAGCATGAGAAACAGTATACACACCCCAGCCCCTTTATTGTTAGCCTCTTGATTTTTAAGCAGCTGTTTTTCTAAAACTTGAAAGGGGAGAATTTACCTCTAAACAAGAAGTGTGGTAAGGAAGTTTGTAGAAGTCCTATTCATTGTAGCTGTGAATGTGGGTGAGCAGCTGGCTCTTTCTTTGGAGGAGCACAATTCAAATTTTTCAGGAAGGAGAATAGAAAAGTATTGCAACTGGCACCTGTCATTCTTGCATGACAGGAAAGAGTTTGAAGTCCAAGCAATAATCTTACTCTTGCAGATTTTCTAGTGACAGACAAACCCTTTCCCTCAGTGTTTTCCTCAGTTAAATGCAGTAATACTGGAGCTGTGTGGGAAACTTTTTTCCCCCAAAGATAATTTTTCTGTGTCAAGACAAATTAGAGTTCTCACAACATTTTTTATGGGGGGAGGGGGGGAAGCCAAACAGTTTTTATAATGATTGTCATGTTACCATTTGCTTAACAATGCACCTCATTTGCACTCTGTGATGTACCATCATATCAGACCAATGATGATGTGGAGACATTATGCTTAGAATGGTTCAATGCATCCAAGAGCCCCCACTGTCAGTTGCCTTAGCACTTTTCCTCTCATTTGAAATGAGGATTTATTCTAAACATTCAATATAAAACGTTCCTTTGCCTTTGACAAAGTGTAGTATTCCCACTAAATGTTTTATAAAAGATGCCTTGCTACTGCTAAACATACCTGCTGCCTTAGGAGTGTTTTGTGCTAAAAGCTGTGTGGCAGTCTCATGAGCTGGGGACTCTCCATGACTTTAGTCTGTGTGCAGCAGACTACTAACTGTATGGAAAGAGAGGTCCCGTCACTTGCATGGCATCAGCACACCAGTGGCAGTGGTAAAGGGTATTAAAATAATTTGGGACAGGCTGGGTATCTTTTTTTTATAGTATTGCATTAGAAAATGCAGATCCCTTATCACCTAACCACTCAGAAATTTGGTAACAGTGAAGGACATTTGGAACTAGCTCAATACTTAGCTCTTGGGAGCAAGATGGGGTGCCCATCCATTTGATATCCAAATGACCAAGCTTTAATTTGAGAAATGGTGAACTTCTCACTGTGTATTCAGGGAAGGCTTCTTCAGAATTAACTAAAGTGTAAATTTGTTGGTTACATCCAAAGAAGCCCCATGAGCCCATTCTTATTTGACTTGGTTTATACTGCTTAGTAAGGAGTTTCAAAAAAACCATGAAAAGCCACTCTCAAGCAAGAATAAGAGTGTCAACACAGCCATGCATCTAAGAAAACTCTCTTTCAGGCAATCTTGTGACATAAGAACTTTGGCTCTCAGTAGTGGAAAAACCTCCAGATTTTGACACAATTCTTCCCATTATTTCTCCAATCCAAATGGCTTTAGTACAGCCTTGCTGGAAAGCCAAACTGATCTCTGCTCAAAAGAACGATGACTAAATGTCGCTTAGTTTGAACCTGTGTGAAAACAGTGTTATGATGGTCATTATAAAGACAACGCTGGGAGCTCTGAGCTCTGCCACAGCTCCTCATGCCCTTGGGTAAAGCTGTGTTTATTTTCTCTGTCTTCTGGTGATGTTGATGATTCAGGGCCTCAGGCTTAAAATATTGAATGGCTTTAGGCACTATTTGAAAGAAAACAAACCTAGGAGAAAAAAAAAAGAAGAAAAGCTCTATATAAATCTAGGAGCAATCAGTCTTTAGCACTAGGATAGCTCTTTGTATCCTAGACTGTAGTAGGACTGACTTCTCTGTGAGATTGGTTTTTTTCTTCACTGACTTCACGAACTGAAATTAACTTTGGATAATGCACTTTGTATGGTATCTGATATTCCTATGATCAAGCTTTTAATCAGTTAGTGCTCATAAAAATCTTGTATGTCTACAGAATGCTGTAGAAATGGTAGACTGCAGCAGAGTATGGGAATAAGTATTGTAAGCACGGACAGCATCTGAGGCAAGAACTTTTTGGCAACCATAACTAGCTTCAGTAAAATGGGTCCTGTTCAGAATACAATAACTCTCTAACAATTCATTGTTGAATCCCTCGTTTCCTTTGTAGACCTAATTTTTGCTTAAATTAATTTTTTATGCTGATGTGTATATGCTCTGATTCCATCACATGATCTTATTAAATCTACAATGCTGCATTTTTTTATCACTTCTGCTGGTCGATTTTTCTGCAATTTTAAGCAAAATAATACAATTCCAAAAATACTTGAAAGCTGATGAATGACTCATACTGTAGTTGATTGAACACCATAAAATATTCGGTGACTCAGAGTCCTAGCACAAACCAAAGGTCCAAAAAAGACTCTATTGTTCACAATACAGAGGTACAAAATTTGAAGACTTCTAAATCAGGCATTAGAAACTATTCCTGCTTTTGCAGTTGCTACTTGACAAAATTCCAGTTAATCTCAGCATGGATTTTTAAAACAGTGTAATGGAATCTAATAATTTTATCATGAGAATTAGTGTGTGTGTTAGATTAATTTCTGTTTGTAATGTTGATTAGTTTCATGAAAGAGTGAAATGATCTGGAGTGGAGGAACATATGACATGGGAACACTGGAAACCATTTTCAAAGCATAAAGCAGCTGTGTTACATAGTTGTTCTACTTAGAATTACAATAGCTCAAATTCTGAATGATTCAAGTTTCATGTTTTGAACACCAAAAGCTTCTGTTCTCTAGGGCAAACTGATCCCTGCATAGTCCAATGATCATGCCTCTGGTTGAGTGGATTAAGTACAAAATGACTTAGAATACCCTGATCGAGGACTAAGAATATCTGAGGAACAACGTTTGCTTGGGCTCATTTTTCCATCTGAAAATGGCTCTTCTCTATGGATTATCCCTTTATTAAATTTCATTATTCCTGATCTGCTTTTAATCTAACATCACTTTGTGCAAGCATACATCTATTGATGTGACCACGTGATGATGTTGCAAAGGAAAGAAGAATCAGTCTGTCATTTTTGAAAGTTGTGTTTATTTTTGAACACAAGGGTGTTCTGAGGTGTGGCCATTCATACATACAGCTTTGATGGAGAATGTCCTTTTTGAAATAAAGTTACCACACTGCTTACAAAGCCTAGAGACAGTACAGCTGGTGTTTAGGTGGTGATAACATCTGGAGGGGGCTGAGGTTTTGCTAATGAAACAAAACGAGTATTGAGAATTGTTGTGGCTCTGTGTTCTGCCTTGGAAGTACCTTTGGAGAAGGACAGGTGCATCACAGCACCTTGTTAAGAGGACTGAGCAAAACAAGGATTTGAGAATTTCATTGGAGGACAGAGTTTCTGCTTAAGGGTAGTCTCTGGAGCAGATAGAAAGTGGTAGATACGATACTAAGTAGGTATCACAGGAAACAGTAGAACTATAACTCTGTATTACTGCACCCTGTAGAGTTAGAAACGTCAGTCTAATAGAGCAGGCGTATTTCTTATGTGTAGATTTTTAAAATAAGAACTCAGCCACCTTGTGCAGATGACTTTTAAATGAATCCATAAGCATTGATACATTCCCTGCCAAGGTGCAATATCATTGATCACAACTGGGGCTCATTGTTATTAAGGTTTCAACAACATTTGTATTAACAAGTCACCTTTGTATCGTAAAAAGGCAGAGGGTTGATAGGCATTAAGGAAACAGCTGCATCATAGCGAGCAGCCAAGAGCACAATGGGTGTCAATAGGAGGTAAAACTACTCCCGCTGAGACAAGTGAAGAAGAAAAATGAAACAGGAGGATTTGTTCCAGCAGCCCTATCTAATTGTTTATTCCCTTCTCATTCCATCCTAGTCACTTAAGGGCTATGGCTTCTGTCATGTAAAAGAAAAAAAACAAAGCATGGGCTGCTTGGGGTTTCTCTCACTGTAAATGAGTGGAATTTGGGTGCTGGAAAGCTGTGGGCAGGGTGATGGTGTGTTACCTTTTCCTGATTAGCTACAAGACATTTACTTCAGATAAGTGCTGTGTGAGCATATGACCTCGTAAGTGGCCCCAACCAACACTAATAGTCTACTTTAGAGAGGAGATTAGGTTCCACTAATGGTGTCACAGCATGAAATAAGATGCAACATATTAACTGGGGAAGAGGGAGCAGGAGGTGGGAGAGAACAGAGTGGGGGAAAAACATGGAATGGAAAAGGGCAGCTTGAGAAAAGAACCCAGTGATAGCACAGGATAGCTGTAGCTCCTGGGTACAAACAGATTTTGTAGGCTTCTTGTGTGGAAATAGACAATTTAAAAGTGTGGGTACTGACTTTCCTTTACCGCAATTGGCACCCAAAAGCTTCCCTGTCCTGGGTGTGCTTGGCCAGCAGGACAACCAATGCACACCTCTGTTGTTGCCCAACTCCATCCAGTGTGAGTGGTGCAGAACGTGCCCATAGCAGCAGGTTTCTGACAGCTTGGTGTGGCCCCGGTGTAGCTCTCTCTCCAGGCTGTGGGCAGCAGTGCCTTAATGGATTTGATATATTAGTTCTAAGAGCAGAAAACTAAAATATTGTTACTGGGAAGTTTCATTCAAATACAAGCTGCCTTGAGTCTATTCCCCCCAGAGGCATCTGTTTCTCCTTCATGGTTATATGACAAGCTGTAAAAATGCAAAATTTTTGAAGCTATTGCATGCTTCCCAGAAAGAACGAATCAGGCATTTCCCATCATCTGCAGCAGGATTTCTTACAACTACAAGATACATTTCATACAATGAGCAAATTAAACAGTTTCAGTCAAAAGCTTGCTGCTGTCAGGTGAAATAGAGTTGATTAATTATATTATCATTGCTAGAAGAACTTCTAGAGCAACTTCTGGCAAAATGGGCAGTAGTGTTTTGTTCAAATGTTCTTTCTTGGTTCTACAATTAGTAAAATCTGGCAGCAGAATTTCTGCTCTACTCTAGCATTTCTAAATTTTTGAAGCCCACCACATTTGTGCTGACCGCATTTCCTAGTGGGATGAGGTTAGGTTGTTGTCTCATGCATGTGAAAAATATTCTGGCCCTTGTGATTTCTCAGATCTTGCCATGTTTATTGAATGGGATCTAGGAAATCAACACTTTGCAAAAATACTGCTCTGATACCTATTCGCATATAGGTAGCCATGCTCACTTTCAAGTCTGTGGTACTACCATTAGGAACCACTGTTACACATGCTAGGAATCAGACTACAGACTTTACATCGTATGCTCTATTTGTCTGCTAACTTTACCTTACATGCAAAAACAGTGGGAACATAACACCAACATGCGGAAGAACTTCCGCACCAACATGTAGAAGAACTTTTTCACAGTGAGGGTGTCGGAGCAGTGGAATAGGCTGCCCAGGGACGTGGTGGAGTCTCCTTTTCTGGAGATATTCAAGTCTCGTCTGGACGCCTGTCTATGTAATATGAGGTAGGGAGCTGCTTTGGCAGGGGGGTTGGACCCAATGATCTCTCGAGGTCCCTTCCAACCCCTAAGATTCTGTGATTCTGTGATAAATGTTTGAATTAGAATCTGAATTATATATAGAAAATAATATTGAAATCTTCTAAGGCACTTGAAACATTATAGATGCTTTTTTCACTGACTTTCAGTGAAGAAAATAAAAAGAGATTTTGCTCCTGCAGCAGAACAAGAACTAGAATCCGGAGCACGCTCTGCAGGGTGGCACCTCTGCCCGCTTATCTTCTTCTGTCTGGTAGCCAGCCTTCCTCCAAGGGACACTGAACACCCTTGGCTGAGATGGGGAAGGATTGGATTTTGCCACTTCATAGGGTGAAAGCTCCAACCAGTGGAGTGCAGTATAGAACAGAGCCAGGAGCACAATGTGCTCTGGCAGCAGTCATTGCAGAAGTGATATTCCACTCTAATCCTAATGCTGAGTTTGTGACAGAGAGGGGCTTTCACTCCTCTTGCCTTCAGCATGTAATGAAGGGTATTGGTGGCCCATAGCTTACGGCAGTTAGCACACTGCATTCAAAGCATTGGAGTGTGCCATAGCAGCCAGGCTCCTGGGGGATGTTTAGAAGGCATCTGCTGCTCAGCACTATTTTTTCTTCATTGATTTTCATGGTGGTTCTGGGTGTTTCCATTAAAAAGAACTCTTCTCCGAGTTCCCTGCTGACTTCCATGGCCATGTCTGAAGGCAATGAATATGTCTCCACAGTTCCTGTACCAGTGTTCATGTACTCCCTTACTCACCAGGGAAGCAATACATTGCTAGAGCAGAGAGTGGAGCTGGGAGTCTCGGCTCTCACCATACTGCTGTGTGACCTCGAGCAGTACATTGAAAGACTGTGGTTCACTGCTGCCTTTGCTAAAATGAGATGATGTTCCACAGTTCCTGTACAAAATCCAATTTCATATGTGACAAATCAACTCATATTTAATGATATGAAGTATAGCATAGACAGCACATTTTCAGCATACTTTTCAGTCTTGAGAAGACACTGCAAGAGCAGTGTGTGGAGTCCCACAGTTACTCCTACTGCTATAGATACTTGTCATTTTTGCTTTTGAGGGACTATAAAACTTGAGTTTTGCTGTAGTTGAAACACTGATTTTGTTACCTTCTAATTTTCTCTTGGCAATGCTAATAAGTAAATAAATGAGAAGGAAGAGAGCTGCTATTCTAACTTCTTTGCCAGATGAAGACAGAATTTGTAAGCTTCATGTATTTCTGTTTGTACCCAAATTTCATAAAGCAGCAAGATTAGAACATCATTCCTGCAGGACACAACACCATTTCATATTGAAACTCCATTCAATATATCTGCTGCAGGTTAAGAACTGATCACAGCTCCCAAGACTATTTGAAACACTCTGGCCACTGACCTCAGTTGTTACCACCCTCATTTCCCAATATGCCACAGATTTGTACTTACACTCTCTCTGGGAGCTGTTGAAGCTGCAGGAGCCTGGACGTGACATTGGCTCTGATCCCAGTGCCCTCACACATGACCCCAATCAGCTTCACTACAATTCTCATGATACCCACAGGGTTTCCAGATGGAAAGAGAAAAATAAATGTTATCAGCACAATCCAAATGGAAAAGGGTTATTTTTTCCATAGGCAGCTTCTGATGCTGATCCTTATGAATTCATCTTTTTGATCAAAATTCATACTCTCTTACTTTGATTGTCAGATTCCTTTTTTCCTTTTTAAGTGGGAAATAAAAGGAATTCTTTATTTTTAATGCAACTTGTACTCATCGCAAAGTCTATGATGTGGAAGGAATTGGTCATTACAGCTATAGCTAACCTGTGCCTAATAGTGAGTATTGGTTCCAGCTAAGCTAAAGTAACAGTTGAGTTTAAAAGTGACACCTGACACAGTCATGTTTTTTTGGTCTTTTTTGAGAAGGAAATATTTATCATTGTAATTCTACTAAAATATAGGTATTTGAAATATTTGTCATGTGAGAGAGGTGTCTAGATATCACTCACTTGCAGTCAACATCTTTTCCAAAGTCTGCATCTCATGAAGACTTTGAAGTAATTTGTGTAGGTTGAAAAAGTCTTTTTTTCCCTATTTCTTTCCCCTTCTGGAACACCTAACTTTTCAGGTATCTTATTAAAAGATGAACACTGCTTTATGTCAAACAGGTTGAGGAAAATAAAACCAATATAACGTCACGTCATTGTGAGAAATAAATGAAGACAGTTGAACTTTGCACCTTCACTCTGCAGAAATGTTTTTTTATGTCATGATAGACTGGAAACTTTGGTGAGTGGTATATTGCACTGGTAGCCTCTACATCCAGTCTGTTACCAGGACATGTTTCTCTTCAGCATAGGTCCAATCCCCAATGTGATGGAACTCCTTTCAGGACTTGATCAGGATGCCTTTTCTCTATACCAATTCAATCTTCACTTTGTCTGCTAAGCCAAGAATGTCCTGAATTAGTAAAAACTGTGATAAATTGTTAATCTAGTTAACTAGATTTTTTAATCAGCTAAGCTAACATTGAACACGTTTTATAAATATACTAACAACACCTTCCGAACAAATTTGGTTTATAGGCAGTAATTAAAATAAATATTTAATCTGTCATTGCACAAATAGTGGCTGCCTGAGCATAATGTAATTGTATTAATCATTTTAAAACCATGATGTTACTAATCAGCTCAATAACTACAGCTGGTTTGGCTTCCCTTTAAGTTATATAGTAGCAATCTCAGTAACATCTTTCCAGATACTCTTTTTCTTCCTTACTGTCTTAGTTAATGTTATAGACACAATGAGAGAGTATCTCTTCAGGATACTGAAGAGATCAGATATGGGTGAAGGTTTTCTTTGATTCACTGCTTTCAGAATTCCATTAGAGAGGCCAGTTGTCCGGCTATTAAAGGAGCAAACTCAGTTTGTTGTATTAAGTCTTGGTACAATTAACAAATAAATAAGGTGGGCAGCAATTGAAAGAAAGCAGCTGTATATCTTCCTTGGCATAACCCAGGATCATTAGTTGCAAGTATGCATTCACTTGTACTAAGACAAAAGCCTCTTGTATTTTTTTGTGTCAGGTTTTGACCTACTTTGAATAATCTCTGCTGAGGAGTCTTTTGTGATTATATTTATTTTAAGTTCAGTTTATAGTTGTAGCTATGCTATGCTGAATCAAAGCTGTATGCCAACTAGATAGCTTGCTGAGTAAATATCTAGTGCCTGACTTACACATAGGTGTGCATATGTGTAATTCATACATACGGGTCCTTCTTTTAAATAAAACTAAGATTTAAAAGTTTTCAGAATCAGGGCCTGAAAAGAAGGTTTCTGCCCTGCTCCTATTCCTCCCAGCCCCAAACCAATGATCTATGAAATAAGCAATGTGCTGAACTATGGAAAACTATCATCATCACCTCACTTTTTATTTAATAACGACCAGGTATTTTTGCTGCCAGATACATGCTGAGATTTTGATGACATTTATATGACATACAATGGCGAGTAAGATTAATCACAGATCTGTATTCTTTAAAGATACCCATGAGGATAGACTTCTGCGCCTGCTTTCTCTGTAAAGATAGCTTTCCCAACTGCAACTCACCTCACTGCATATTCTTGCAAACCTTTCACTTCTAACGTATCTGCTTAATAAAAAATGCTTTCACTGACATTGAAAAATTGAACCTATCAAAGAGTTACCAGTCTGCATTTCCATTGCTACCATCTAGACTTCAGAGAGCCACTACACTCGGTGAGAGACAATGATGCTATTACAGCCTGACAAGGGCATATTGAGATACTTGAGCACAGATTGCACAAATGCTCTTATAATTTTATCTGTGAGAATGGGCCTTGCAGTAGAGATAACTAGAAAGTGCTATGAGGTCATAACAGGGATCAGTCTGAGAGCTCAGAGAGAGAGCAGAAATTATGAGTGACCCAAAGATAAATGTGTGTGTTCCTTTTAAGGATAAAAGAAGCAACAAGTAAATCCACCACTAAACCCAAACAGATTACTGTTCAGGTAGTGTTTCTAAAAGATGAAGACAGGTAAATCAATCTTACCCTCAGATGGGCACTTTTAATAGCTCTACCAGGGATATCAGCAGGGCTACCATCTGGCTGTGTTATAGTTACATGGTTAATTTTGAACACTGCAAGCTGTGTACTGTCCTAGCAACAAAAGAAGTCGTGCTGGTGAAAGTACTAAAGAACAGACTAATAATTTTCTTTGTGGTATCCTGCTTCTGGAGAAGAGGAGGCTGAGAAGAGACCTGTAGTGAGGTGGGAGTTGGTCTCTTCTCCCAGGTAACTAGCAATAAGACAAGAGGAAATGAAGGGGAGGTTTAGATTGGATATTATGAAAAAAATTTACTGAGAGTGATCAGGCATTGGAACAGGCTGCCCAGGGAAGTGGTGGGGTCACTGTCACTGGAGGCATTCAACAAATATGAAGATGTAGCACCTCAGGATGTGTTTTAGTGGTCATGGTGGTGGTGGGTTGGTGGCTGGACTTGATGATCTTAGAGGACTTTTCCAACCTTAGTGATTTTATGGGGGAGTTGTATGGTCACTCCTGCGGAAAGAAACAGTGCTCTTACAAGCACACTTTTGAACACTTTTACAAAGAAGCTCCCCAAGCTCTTTCATGTCTGTTCAGTAGAGGTGAGTTTGAGTATGTTGAGGTCTCACCAGAGATACTTACATGGGACACTAGATGGAAATGCTGGATATAGTCCCTAGACATCAGCAGAAGCCACCATAAGACAAAGGGGTCGTCTTGTCCTACTCCCTCAAAAAAAAGATACTATTTTATTGCTGTCTAAATCTCAAACATTCAATTTCTGGTAAATATTTTGGAGGAATTATGCTTTTGTTTCGGTGCAGAATGGGATGGGGATTAGGGAAATCAGAACAGTGTTATGAGGGCTTACCACTGATAGTCTTCTGAATTGCCACTAGTTTGAGTACGTGCTTGGCATACAGAAGATGCAAAATCAAAGCAATACAGGGAACTACAGTTGGATGTCCAAATCTCTGAAATGTTTTCTAAATCACCAGAGTCTTGGCTTTTGCAGCATAAAGCCTGACTCTTCTTGTGCCCCAGGAATCAGTTTCCATCCTTGGTCAGCAGCAGTTTACAGCCCTGGCTTCACTGCATGGACCAGGTGTGTGGGGGTTGGTACCTCTCCACTTCACAGTCCCATACACGTGCACCAGGATTCAAAAGTTCCGCAGGCTGGACCACCTGGTTCCAGCACAAAGTAACCTCTGTAACAGCAGAGGCAAAGTTTGTGTCCTTCTTTCACTGCATAACCTAAATTACTAACAGTACGTTATACTATAGGAGAGACATATTCCGAGCTGGCTCAGACTTCTGAAATGCAAATTAACAGTCAGATAATAATTAGGTGAATTTGACCCCGTGTGAGAATAGCCAAATGTTGAGTCTGTTTTTCCAAAGCTGAAGATCTGCTGTGTACATTACAGTACTGTTTAATAGTGCACACACAATAGTCATATAGCTTAGCCAGGCACCAGTGCTGAGTCAAGTGTGCACTATAAGGCTTTGCTTCCTTTCTCATGGCTCTTTTGCCTTTGAAGTTAAGCTGCAGCAGGCTCAGCTGTGCTCAGCAGGAGGGCTAAAGGTTTGAATATTCAGATTTCATCTCTGTTTATAGAGTGGGCTTTTGAGATGTAGGAATTCTGTTACATTGTCCAGTGTCTGGGGGAAGGGTTGCTGAGGTTGTTAATGGGTCCCGAGGAGCTTCAGCCGTTACACTAACCACCATAGGCCCCTTCTGCTCATACCAGCCATTAATGGCCACATGGACCTAGATGCATAATATCAGGTACTCTTAACAGACCTTTTTAATTACGTCTCTGATTTTACTTCTGCCTATTTTGTAGTGGCTGCATGCTGCAGCAGGCAATATTTAGTCTATTCAATTTAATTAGTGCTGGTTTAAAGGTGGTTTTGGTGCATGATGGCTTTCTGCAGTAGCTGACTTGCACACACATGAAGTTGTCTTCGTTTCCATAAGGAAAAACGTAAGCTATTTGATAATATAACATGGAAGTCCCATATACTTCTTAACCACATCCAATACTCTCATGCAGGAATTCATGTAATAGCCCAATTAATGAATGCCCAGGAAAGGAATGCTGAGGAGTATCTGCCTGCCCTGTCCTTTCATTCCAGCTCCAGACAGGTAGAGAAGAACCGCTATATTTCTACCAAATGGCTTTGGAGGAATGTGTCTAGCTGTCACAAAGTAGAAATCTGGAAATGCTCCTGTAATACAGAAGACTGCTGTAAAAATCCACAAAATGTGCAACAGTAGGTAGGACTAGGACTGAGGCTGCTGCTTCTGACAGAAGTGGTGTGTAGCTGTGTTACAGCAAGGTATGCTGTGATAAAGGAATGCATCCCTGTCCTGTTTTTTTTCATAGAGTGCCCCACTTTCCAATTACAGAAAAATGAGCAGCTTCCAAGCAGTATGTGACAGTTCAGAGCTATGTGCACAGCTAGAGAGGTGGCAGGCCTGCCAAGCAGTTTGTTGGCACTTTCTGGAGTGGACCTGTGACTCCTTTCTGCCTCTGGCCCCTATTACAAGCGATAGTCCTCTCTATGTTATTCCTGCCCTTTTCCTTCTCCTGTGGGCAGGTGTTTCCCATTCTTTATCAAGCATTGATAAATGAGTGAGTAGGAACAGAAATATTGAACTGGGCAAGCTGTTTTAGCACTGGGTAATTCTAGGGTCCATGCCACATAATTAAAGGTCAATGTTCTCCTTGTTACTTAAGGTCATATTGTGTATTTGAAGTTGTGCCTTAGACTTCCCCTGCTCAGGAGGAAGTAAGTGTTATAAATGAGTGAACTGACCTATTCTATGTCTTCTGAAAACCCACTTTTTTTCTGTAAATCTGGGCTGTACCGATTAGGAAATGCTACACAGGGATACATACAGTTACAGAGTTATATAGAGCAATTTAATATATTTGCATAGGGTGCATGCTAGCGTCTGTGCCTTTTCTTGCCTCTTCTGTTTTATCCTCTACAAGATAACTAAGCAACCTTATGGAGAAGTACTGACAGGGGCTGGCAGAGGGGGCTCGTGTTGAGCCCAGTGTGAATGAAGCACCTGCTATTAAAAGAAACACAGTAAAGCAAGATTCCATCAATTTTCTGTTTGGATATTTTAATACTCATAAAAATACATTTCTTGAGGCAGCAGGGATAGCAGTGAAAGGAAGTAGAGCTAACATCCGCATCTTCTCCATGTGATTAGGGTATTTGCATCAAATACTTTATTATGAAGGCTGGAGAACAAGAAAAGCACATTCAGCGTCATATGTTATGGCACAATCCCTCTCTGGTGGAGCAAACAATGGGACCATTATACAAGCTGACATATTTTTTGTTTCTAATATATTCTGCTGCTTTGTGTCTGTGTGTGCTTAAATAGCAGGCACAGATGTACTGTTTCCAAAGGTCTTTGACTTGTCATGAGAATACTGTCTTTACCAGTAAAATAAATTGATTACTAGTGACAATGTTAACTATTATACAAAGAACACAGCTCTGGTGGGCTTTGTTAGATTTTAAAGAGAAGGTGATTATTTCTTCCTTATGACAGTTTGAAAGGTTTGCCATGTGGATATGGAAAGATTTTACTCATGAATATGCAGAGGTATGGCAACAGGCCGGGTAGCCAGATCTTCAAGTTGACCGTTGGCTGTGATTGAGTTAAGAGAAGAACAAAAATGTGAGACAAATGCAAAATGTACAAAACCAGCATGGGAAGTGCTGGTTAAAATATTCAGTTGTAAGAATATTGTAAAATATCACCTTTGGGGTATAATATCAGACTGAAGACATAATCACAGGGAGGACAGTGTAAACTGGGATGATACATGGTGCATGGGGGGGATGATAGGGCCACCAAATTCTTTAAAAATACTTATGCCTGAGGATTAATACTTTATGCTGAGCAGTGACATCAGGAAACTGACCCATGACACAAGGCAATATACCTTTCTTATAAAGATATGTTACAGTTTTTCTGGGAAGCATTATAGTTTGCTCAAAAAAGCCCCAACCTGTACAGGTGTTTCAATATATTATAGGGCAGAAAAAATAATGAAAGAACAGAGTAAGAAAAAACAAAAGCTGGTAAAAAATCTCTACTTGTTATATTACAATAGCTCTTCAGATATTTTTTTCTTTTCCAATGTAAAAAATTATAAAAGGCACGCAGTGTATATCTTTTACTAGAACCTTGACATTTGTGCAGGTTTCTGCTCTGAGACATACTCAAAAAGTTCTCTTTTTACAGATCTCCTGTTAAAATAATTTGGGATCTTTTCCAATCTAATTTAAACTGCTACAAATATTTTGTGTAATGAGATTGGAAAGTATCCATTTGCTCCCCCTAGAAAATGCTATGAGTTCTCCCTTGATTGCAGTTCAGATCATGCTGCTAAACACCAATTTAGAACACAAATCAGGCTCCTTGTTGATTGCCGTTCAATTCACGCTGCTAAATACCAGTTCTCTGATCAGCAAGATGCTGCTCTGCGGGCTGTGACCTGGGCCTCCCAAAGCCATGGATGCATAATTTTTACATAGGTTGCATTAGTAAAATAACATCCATCCTATCAAATCATAATTAAGGATAGAGTTCTTCCTTGATCATGCAGCAAACCTTCTCTTTTTTATTCAAATCTTTTTTAGCTATTCATCTAGTATTAGTGACAACTGTGCATTCCTTTGGCACATGTAATCTGCCTTTCCTTTAAATCATTAACTCTTGATCAAATATCTATGACATCATTAATACATTTAATCTTCCTCCTGGTTAGAAGACTCTTTCCTGGATTAATTCCTTCTCAGGTTACTGAGTGTTGTTTGATTTTTTCCTTACTGTTCAAAATGCTTGCAGTTTTCACAATTGGTCTTCATGTCAGGGTGCAAGAGTCTTTCCTAGAATCTAGATCCCATGGCAACATCTTGCTAATGAGGCATCTTTTTCTGGACTGTTAAGTCCCTCCTGGTATTGCATAGCCATGCCTGCCCCGTTTCACATCAGCACTCTTGGATCGGATTCCTGTCATTGCCCCAGCGCTCTTTTTCCCTGCCTTGTCTCCTGTACAGCACCTCCAGTCCCAGCATCTTTATAAAATGCTTGTAGCATTCTGTGAGAATGCTCTGCTTGTGGCATGCTCTTGAAAAGAAGCTTACAAGTGAAATTTAACCCTGGTCTATCACAGAAATCTCTAGGAGAGAACATGGCATGTTCCTATATTCAGTCATCAATCGTGGAATATGGTATAGGGCAGAACCTGCTAGTGGTGATTGGTTTCTTCTTGCCAGAAATAGGTTGTACATGAACAAATGACCACAACCAAGTTTGTTTCATTTTCACAGCCTCGTCCACTTTCTGATAAAACAAGAATCAATGAATCACAGCATGTTTTTTCTGGAGAGTCTCAGCATTATTTTAAGAAGATGTTCTCTCTACAGTAGCATAAAGCTTAATTTTTGAAAGTTTCAAGATTATATGCTCCCAGTGGAGAAGTACTGGGAGGCTGTGATTCTTGTGAATGAAATTCTTAGTTTATAAAAGCTTTCTGATCCGTAGTAGATGTTCCTCAAAATTGCTGTAAAGTTTGAATCTAGAAATATGACTTTAGGAGGGTGTACCACTTACCCCTGTAACATATGTAGGAATGGTCATGGAGACTCCACCAGTCTCCACTGCCCCCAGCACTCACCACCCTGACAGAAAGGGTTTGATTATAAAATTTCTATAACTGGATGAGGGGTTTTTAAGGCAAATAAGTTATCTAATTCTCACATTGTCTCAACTCTTCACTCTTCCCAGCCCCCACATCCAAATTGATTTTAAAACTTCAAGTTGATTCTACTGCATTTTTATGGAGATACCTCCATATGTTTTAGGAAGATTTTGCTTTTGTGCTTCCAGTTCCCTTCATCATCATGCCATTCTTCTTGTACTTACCTGGCCCTTCTTGGGTATCCCTCAGCCTGGTAATTTTCTGATTTTCAATTTTAAATCATCTAAACTCTTTCCCATGCTCCTACCTGTTCCTAATCTGATTTATCTTCACACTGTCTCTGTTGACTGATGTTCTTAAAGCACAGAATGTGTCATAAGTAGCAGCATTTAAAAAGGAACAGGTATTCAGCCAAAGCAAGGAAGTTAAAAAAATGTCTGATTACTTTTGCAACCTTTCTGCACTGCTCTTCTGATTAACTTTGTATGTTTTCAAATGGATGAGAATTTATTGTACAGCATGTAAAAAACATCTCCTTACTGAAATCCCACAGGGACTTGGATGGGAGAGACCTAAACTGAATGAAAGATGGAACATGATATTAAGGAAGCATGAAACCAAGTTTGCTTTGTCATAGCAGTTTCTAATCAGTCCTTATGTATCATATGGATGTATTTTAATGAAAATATTCTCATGAAATAAGAGAAAACATAAAATGTTCATTCAAAAGCATCTACCAGCTGCATATACTGTATTAATATAGACTGATATACCTAATCAAGGGTTCACATTTCAAACCAGTAGGCCTAACAGCTTCTGAGATATAAGTAAATGAAAATTCATGATTCTGTATTGTGCCCAAGAGCCAACTTTACTGCTATTGCCATATAATTATTTATAGCTGCAAACTATCAAATGGAATTGCTTACCACCACCTTACTATGTGTGGTAATTGATGTGAAGTGAGGCATTGTGTCCCCTGCTGACCCCAGCATACTGAAAGTCAGATGGATTATATCTAACTCAATTATGATTGATATTATCAAAATCCGTGAAGCACAACATGATATAACAGGCTTTCTAAGTGTATCTATTGATTGTTTCTCTGTGTGTGCGTGTGTGTGTGCATGTGTTTTCCAAGGCTGTTGCAATGGAGCTGTCTCTAGGGAAAAGAAGAGCAGCATTGCTAACAATTTCCATGTGGAAATATATATTTCTGATGGCTTAACTCACCCTTGCTGCCTCTCTGGGATTGCCAGAATTTGTAATAGAAATACCCGGGTTCACTGGCTGAGAATTTTGCTACAGTAAGAACATTTGCTGGTATGTTTGGTGGGGCTGAAAACTAAAACATTCTGTGATCTGCTTAGCTGTGATTAGAGCTGAACAAGTATTCCTGTGTTCCAGTTCTGATTTTGCTGCTGCTGTGCCATTCCTTCAGTCCTCAGAGCACAGCAGTGGCCATGCTCTGTGCAAGCATCTAGCCTTACATCCTGTCTCCTGCAGATGTTTGCAAAAAAAAGCATTAGGCTGGAGCAACCACATGAAGCTTTCCATTCTTGCTGTTTCCAGAAATCTGGAGTTCAGGGACTGCTGTTTACATCAACATCATTGTGTTTAATAATCCTTGATGGATGTTTCTTGCTCGCATTTTCTTCAGTCACATTCTAAACCCCCCCACAAGGTTAACATCCAAATATAGTATGGAAGTCTGTTTTGATTAAATAGGAGGCATGTAAAGAAATATGTATTTCTATATACCTGCTGCTTTGTAATTTCACAATTTGCTCCCTAATTGATGTAGTATGAGAAATGGTGACTATTCCCAATTCATCTGTTTTTATAGACTCCTCAAAAATCCTCCCTCAATCTTTCCATTCCTAATTAAAGAAAACCTATCTATTTCATTTTTCAGATCATGTCCTTATTATTTTTCTCTATGCTATTCTGTCATACCATGTTTGAGGTCGAATGCTGCAAAGTTATTTGCAAATCAGGGGTACAGTGTACATATAATCGGGTTTTTTCCGTTCCTTGCCTAAGCATTGAGATAATGTTTACTGTCCATACTGACTCTCCCACTTTGTTAAGTGATAATGAATTATTTAGAGTTGCATACGGTGTTTCTGGTTTGGAGTATTGGTTTTCTTCTCCCTCCTCACCCCCATATGCAATGTTTTCTTTCGTAAGCATCTTTTCTCTTCAGCCATTTGATTACCAAATTGCTCAGAGATTCTTCTCCAGGTCTTTATCAGCTTAAGTTTTGACTGCCCTAGGTAATGTTCTCCTGGTAACACCAGAATACACACTCCTCCATTTTTCCAAGTCAATTATGAATATGTTCTAGCATAGAATCATAGAATCATAGGGGTTGGAAGGGACCTCAATGGATCATTGGGTCCAACCCCCCTGCCAAAGCAGGCTCTCTAGCTCAGAGGTCCCATCATAAAGATCTATAGTAAGATACATTCCCTACATCATGAAAAATCAATTATTTAGTCATATTTTAGTCCCCAACATGTGGGATGGATGAATTCATATGCTGGAGGAGGGGTTTTACTACTTTGCCTGCCCTTTTTCTGTTTTTTTTCTTTGTGGTGGCCTGAATGTAACGTAGCTACTTCAGTAAAATGCACTGACCTATTCTGTGAGCTGATTTTATGAGAAGCATCCAAATTCATGCAGTATCATAAAGTTGCAACAACAAGTGAATGTCCAATAACTGTGCAGTTGGAACAGGTTGTCATCCAGGTATTTGGCAGTTGATAGGAAGATCTACCAAAAAATTTTCATGATGTTATGATGGAAAGTCTGAATGGCCTTATAGGAAATAATAGTTATAATTCCAAGTATTGGCATTTTCAGGATTTTAATTCATTTAAATAAAAGTTCTTGTTATTGGCAATGTAGGCATTTGCTTCTTTACAGCATTTCTGTAATGTTTGTCCTCTTTGAGCTTCTCAGGACTTTCCCAGGATTGCACAAAGCAGCCATGGGGCTGACCTAACTGACCTGTTCTTTGCTTAAAGACAACATCTGGGTTACAGGAAGTTAGTTTAGTAATGTTACCCTTACCCCTTTAGGAATATATTTAAGATAGTGCAGATGTATCTATACTCCCGATATTGCCAACTTCCAGACAACCGTCTTGAGTCAAGAGCAATCAGTTATTTGTAGCTGTTATAGTACTGAAGGAAAGTTGTATTTGCTTTCCCACTCTACCCACCCAGCCATACATCAGACCTCTTTAAGAGACAGGTCTGTGTGAGTTCTCAGGCCCATGGAATATCAAAATCACAGTTCAGTTTAGATTAGCTGTCAATATGTGAGATGACATAGAAAAAACCATTATTTTCTTCAAGTAATTTTTTTTCATAGAAATAAACTAATCACATTATCTTCTCTATCAAAAGTTCTGCATTTTCCTTATACAAAGCATAATTTAAGGAAGGATCTCTTGCTCTTTTTTTGCTGTTGAAACATTTTCCCTAACTTAAGAAGTGAATGAAGTTGCATTTCCTGATTTTGGTCATTCAAAGCAAAAAGCCCTGCCTTTGCATAAGCCACCAAAGGCAAGGTGTCTGTATTGCACTTTAATTTTTACTCCAAATGTCAGCAAGCAAGTAGGTAGCTGGCCATGGGATTCTCAAGCACTTTAGCCCAGGTAACTTTCATGCTTCTGTGGCATATGACATGGAGTGCACATGCTAGTGGCTGACCCAGTGTTTAACAGGGATTCACACTGGAAATAGTCTTTGAAATTCATAAATTCAGGGCAAGCCTGTTTTATGGGGACTGATAATGCTGTATTAGTTGCTGGAAGTTAATGAGGTCCTGTGTTTGAGTACAACCAGATTAAAATGAAAAACGAACCACATTACATTCTGTTTCGACAATTATTATCAGTTGGTTGTAATATAAATATGCAAATTTTTCAGCTTGAACTTTAACATCCTCTGTAGAGACCATTCATCTCTTTAAAGTATTAATTTAAGTTGTAAAAGGATCCATACATCATTGCATGTCATTTTGAAAACAAATATTAATCAATTTTACACTCTGAATTGCCACTGTGCAAGTGTAATGTCCATTATTTTGGAGCAAGTCAGTGGCAAGAAATTTACATATTCATTCCTGGCTTAAGAAATCATATGATAATACAAGTACAACACAAGAAATTCAACAGACTTAAGACCTTATCATCATCTATTCAATGGCAAAAAGCCTGCCTTTGCATTCTCAATGCATTGGTATGCAGATTAGGAATATGTTTCTCATTCCTATCAGTATAACCTTGAAAGCTGGTGACAGCTGAAGTGTAGTCATAAGTTTTCTCTTCCAACAGAAAAATAGAAAGAAAAAAAGGCAAAATGAGTGTAAAGGATACAGCAATTTCAAGTTTTATGATAAGCTTTTCGATAGTGTATCTGACTACTTAGCTAGACTGTACTGTGTGGGTATGTAGCTTGAAGTGTGTGATGTCTAGATTTAGCTAGAAATGTAATTGCAAGTACATTTTTGCTATTATAGGTTATATTTCTGATATGACAGACCTAAGCCTGTCTTTTATTAGTTAATGTTATAGCAAATGCTTGAAGGTGTTTGCATGTTTTATATTGTTAAGGACACCAAATTTTATATCAACTGTTTCCCAAGGAAAGGAAACAGTTTCTTTCCCCTTGGAAAGGAAGCAGACCCAAACACTGTGAAAACCTTGTCCTGAAATAAAAAAGAAGCAACGTCTGTTGTTTGTCTGTTTCTTCTGAGGAGTGATTGAGTATGAATTAGTGTTTTACAGTCAGAATCGTTTTACAGGCAGAGACAGAAGGCAGAGTATGTGAAATCTTGCTAATTCTTTTCCATCCTAAGTGCATATCCTCGTTCAGCAGTGGCTGCCCTTTCTCAGGTTTGAGTCTTGTCAGTGATGAAGGTGAATCTCAGCTAATGCCACTGAGAATGCTGCTTCCATTTGAGAAAAACAAACAGTGATTCTGGTTAGGACTGGAAACTCCAAAAATGCCATTTCTGAGCTTCAAGACAACAGGTGGAGAAATGAATAGTGACACAGGTATCCCCCTCGTAACTACTTCATCTTTGTTAATTATGCAAAACCAGGCTCTTTGACATAATTGGCCAACCAGAGGTTATACATAAGCTCCCTCTAGTGGATTATGAAGCAAGAATTTATAAAAGCACGCATCTTTCCTCCAGACATTTTCTGTCACTCACTGTGAACACAAGAATACTGTAGGTACCGCACTGTTCCATCTCTCTGTTGTTATCTCTGTCCCCCTGCTTGCTGCCTCAGGACAGTCTGTGAAACAATGCTGGCCATAAGCCTATGGTTATAAAGTGAGACGACTGCAGCGGTTTTTTGGCTGGGCTTGCTGTCTTCACTCCTTGGCTGGGTCAGTTTGATTGCTGCTTCAGAATACTGATGTTTCTTAATCATCCCCCTTTGTTTTCTGGTTAAGTGAATGGGTGAATAATTTGCCACACATTCTCTGTCAATCCGATATATTGTGAAAGGACAGTTGAAACAATACACACGCTGCTCGTTTCATAAATTTGTCATTAGAGCATAATCAGATCATTTGCACTTACCCTGCTCTTGCACAGGCTGATCCTGTATTCCTGGAGAAAAGAAAAAGCCCACTTGGCTACAGATTTTCACTTAGACCAAAACTGCACAGGAAACGATGCGCAAGACAGTTGTGTCCCCAGTTTGCAGAGTTCACACAGGTCAGAGGAAAACCATAAAGACTACATGTGCAAATGGCCAGATAAGTATGCAACAATACATCGGATGTGTCAACTGGATTTAGGATTGTAACAGACGTGTAAGCAATTAGGGTATTTGCTAGTTCAAAATACTCACATGAATGAACCCACATTATCTTCTGAAAAGCATAATAATATGTAATTGCAGTAACAATTCCTCTTCCATTATCTCCTAGACATCAACAGTGTGTATGTTCTATAATATCCTGCACAATTGATAGCAGGCAAGCTCCTCAGTAAGAGAAATACTCCCAGATGTAGTAATGTCCCAACACTGTGGCTGCTACCTAATATTAAAGAATTACAGTAGAAATGTTTCAATAACTAAGTAGAAGCATTTCAGTTTTTATGTGGCATAGATTGCCACCGACACTGCCAAGCAGCTTTATAGAGTTCTAAATCTTCATTCAATGCCCCTTTACATCATTTGAATGAAGATTTAAACCTCAATAAAACTTTCTGAGTGCTTGTGGCCATCTTTGCTTTATACTAATCAAAGTGGGGTACAAGCAGACGAATGCACTGTAGTACACGTAATGATCAACACTATATCTAGTGACATTTTCCTTTGTAAGATGAGTTGTCTTAAAGGCTCTTTTCATGGATGGTGCAGCAGTACACACAAAACCAGGCATTTATATCCAGTTTTATGCACCCTTTTAGAAGATTGCTTTGGTTGGGTTTTTTTGGTTTGGTTTGGCTTTCCCTATGTCATGTTTATGTTCTCTGTAACTGTTTTGAATTAATTTCTTACTTGGAAAATATCGGGGAAAAAATAGTAAGAAATAAATATAAGAAAATGATACTTATAGAGAAACTTTCCACAGCATTACAGCTTCATTTCCTTGTTTGCTTATCAACCTCCAACTGTAATTAAGATATTACAGTACAGCAAGTTTTGGCATTGAATTAGAAGCTTCAATGAAATTCTATTTCTAGTTAAGATATTGGTTGGGAAATTCAACACATGTTAGTGCACAAATGCACACACAAGATATGATGGAGTGGCATTTGAAAGAAACTTTACTGTGAGAAAATACCATTGATCGAATATAGGTTTTCTTTCAGAAATACAGCTACTCTTTCAGGAAATAGTCTGAAGAATAAATTTCCAGTCACTGATTTGTGGAGAGGATTTGGTGTTTAGTTCTTCCTGAAGAGGAAAGAATGCTGTGCAGGTCTGAGCTTCCACAAACTTCCACAAATACAAAGGAAAGCACAGCTTCCCTCCTGAAGTTTAGACTCCCACAACAGGGCATTTCTTTATTTTTTCATTATATATCTCTTCATATCAAGGCTTTCTTTTAATGATTAAAGTCTGTGGAATTACTCCCTTTAAGCAGTTACCTGCTACCTGGACCCATATAGTTCTATACCAGGATTTGGTGTTCAGAACAATCTCTGTTAGATGCTTTGTATAGATACTTTAACAACATCAGTCTTCCCATTGAAAACCAACAGTGAAAAGCAATGCTTCCTTGGTAGGGCTACGAAGAGCATAGTGAGGCAACTACTTCCTATGGAGCATACCGTGGATGTAATCCTTAATATGTATAAACCTTAAAAGAAATAAAATTAAAATATGAGAAGTATAACTAATTTACAGTAACTGATGCTGCCAGTAGAGTTTAGAAAAGTGTCTAAAAGCAGTGGTAACAGTGTGAAAACCAGGTTCTGGTTATTTTTCCTCATTCTTTAAAGGGAATTTTTAAAAAAATCAAATGTTGAAACTGGTCAACCCTTCTCGTCAGTCAGGCTGATCCTGGTTCTGCGAAAGCTAACATGTAAACTGAAAGGGGAGTGCATCAGCTACCAAGGCACTCAAAAAAGGGCTTCTCATAATGCTCTGATGGAACTGCTCCACTTTTATCTAAAACGTTTCAGCTTTTATTAAATCAGATGGAAATGGATGGATTCTTTGGCCTCCTTTTGAGGGAAATAATCCCATTTCCAGTTCCTGTGTCAAGAGATGCAAATCTGGATGAGGTCTGTAGAAGAGACACCCTCCTCAGAGCCCATGGGTTCATGACCTCTTGGAGAAGAAGGAGCAGCAGTAGCATACTCTTCTTCTTGGTGATTTCTGCCTCAAAACATTAGCAAGCACAATGACGTTAGGTCAAACTCCTTGTTTCGGGTTGAATTAAACTCTGGTTTTCAGCAAGCACACTTTTGGCCTAGAACATGTATTTCAGTCCAGTGCTGATATTCCCAGATGCTGCGGGAGACACCACCTTCCCAACAGCACTTCTATCCAAGGAGCCTGAATAATGTCTGCCTGTCGGTCCTGCACAGTTGCTGGCTGTCAGTCCTGCTTCTCCTACACAATACCTAGGGCTCGCCCCAGTAACGAACCAGAAGCCTGGGGCTGAAAGCGGAGCAAATGGTGTTCTCACTATGGCATTAGGAAGGAATTGCTGTACTCCTTTGTGTTGGCTCCCACTGAAAGCTAGCATCACCAGCTGAAGTGATATGTTTTTGAATACAAGCCTGTGATGGTGGTGGCAGCAGTTTCACACAGCTAATGAAAAAGATCCAAAAACCTATGAAATATGTTGTTTGGGATGAAACCTCTTTGTACATTCTGTGGTGCAGAGTCTCAAAACCAAAATAATCCTCAAAAACGAACTAAGCCCAAACTCCCCCAGACTTCTTTTACATACAGGATGTTGAAAATAAGGGTAAATCATGGCCTTTTTTACCAAAACACTGTAGCCTTGTCAAAATCTATGGAGTTATCTCCACTTTCACTGGTGGAAAACCGGGCCTGAGGGCTCTGTTTAGAGATTCACAGCTAAAATATGAGTGAAACCAAATGAAAAAAAGTACTTTCTCCTTTTGGGTCCAAAAAGAGAACTCAGTTTAACATAATTTCCAAAGGATTGATCCCAAGCAGTAGGTTGGGGCAGGGGGAGGTGTTAAGCAGTATCGTCCCTTCCTTTCCCTTGCCTTTTTTTTTTTGTAACAAACATATCACCTATATTAAGGTAAACCGAATCTATTAGACAACTACCTAAGGGGATTGCAAAGCTGGGGTCTGCATTATAAAGCAAGTGAAGTTATGACAGCTGTGACCCCAGAGGAATCAAGGCTGAATAAAGACTGTCTCCATTGCAGACAAATGATGATAAAGTGATCCTTTTAGCCAACAGTCAATGGAACCTGACAAGGCCAAACCTCCAACTAATGAACAGCCCAACCTTTGCTACCAGGGAGATGTACTGAAAGTTTAATCTCAATAAGCATCAAAATACATTTGCCCAAACATTTTTAACAAAAGAGTGGCACATATCATTAAATGGCCACGAAGTTAGATGAGAGAGGAGGAAAATAGGAGGGCGGGGGTGTATGTTCTTACTGTATCACAGGTGCACAAAATTGCCTCGATAGAACAATATCTTATTTTTCTTCTAAAATTGAATTTCAGATGGTACCTACGTCACACAGACCTAATAATACAGAAAGCAATTGTCTCAATGATTCCTATTAAATCTGTGCATTTCCAGATCCTTATAGAGTAATGTCAGTTACAGAACAATGTCAGGCTGACGGACGCAGCACAGCGTTAAAGAAAAAAAATCATGCACACAATAGGCCAGCTGCACATTAATAAATATGTAATGTTTGATTAAAAATATGGATCGTATTTTTCCCCCCAATTGCTGACTACCCCTAAGGCAGAAGATGTGATCTGGCTCCCACTGATGGGTTTATTTCTTGCTTGCTTTGAAAATACAAACTAAAATGTTTTCCTGTCCCAGCTGTTTCCTATTGTTCATGTTTATCAGCTCAAAGGGTGAACAGAGGAATAAAAAATACGCTCGCATTTCAAATGTGCCAGTCAGTCAATCTATTGTTAAAAGAAGAAAGCCTAATTGTCTGTGCTGGCAAACTTCTTTTTGGTGAATGTCCAGTTTTTAAGAAAAGCTATTCAGCTGTGCCATTTGTTTAATACATGCATAAAAAAGCACATAAAATCACAAGTTTTCTGTGGGATGGGGGGTGGGGAAAAATCACATCTATAAGTTATAGCCTTGAAACACTCAAGTGTCTAAGTAATAGTCTGTGGATTACTTTTTTTGGTTCTTCATAAGTGAGTGGCTAGAAGGAATTTTCATGGAATAAGAGATAAAGATATCCTAAAATTGAAATTTCCTCCCTTCTCCAAATCTTATGCTTAACTTTGCACCTTTGAGAAGGAGCACTCCTTTCAAATTATTTCATCAATGCAGTGGTTAAAGTCTTTTACAGGAGTTTTATGTTTTTATTTAAGCTACTACTATTCTTGATTTCCTTCAAAAATCTAGTCATCCAGACCTTCATCCTAACAAAAAATGGGAATTAGGGATGGGAGAGAGCAGAAACTATGGTACTGCACAGGAGAATCTTCTGTTTGTTTCCAACTTTTGTGATAATTAGACAGCTCTATCCTGTCTTTGACTTGCTCTCCAGCTTGTGCTGGCAGTGCTACTCTTCCAGTTTTCAAACCAAGCTCAGCTAATCAGAACTGACACTCATTTTACACTACACAAATGAGCAAAAATTTAATTCACAGACTACTATATTGACCAGGACTTTGCTAGTCCATCTTTCTGTGGCTAGCATTGTTCTTTGAAAGCTTTTTGAGGAAAGGGTTATCTTTAGTTCCTCCGTTGTACAGCACCATGCTCAAAGCATTCTCACAGTCTGAAAATTAAAAAAGAATCATCAATATAACAAATGGCTGTGATGTTTTGCTAGGGGCTTCCCTGTTCTGCTAGGCTTTTTCTGCCTTTTGATGGGGGACGAAACAAGTGGCATTATCATCCAGCTATCACCCCCTTGTGACACTAAGATGAGATGTCACTCACAGCAAATTGTACAGATCTTTCTTACTTGAAGAGTTCAATAACTCCTCATGACATCTAAATTACCATTCCTGGGTGCCTGGGTTAACACCTTGCAGAAATGAATAAGGCAATAAGGTAATTGTCCCAAGTGCTCTGTAGATCGAAGTAGCTGCTTTGGTCATCCTGACTCACATTTCCCTGGAAGTCTGTGAGCCAAATATTGCCTAAATTTGGAAACTGGGAGTCAAGGGATGAGCTACTTCACTCAATAAGCTGAGGCCTTGGGATTTTTCTGTCTGCCTTTACTAAGAACTACTGGCATATATGAAGGTATTTCATGCTGGGGAAGGCACAGTGACCTGGTGCTATGAAGAGTCACTTCAAAGGTCACCAAGGCTGATCAGTACTTGGAGTACAGTACTACACCAGCCTTCCCTTGTTTACAAACTTGGAGTTGGTCCTGTATTTGGATGTTTGTGGGTCTATCTCTGACCTGCCATGAATGTGTCCATGGTCTGCAGCTGCACCTCACTGTTCATCTTGCACTATGTCTGACTTCTGTACATACACACCAGCAGAATAGATAGTCCTTAGTATCTCTGGCAAGTAACATAAGGCAATTTCATGGGCCAGGAGTGGTCTGTAGGACACTGTTTGAGAAACACATTGTTGAAATACTGCTTCTGTAATTGTTAAACCTACATGTCATGCTAAAAATCCATTGATGTGCATTTTTGTGCACACAGGAGGGTATTTCATGCCCTCTTTTTTGCTTTCTGTTTGCTGAGCTATAGCTTATGTATGCTGTCAATTCAATACAAAATCCAAGCCATCATTTCCAAATGAACCATATTAAGTTAGGGAAATTGAATGGTTATGGGGAAAATATTAAAAATAAATACAAGACTTTAAAAGCAGTAGGTAGATTTTACATCATCTTTTTCTGACTTAAATTTTACAGTCTCAACAGTACATGCAGTTGTCTTCTCTTTTAGAAAGTGTCTTCACAGGCTTCAGAGAAGCTCAGATGCATCATAAACTTTGTCCCCTTTCAGCAAGTGATGTCAGGCAGTTTTAGTTGTGTATTGGTGAGATCAAGACCCCCCCCTCATGGCAAAGCATTTCAGAAAGTAACAGTTACATAGATGTATTCCAGAGAAGGTAAAACCTAAAAAGGAGAATTACTAAATAAATTAAAAAAAAGAAATTACTATGCAGCAGGTGGAAGGGAAGCAATCAGAGAGAAAGGACACATGGCTGAGTTTCAGCTATTTATTTGGAGGATTTTCATCACTGCCTCAGGGACTTCTTAGGCAAAATACCAGCTACACAGTTCCAGAAGGATAGTGTACCTTGTGAGAGCAGGTGAGGGGCCCCCCAAGAGGAGGTTTGGTGGCCAGAAAAGCAAACAGCTATGCTGGGAAGGGGTGTGAGAGGAGCCTGCAGACCCTCTTGGAAAAATACAAGTTCTCCTTTACTCCCCAGGAGCCCCAGTGATGGAGCTGCTCTAAGCCAATTCAGACTCTTTTCTGTTTTCAAAAATTATGAAGAACTGTGTTTTCTTCTATAAACTATTCAAGCTGCCACAGCTGGACAACATGCAACAGTAAAGTCTGTAGATGTTCAGGGCAATTTCTATAAACCCACTATTAATATTCTGTAGCTTCACTACTAAATTGTAACAGGCTTCTCCATTAAGGATGAAGAAAAAAATTTGGCTTAAATTCAGTAATTGCTGAACTGCCAGTTTCAGTTAGTAGATTATGAACTGTTTGTCACATTAAATCTGCCAGATTTGGGCTGATTTTGCAATTTATTTGGTTTTTCTTCCCCCCCCAGAAAAGAAACTGAATTTAAGAAAGCATCCTACAGGGTGATGATTCTGAATTGACACTTAAGGCATCCTCCCATATTTGCTGGAGGATTTTTCTGCATTTATATGTTGATGTAGCATTAGTCTAGTTTCTTGAGATCTGATAAAGCATCAAGCAGTTGCTCTCCTGAAAATACTAACTCATACTGATTTACAGTAACTAAAATTCCAGATGTTTCTGGTTGGTGATGTTCCAGCAATAGAGATCCAGAACAGATCTTCACTGTCCAGGGATTTGTGTTTGTCCCAATCAGAATCACAGAATCACAGAATCAGAATCACAGAGTTGTAGGGGTTGGAAGGGACCTGGAGACATCATCAGGTCCAACCCCCCTGCCAAAGCAGCTCCCCAGCTCATACTGCACAGATAGGCGTCCAGATGGGTCTTGAATGTCTCCAGAGAAGGAGACTCCACCACCTCCCTGGGCAGCCTGTCCCAGGGCTCCCTCACCCTCACTGGGGAAAAGTTCCTCCACATGTTGGTGCGGAACTTCCTGTGCTCCAATTTGCAGCCATTGTCCCTTGTCCTGTCCCCACAGACACTGAAAAGGGACTGGCCAATTCCCCCTGCACCCCATACTTGATATTTATAAACATTGATTAGGTCCCCCCTCAGTCTTCTTTTCTCCAGGCTGAACAGCCCCAGCTCTCTCAGCCTTTCCTCATAGGATAGATGTTCCAGGCCCTTCATCATCTTCGTAGCCCTTCTCTGGACTCTCTCAAGGAGATCCCTGTCTTTTTTGTACCAGGGAGCCCAGAACTGGACACAATACTCAAGGTGGGGCCTGACCAGGGCAGAGTAGAGGGATCCCATCACCTCCTTCGACCTGCTGGCCACACTCCTCCTGATGCCCCCCAGGATCCCATTGGCTCTCTTGGCCACCAGGGCACACTGCTGGCTCATGGCCAACCAGTCATCAACCAGGACCCCCAGGCCCTTCTCCACTGAGGTCTTCTCCAACAGGTCATCCCCCAGCCTGTACTGATACAGTCGGTTATTCCTCCCCAGGTGCAAGACTCTACACTTGCTTTTGTTGAATCTCATCTGGTTTCTCCCTGCCCAGCTCTCCAGCCTGGCCACGTCTCGCTGGATGACAGCGCAGTGTCCTGCGTGTCAGCCAATCAGACATAAAAAAAAGAACAGATCAAAATGGAGCAGAGTTCTTCGTGTGTGCTTAGCCCTACTTCAGAGCAGTAGCAAACTGTAGCTCATGTAAGTATTAGTCAATACCATGTATGTGAATATGGCTTCACAAAACCAGCAGAGACCTCTGCTTTTGACATCTGAAATAGCAGGTCAACAAGCGTAGCATCTGTTGGAAATTGCCACTTCTCAAGCACCATCCTGATTTACCTACTGTAGCCACAAACCTAAAATGGTTTGCACAAATCACAATCAGTAAAGAATTTACTGACCTTCCAAAACAGAGAGAAATTTGCAGAATGATTGCTTAGTAATTGTTACTACTTACTGAGTAATTGTTACCTATTTTTAAGATTTGACTCTTCCAAAACAGATCCACAGGTTAAATTCCAACTCCTACTAGAAGCACTCTACATTAAATCCCTACCTGGATAACTGCCACCTTATTTTAAACAGACACCATTTTTTTCCAGAAGGGGAAAAGAATTCTTTCAACAGATCCTTCCCTGGTTTAAAAGAATATTTCATCACAATGGTTTTTCTTTAATTTTTTGTAATTTTCTCAGTATGAAGCTTTTCTGTATTCTTTGTCCTTTGGGAGACAGCATAATTGGCAAGACTTGGCAGAATTAGTGATATTACTGAACTTGTAATTGTCTAATGTCATAGTGTCCTAGATGGAAAGTCGATACATTATGATGTTCTTCAAGTCACATTAATGTGATGTCAAATGTTTGAAAATTTGAAATGCCTGTTGCAATCCCTGCACACCTACATTTAGTGATTCAGAAGGTAGTGGCAGAGGGAAGTTGGCTGCTTTTTCTCCCAAGGTAAATCTGTCTTTTTCTGGCTACTTTCTGTTTCCACCCTGTCAGACCTTGTGACAAAAAATTTCTGGTGTGGCAGGTTTTACTTCAGTGACCCACAGCTTTTCCAGGAATTCTGAAGGAGACAATAAAACAGAATGTATTGGTGAACAGACAACATGTGATACAACTTTTTAAAATTATATTTAGTTTTTTGGGGGTTCTTTTTTGTAATCTCAACTTCTCCCAGAAGTAGTGCTCAGTGCAGAATGAGGTATTGGCCTGGGCTCTTTATGCATTATTTTTTTGCCATGGTTAGTGCTGTACCCTGCATCTAATGTGCTCTCCATGACACTGTCAGTGTTATCCACTATACAAGAATTTTACATGATGGACTCTACACTCTGGAGCAAAAACTTTGGACTGGACTGTAATGTATTATAAATAAAACACTGGGACCCTTTTTTTTTCTTTTAAATTTAAAATATAAAGTACAGCACAGCAGGAGATCTTCAAAGCCATTAGGTCACAACTTAGGTCTCTTTGAAAACAAGAAACCTGTTTTCCTATGGGTCTGTGTCATTCCTGGTTTGGAAGACAAACTCATAGACACTAACAAAATGCTGCAAATGAAGCCCATGTTGTGCTTTATATCATCTCCCTCCTACCATCACAAAGAACAGATTTCTCATAGGCTGTGTGGACCATCTGTTACATACAAAATGCAGTAAGGGCTAAAGAAATCACTGTCTTTGCCTCTGTGGTACTTTCATTGTAGATGACATGCACTATTTTGTTTTATGCAATATACTATAGTATCTTGCAGTAATGTGAACAATTCATTTTCTCAGAAATCATGGCCACCCACCCAAAGAGAGGACTTTTGACATACCATAATGGGTGTTATGTATGGTTGGTGTCAAGAGTTGCCTAGATATGCTAGTAATGAGCCATACTTTTGAAGAGTCATAATCAATCATTCTTCATTTAGAAAGTCAGATCCATCAGCCTGACATCAAAATGTCATAACCCATTGATCTCACATTGCAATCAAGGATTCTCAACCGTTATTAATGGCATTCAACTACATCAGCAATCCTGGTTTTCATTTTAGTGGTATCATTTAAATCACTGAAGTTAGTGGCTACATCCATTCATCCTTTTCTTAATCCATATTCAGAGTTTCCATTAATTCTAAAATAGCTGTTCTAAAACTTCAAACTTAAATCCAGTTTTACCTATGTACAAAATAAAGACAACAAAACACCTGTGAGCCAGAAAGAGCTGAGGGGATTGGATTCCCTTCTGGGGGTCATACTACCTCTGCTCTCATAGTTGGTGATGTCAACACAGTCTTTTAAAGAAGTTACTTCCTGCTATCTCACTGCTGCCCATCTGTTATGCCTGTATCTCCCGATGACATGTCACCAGTGGTAGTGACAATTTCTTATCCACTGCTGTCAGGAAAAGAATAGCTTAGGAGCTTGGAAACAAATTTCAAACTAAAAGTTGCTTTGAAGTTTGATCTGCTATTCAGTGAAGCACAGTGTAGAAGAAATAGTAAACATGTCAAGATAAAGGGAGGTAAAAAAGGAGTGAGAATGGTGGAGCATGAGAGAGGCAGCTGCATTTGCATACATATCCAACGTGCCTTTTAGGCACAGATACTTAAGAGACACATACCCCTGTTGCCGTGTGGGATTTGGATCTGTGATTTAGGTTTAAGGAACATAAATTGTCTTCTTGAAGTAACTGTTGAAGCCAGAGTCTAATTTTTTGCTTAGTGGGACATTTTCTGCAATACAGGATTTTACAGCAGCCCCATTACAATACCTAGGAACAGTCAGGGCTCATCTCTTAATGTTAAAAGGTTTTGTTCCCGTTTTCAATTTACACTATACGTAAATTTAATTACGACTATTTAAAGTTACTCTGAGGAGAAAAAATAAGGTCACGAGAAGACTATATAGCAACATCTGATTTTTTTGCCACCACATTATTTTTAATAAAATCAAACATCCCCATGGAAGGATTCATGTTTGATAAGCAGTTCTTTCCTAGTAGGAAAGTATCCAAATAATATATTTTTTTAACCTGGTCTAGTAATTGTCAATGAACTGGGGTAGGCAAACAATAGTTTGCCAAGTCCTACAAGCCCCCTCTTGCCACCCAGCTCCCTGCAAGACTCCCCCTCACAGCAACAAGTCTGTGGAATCAGGCCCTTTGTTTGGATCAATGCTCATCCCTGCAGGCTGAGCTAATTGGCTAATTCAATCACACTGGCTATTTAATTAATAAGGAAGCCCAAAATTCCACACGAGATGAAAGGATGAAGAGCCCAGGAATGACCCTTGATAATAATAAAAGATAATTACAAACAAGAATTGCATTATTCAGACTTTGTTATTGACATGATAAGCACTGCCATATGCCATGCAAGCTGTGATATGCACCCCAGCGATCGTAGGTATAACAAAAGATCTTAGGTGTAACTGCTTGCTGTATTTCAATGAAATATGGCTTCAGGTAAAGAACTAAACACTGTATTTAAACCCAGAAAAAAGAAAACTTTGCAGCAGTAATGATGGGAAAGCAGCTTGGCCACTTTGTCACCTGTGTTGAGGTAGAGCAGTGATACTTCTAAGAGCATAGAGTCATTTTCTGTGTAGAAAGGCTGGGGATATGAATTACTAGATTGAGCTTGAGAGAAGCCCAGGCTGGCAACTGTGCTCCTGAGTGCTGCATGGAAAAAAAAAACAAAACCCAAACCCAAACAAAAAAACACCCCTACAAAGTTATTATCTTAACCAACAAAAAATAGATGCTCTATGAAAAAAATTCCAGGTTTTCTTTCAGAAATAGGTGAGAAACTGCTGGACAAGGCATGGGGGAACTATACTGATTTTAAAAGCAGGTTCCTAAAATCTAAACAAGAAGTTTCTGCAAGTATGAAAAATTTCCACAGCAATGTTTGGCCTGTTTTATTTACACAAGGCAAAGAAGTGACTGCTGATCCCAGGGAAGCAGTATGTAGGGGTTGTCCAAAAGACACCGGGCATGAAGAAAAAGACTAGGTCACCTGGGACACCACCTCCTTACAAATCTTTAAATTGTGTGCTAGTTCTGAAAGACTTCCAAGCTCTTGGGAACTGCAATTAGAAAATAGAGATTTTGGCTTACTTTTTGGCTCCCCCTTTCACTCCGTGCAGACCTTGGGCAAGCCATACATAGCAGTGTGCCCATTTCTTTCTCTTCAGACTGTAGAGAAGGTAGGGACCATCTCTTCATCTGGGGGTAGCACAGATCATGCCCAATCTCATTAAGGTTTCTTAGATAATGTCAGAAGTTTTATAAAATCTTCCCCAATTCCTAAAGAGTTCCTGAGTTGTAGTGCTCATTAAAAGTCTGAATCTGAGAAGCCAACGTATTTGATTTGTAATGAATGTAACCCTTCAGTAAGATCACAGCTGTAATGTTACAGAATCAGTCATGTAAAGAATAGTCCCTGCAAGAAAACCTGCCTTCTCTTTTTTCTCTTTAACCTCAATAGAGCAGTTCTTTTGTTAATTACAGTTACTGCACACTGTGATATTGAAGTGCTCTGTTCTCAAACATATTCTTATTTATTTTAGTCCTTTTTTTCCCAGGTAATGAAATGTCAGAACCCTACTTTTTCTGGTTTTGTAGTATGTTGATCAAAGTGACCTTTGCTTTGCAGCAGACACAAATCAATATAGCGCTCTGCAGTATTTGACAGATAAAGGTGCAACATATAATAAATGGCAATCACTGACGAGGAGAGCAAGAAAATACCTGCCAACTTCAGTTCATACCGGCAATTTTCAGACAATGCCACATGTTATGTTCAAAGTAAAATTCATTTGTCCATCTAATAACAGAGATGGGGGATATTAAAGGACTCAGTTTTGTTAAAGAAATGTTTCATCTCACAGTAATAATTCAGAGTCCAGTCAGGGTCTGCAGTGGTTGGTTGCAAGTAAAGTTATTACATTTTGAAGACAGGTTAGAAGAGCAATTTTCCTCGCCATAAAAGAAAGGGGGGGAGAGGGGAGGGGGGGTGGGAGGGATGGGGGGAGGCCTTTACCCAAGAAATGCAATAGTAATTATACACACACACAAACACAGTCTCTCATTCTTTCTCACACACAAATTGTCTTAATATCCTAAAGGAGCTCTCCAGTATAGTGTTTCACAGCTCATGGTTTGATTTTCTCATATTTTTCCAAACTTGTTGATACAAATGTGACCGATTTCTCTTTAAATGCTCAATTGCAAGTAGCATTTGCTAGAGATTTGAAGTCTAATGGCAGCTTCAGACCTCTGTAAATGAAGTCTGTGTGTGCTAGGGTAAATTTCTCTTTCACCATGACTTGTCTTATTCTAAGTAACACAAATAGCTTAACATGAGAGTCCAGCCCAAGTAGAAAACAAAGCTGGATTTTTACCCACTGTGATGAGTCGTGCTCAGCCGTATCAGAAGTGGAGGCCAAGCAGTGGCTTTTCACAGTGCAAACACAGACAGGTCAGACCTCACACTGACTCACAGCAAAGCAGGAGGGAAGCTGGACTGTGTGAACCAAAGCAGTTCCCATAATGAGAGACTGGGGCTTGCTTGTAGCTGCTGTACAAGGAGCTACAGGCATCAAGGCACCCTGTCCGGGGTGGAGTTCTGGGTGCTCTGTATGAAGGGGCTAGCCCTGTCAGACACACCTCTTTCATTTCTTAAGACCTAAGTGTCTGCGAAACAATGAAAAAAAACCTGCTCGCAGGGCCTTGTAGTGAGCTTGCATTGCCTTGTTTCAGCACCTAGAAAACATCTGTACTTTCTTCTTCTTGTATGAGTTTATTTTTATGTTACAACTGAAAGGCTTTTTATGTATCTGTGGTTCACAATGTGTGTAAGCTTATACTTATATTTGAGTACTTGTGCTTTCACAATTACTTTTTACAAAGCTGTTGATACACTTCTTGCAAAAAAAAAGCCAATTCACAACAAACTTGTAGCTGTTAAGGGCCATTTGAAGACACACATCTCCTTTATGAAGCCAACACTTTGGTTCCAAAACACTGATCACGTACATGCAAGTGCAGCATGCCCATACTAGTGCATTGTACCTTCTGTGTGCAAAACCAAAGATTCCCAGGGTTATATTACCATTTGATTAGGATTGTCAGGATATGACCACTTATTAGTAAAGTTCAGGGCTAACGGTCAAATTCAGTTGACTGAACCTGGGCTATAAAAAACAGCTGGTGCACCAAAAGTAGGATAGTAAGAGGACGATTCACCCACTGCAAACACAGTCCCACTTCAGCATGCCGACCGGGCCACATCGTCTTGTACTGACATAAATGGGAAGTCTAGTTCTAGAGCATAAGTAAAGCACCCCAAAATAATGGGAGGAATCTTGGTGACCTGCTCCAGAGTCTTTTTAGTTCAGTGAGCTTTCTGTCATCCTACTCTTTTTCAACAGAAATATTGTGTTACTTATACTCGGTCTTCTGTGATGTGTTCACCATAGGCCAGTTCACGCTGCACATATAATACTTTACAAATGTCTGTCTCTGGTTACTGCTGTGCCGTTTTTGTACTGTTTTCTCACCCTGTCTTTATGAAGATTTAGTTTACCTTTGCTCTTTTTTTTTGACAAAATATTGAACAGGGAACAGCTGTTTTGTGTCATTTGTCTGCAATAATGCCAGACATTTTCCTAAGCTGCTGAATGCATGATTAACCTTAAACTGATCCTACTTCTGTGTATCAATTTTCCTGTGTCCTGTTGTATTAAACTGTACTCATCATTACCTGTGAAATATCATGTAGCCTACTTCATGTTCACCCGTTTTGAGTTTCTCACACTCTCAAGCTTGTGCAAAACAATTCTTCCTCTGATCATTAGACATTTTGCCACTCTACGTACTTCCTGCAAACCAATCACTTAATAGTGGTCTGTGAGGAACTATTAATAGGTTCTGACCTCTCCAGCCTGGGAAATGTTGTTATATAGTTCAGCAAAAATTTTTCCTCATAGAATGTCCTTGTAATTTGAAATGACCCAGTAGAGAAATGATTCCATACTAAATTATTGCTGTCTGGCATGTTGTCAGGTAGCTGTCAGTTAGGAAAACACCACATTCATTCCCCCTGAACTTGGATGTAGTTGTTTGGCTACTGTAAAGTGTGGGCTTGGGCGAGGAGAGAGTCTCTAAACATCATAACTGTGCTGAGGGGATTGTCACCCCAACTGGCAAATGCTCAACTGTGAGCAACAGATTTATTACCTGACATAATTAATTGCCTAGATAGTGACATTTCCCATATTATAGACAATCGTGAATTATGAGCCCAGCTGCTAGCCTTCTCATTCACTGAAATCGGTTGATAAATATGTTTATTCGAGGTCAGCTTGGCCTCATCCATTAAAAATATTGTTTTTCTAAACATTACATTGATTTAATTTAACTCTAATCAATTTAAAATGGTTCTGACAATTAACAAAAGCTTCAAATATGACCTTAAAGTAATAGGATTCATTAGCTATGTTTAGGATTAAACTTATCCTAATAGGGCTATTTTTCTTCCGAGGGCATGTAGTAGGCCGACCGGTGGTCAGTCAAAATGAAATCAATTATTATAAATTATACAGTTTGGGTTGATTATGTCGTGCTTGCTAATTTGTATAAATAAGCACCTCAAACAATAGAAGCCATTTATTAATAACTATCTGTATCCCAACCTGTATCGCACTTTATGTTACAGCTGCAGGATCATCTGTTACCCATGAAGTATTATATTCTCTACTGCTAGGCATATATGCTAATTAAACCCATAATTAATTGTAACAGTTATAGTTAAAGTCAAAATGCTGACAGCCTTTTTGGCCTATTATTCATGGTAATCAACTGATTCAAAAGGCAACATAATCAACAATTCCTGCACAAGCCAGGGGATCATAATACAACGGCAGCACCAGTGACAGCTGGCACCCACAGGTCTTCGGGTACAATAGGAAATATAAACCTCTAGAATTGCAATGCTCCAGTATGAACAGTGCCTATTGTTTTTCTGGGACAAAATACAAGCATAAGTCCTATTTAAGAACTGAATCCCTAATGCAATGGGTAACAGAACTGCACAAGAGCCATGCCCCAGAGAGCCCGCCCTGCTTTCCTGGGCTGGCAGCAGCACTGAGGGTTCAGTACCATTGTCTTTTAGTTGTAGCCCCTCACTGGTCCCTTCTCCACCTGCAGTGGGGCTGTGTCACATTAGGGATGAGAATTCTGGAGAGTGTTTTGAATATCAAGAACAAATTTTATTTTCTCTGTTTTACTGGACATGCTTCTGCTGAACAGTGGACATTGCCCAAAAGACATGTGCCCTCTCTGGCTATGTTATCTGCAGAAAGAGAGGAATGTTAGACTATGCAGGGGCCCTCGCATTTCCCACATACATCTGGCTGTATATCAGCCTTTGTACCTGTGGAAATTCCTGCTATTTTGTTCCCAGACACAGTGGTGGATTCCGGCCCCACAGCAGCCCCAAGAGGGCAGGGTGGAGAGAGGAAGGAGAAGGGGAGAATATGACCATTGTCGGCAGAGATCCACAAATGCTTTTCCAAGGCTTGGTCTGAAGCAAGTGTCCCATATGGGGCACAAATTAGGCTGCCTCCAGTGTCCTGAGCTCTTCAGAAGCAGGCCACCAACAGTGAAAGTGGGAGTAAGGTCAAAATTAGTGACACTTTTAGCAGTGACACCTTGCAGCCCCAGTGAGGTGCACTGCCAGATGAGCCAGCCAAACTTGTTGAACCCACCAGGTAAATGTGTCTTTATAGGTCTCTACTTGCTTTCCTCCTCAATTTAAAGACAATCAAGCTATCCATCATTGCTTGTGGCCTCAGATCACAAGCTCTGAGTCGTTCCCTCTGCGGTCAGGCACGCTCATGGCCTATAGCACCGCTAAGCCAGCAAGTTTATACATCCACGGCTTCAGATGTGCTGCTGCTTAAACAAGGTTAGCCATGGTTTCATTATTAAGATTTACACTGTCAGTTACAGAGATGCCCATCCAATTCTGTAACACAAAAATTTATGGGCATCACAGAGAAATTTTTATTGTTAGGGCTTATATAGAATGTGTGCCCTTAGTGACACATTTTTAAATAAAATATATCGTACTAGTGATTTCTAATGCTTAAAATAAAATAAAATAATAATCAACTTTTAGCTGCAGTTTCCCCCTGGTTATTGAGCTGAGCTTAATGACTGGCTGAAAAGTATTTGTCAACACAACAGCTGGAGAGCAACACTTTCTTGTAGCTTTATGTCACAGCATATGCCAGCCACTCAGAACATGTGATAATTCAACTGGAGCTGGTACTACAATAGCAGATGGGTTGAAGCATTGTTATTCTCACTCTAGCTCCCAGCCCTTGAGGGATCACTAAATAAAATCAAAGCAGATGGACCATTACAAGCTCATTTGTGTTCACTACAAGCACCTCAACCTCCAGTTGTGATATACTGCACCTTTGTATAAAATGACATGTATGGTAACATGACCTAATGAAAATAGCATCAGACTTGGCAAGTGAGGAATGAGGCTGGGAAATATGCACAGATCTATTTATCACTGAGTTCTTACCTTGCAGAAAGGGCTCATCCCCCCCCCCCCCCCCGCCCATGTTTATCATTTAATTTCCCCACACTTGTAAGAACTAACAGAGGTGCCCATGGTTCTGGCTGCAGCATGTCCATCAGGTTTCTGGGCCTCTACAAAGACAGGGTGAATGCTACTAAGCACAGTGCAAAAACGTTTATTCACTCATTTCTACACACTGATGATAAACACGTTAATTCAGGTGTCCCACAAGTGGCAAGGCTTTGACCACCCCTGATACCAATATCTGGAGTTGGGGGTGGGGTGTCAGGACTTGGGTGTACATTTCTCAGCCTGATCTTACTATGAGGTCTTTCACAACTCCACAGTTTTGAGCTTATGGGGGATTTGACTTTTGCGCCAATGAGCTCCAAAGTGTTTGTGAGGTCAGACAGCATCCCTGACCAGGTGTTCCAGGGCTTGGGAGTAATTGTTTCTAATGGATGAAAGTTATTAAAACTGTCACTTGTCCGGAGAGGGATCCTGTGGGACTTGCTAGCAAAGTTAGAGGAAGTGCTGAAAAATTCTCCCTGCATCCTCAGTGGGACGTTGGAGGCACATCTAATGCTTGCTTAGAAACTGTTCCATTCAATTAATGTTTCCTGAGCACAGCAATGAACCAGCCTGAAGCCTTTTGTCCTACAGTCCCCACCCTGGCCACCATGCTGCAGGGAGCTATGACAGGATGAAGCATGGCAGGCACTACTGTGCCCTCACACACACACACACACACACTGTTCATGACTGTTCCTAACCTAAAGTCCTTTCAAATTGAGCTTTCTGTATCTATATGTGTCTTTTTTCTGTCTGGTTTTAAGCAGCTTCTGCACACTACTCCAGGCAGCTGCACTCAGCGACAAGTAACATATACTGGGAACTTTCCAAAATCTTTGGGATTTCTATTTTTATTTTCCCCCTGTCTAAACAGAACAAGTGGGAGCAGTCAGTAAAGTGTTGTGGAGAGTTTGATGCATTTGGGTTTATCTGCCTGAAGGATCCCATACATGGCTATGTATCTTTACTAAATGCTCCATAGGTCAACCAACTGCATCTCCCTCATGCCAGCTGCTGCTGGGTTTTAAAGACCCAGACAGGTGCAGCAATGGGAAGCCAAAGAAATTGCTTCATTAGGGCTGATACAGTTGAACTCCTGTGACTGCAGTATGAAAGTTGAAAAAACTTGTCCAGCTTCCTCTGTGAAACAGCCTCCTGCTGAGTGTTTGAATTGTATCAGAGCTATGAATGGATCAGCTAATATCCCCCACCTGAGCCAGGAACTGCTGGGCAGCCAGTCTCAAGGACAGGCTGGCCGGGCAGCATGTTGCATGGAGCTCCTGGCCACATTCCTGGCTGGCTCATTTGTTCTTCCTCAGCCCTTTCTGTTCAGGGTAGCTGCTCATCCTCAACTGTGACTCAGCCTAACTCCATCAGAAGCATGTGTGGGTCAGGTCAGACGTCAGCACTGCATCTTATCTGCTGGCCAGCTTTCCTATCGTCAGCCAAACTAATTTGCTGAGATAATTCTATTTCCTGCCACCTATTACAATAAATCAACCACTGTAGCTTCATTGAAGTCTCTGCTAACTAATGAGCTACCCTTAAAATTCTCCCAACTGTATGCAGGAGAGGGGAAAAAAAAAACACCTTATTCTTCTAAATAGAAGAAAGTTTTAGATAAACAGCTTGATGTGTTGGGCGATGCTGTACCTCCTCAGCCCCATGCTAATGGATCATTCTTGCCAGAATCCTCTCAGACAGGGACAAAACAAGTAAATGCATCAATCACTCCTTTAAAAACAGATTTTTCTGAATAATGTGATCTCAGATGGTAGAGCATACAGGTGGGTAAATGCAAACATGGAGAGGTGAGACAGAGGGAGTGTGAACACATGCATGCTTTCAAGAAAAGAGTAGAAGTATAATTACAGGGAGCCCACCATTGTGGCTATTGAAGAAGGAAATAAGTTCCTATGAAATGGTAACACTTTGGTACTTCATTTGTAATGAAGCTAGATGGTTATTGAAGAACCATGAAGCACCCTGGAGAGTGCCTACTGCAACAGGAAGAACTCAGGGCAAAAAGGTGTCAAGATCATTCTGCTTTTTCCTACCAAGAGCAGTAGCAATATTACAATTTACAGCCACATTCAAAGCACACTGTTTGCATTGTTTTATTCAGCTTTTGTATTTAAAAATAGTGACTTTTAAATTTATTTTTTTAGAGGGACTTTCATCCCTCACAGAATTTCAGCATTTTTTGTGACATCTCTGCTGGGATACAACTCAGTCATGCTGCGCCAGTTAGGTTACCAAAGGGAGCCAATGCCTCAGCAACAATTTGTCAGCAGGATGTTTAAAAATAATTGTGCATCCCTTCCCTGTTTTTAAATATTCAGAGGAAAAGTTACAGAAGAACTGATAATGTGACAATAAGGCTGAAGAGCAGCATTATCGTGTGAAGACATATATCCCTTGGTTTCATTTACATGTTTAGCAGCTGCTTGTTTCTCCATCACAGAAAGATCATTACCTGACTTGTAAGAAGAGAGGGCATGTCTGTTCACCTTTGGGCAACTAGCTCTGCATTTATTAATAGTTGCTGCCCATCTCATTACAGATTTAATTGCTGCATTATAATTTATTTATTCCTTGATTTATTGTAATAGATGAGTAGAAACAAAATTACCTTTGCAAATTACTTTGATAAGTGGGAAATTTACATGGTTAAAAAAAAAAACACAACCAACAACCACAACCCAACATGGAATGTGAGATGCTACCTAGTGAAAAAACATCTTAATGTGTGAGTGCTAGCATATACAAACTGGTCTTGTCAGAAAGTGAAGGTGAATCCATCCAATATATAGGTTGTTTAAAAAGAAATTACTACCTAACTTCTATACAATTAGCCTTACATTCACGGATACCTCTTTCCTTTGTGGAAGAGGGAATCAGATGAAAAGGAAGGATAAATGGGATGAGAAGGGAAGACTCTTTGAAAAATCCAAAACCCAAAGGTAGGTACTTTGGAAAGCCTTTGGCTGAGCCAGAGCTGCCTTTCTGTGGTATGGGTGTCATTTACAAAAGCTGTGCTGTGCAGCTCCTGCCTTCAGGAGTTACAGCTGTCACTGCCTTCAGGCACAGCCCAGGGCTGCTGCTTGGCTGCTTGCTGAGCAGCAGTGGCCATGGTGCTATTTGTAGAGCTAGACTCACAAGAGGACTTAAAGCCACATCCACTTTCAGCTTTCTATATACACAGGTCAGCCAGCTACAAAACTTGCCAATTAGGGCAATAAAATAAAAACAAGGGGTGGGTTGTTTGGTTTTTTTTTAGAGGGTTGTTGTTGTTGCGGTTTTTTTTTTCCCTTTATAAATGCGATTATTGCACTTCTTGCTCAGTTAGTTATAAAATGCATCACCTGTATTTGTCACTGCTTACAAGTACCTGTAGTGATGGCTGAGCCAAGGATGGTACTCCACACCCTTTCCACTCATGGCCCCAGGAGTTGTGTGGACACAGGTCTTCCCTCCTTGCACCTGCCCACATGGCCACCCCAGCACCTCGGGGTGACTCAGTGACCCATTTTTCCCCTACTGTCCCTTTCTACAATAGCTTGCTTCACACGGCACAGCCATGCCCCATCGAGCACCTCTATGCTGCACCTACAAGGCCCAGCCAGCACCCAGCATGCTCCCGTGCTGCCCTGTGGGCATGGGGACCTGGCCACATCACCCAGCGTGGGCAGCAACAGCAGCCTTGGGCGCCCCATGTTCCTCAACCTTACAGGCATCAGCAGGCAGCCCCGAGGGGTACAGAGTGTGCTCTCTAACCCAAGCATTGGTGGTGCCACATGTGACGTACCCCACCCTGGCTTCCTTCTGTCCCCAAAACCCACCAGCTCAGGGGAGGTGAGCCCCCGCTTCCCGAGCTGGCCAGGAGTGACTGTGAAGACAAAGGTATGGCCACCGGGGCTGCGGCCACACGGCTGGAGTCAGCACCCGCAGCTGGACCCGCTCCCCATGAAGCCAGTGGAGGGTGTGATGGTGCTTTTTGGCATAAAAGGTTTTTGGTGTGAAAAAGTGACTACTGCACTGAAGCTGTTTGCAGCGTTCGTTAGCTTTCACTGAGCGCTGCTGCTGCCCCGGGACCGCCCAGGAATTTTACATCTCTCCGCAGTACCTGCTTGAGTCACTCAAAGAGCAGTTTGATTCGGATCTGAGCACCCGCTCGAGGGGGCCCTGGAGCCGCCTTGCCCAGAGCCAGGCCGGGTCTCTGCTGAGCCAGATGCCAGCCCAGCCCCAGCATCGTTCCCACACTCAGCCGGGACCCCGTGAGCTGCCGTGGGCTCCACCAGCGCCGGAATTGCACGGCTGCAATTCTGAGCTAAAGATGCGGCGTAGGTTCGGCATTTATAAAGGCGGGGGGGTTGTGTATGTACCGAGTTATGTTAGCTCAAAAGTCGGCTTAGGAGCAGCGCTGCAGGGGCGGGATTGCAGCAGCTGCACGGGCAAGTACGAGCACTCATCCGTTAGTAAAAGCCGTGAGCTGGGAACCGGGAAGGTTCCAGCTGGTACAGGCAGTGCCCTCGTGTGACGGAATACGCGAAATACAGGCAAGCTCTGCTGGCACCAACAGTGATGTCACTGCTATAGAAACGTGGCGTGAGCTGTATCGAGCACCTTGCCCCTAGTGAGTCACTGGAGGGGCCGCGTTAGCTTTTAAAAAGTCAAATAATAACCTTCTTGCACATCACAAACTCAGTTTAAAAACAAACACTGCAGAAGTAGGTAATGTTTCCTGACAATACTTTTTGGAAGTCCTTTTTACAAGTGTTTAAATATTCACATTAAAGATGTTTTAAAAATTACTTATAGGGAAACCACTCCTCCTACAGTCCCAGGCAGAGCTTGTTATTATTACTACAATATTCAGGTAATTTAAAAAAAAAAAAAGCATTTGTGACACTCCCCAAACTCCAGGCCCCCAAAGAACTGAATAGAGGTATAAAAATAGTATTTTTAATGACTATTAATACAAAAAGAGCACATGGTACCTTCCTTTCCAGCAGCAGGTAATTCCACTCTACCGCTGGGGAGAGAAAAATTAACAAAAGTTAAGGCTGGTTGAAGAAAACCTGATACAACAGTTGGTTTCCCTAACTCATTCTTGGACACAACCTTTCTAAGTTTAAGAGACTGTGTGCACAAAACATGGGATGTTTATTTAGCAAGACATCAGGAACAGAGGAAAAGCGTGCCTTGTTACAGTGATAAAAATACACAAAGCTTTTTGTGCTGCTTTTTTACACCAGCTCAGTTCTGAAATCATAAAACTCCAGTTTGCAGCATGTTGTGCCTTAGTATTGTCCTGAACAGGCCATCATCAGGCAGCAGGGTGACCAGATTCACCTTTGCAGTGAGTATAAAGTGCACAAGAAAAATAACTGCATTGAAACAAACCATTTATGAGCAATTCCTGGTACGTACAGTACCTGCCTAAAATGTTCAGTAAAACACAGTGCTACGTTTTTCAAGAGCTCATACTCAGTAGCACAGAAAGACCTTGACTAGACATAGGTTTCTGTGGGGTTTTTTTTCCCTCCAGTCATCTCCCCCACCACCCAAGCAGCATTCTGACACAGCGTACTGGGTTTGGGCTTTTGATGTTTTAGTAATGTGTAAGGCATCACTTGTAGCTAATACTTTTTTTCTGTTTACCCTCTGTGTTCAAAACAAGCATTTAGCAGTGCAGTGATTTCTTCAATTCTCTACTACTTTAACTCCTATTTCAAATAATGAATAGAGTAAGGTCTCAGAGTTGTATAGGGGGTGCAGGCTTTCTCCTGGAATATGAAAGGTTATGTATTATGAAACACTTCATGTTTTTATAGGCAGTCAGGAACCGTATTTTCTATGTGCCACTGTTAGCCATACTTAAGAGCCAAACCATGAAGCCATCATCTTACATGCTATTAATTTATGGGCACATTCACCATTTCATTAAAAAAAAACCAACCAAACAAACCCAAACCACAACCCAGAAGTACAACTAACACGGAGGTTCTCAAAGATCTTAAACACATAAAAGGTGTGTGCTTAGTCACTGGAGTCTTTGGGCATTACATTTAAGAGCAACAGATGCTTTAAAGTAGCTGTCTCTTCAAAACTGCCACTTCAGTTCACCTACAATATATACTGAAGGCTAAAATAGTTTCTTACCTTTGTGTAGAGGTTATTTGACAAGTTGGGTTTTTTTTTTCCCAGCAAATCCACTCTTCTGTCTGTATACACTTTGTGAGTAAAGAAATAAAAACTGGGGGTAATTTTATTTCCATTGCCAGATTACTGCCAATCCACTGCAGTTCACTATAAAAACTTTTTGGGTTAAAAGAAGACTTAATTATCAAAACCAAAACTTTTTTTTTAATGCTATAGAAGACATCTCTGTCCTCTTAACTGATAAGCAATAAACAGTGTAATCTTACTATTTACTGTTTTGCAGCAATGTGCAGCAGTACAACACAGGCTATAAAGTACTGTGTATTTGTCACCCAGAAGTGTGCACAGAATGCATTTCAATGTCCACAGGTTTTTCTGTTCTCCACGTGTACCACAGTAAGTGTTCATAGACCTTTTCCATTTCAACACAAGGGCCAGAAGCAGCCAAGCGGTTCCTTTACACCCATCTATTTGTGTTCACTTCTGCTAGTAGGATATGCTTCCTGAAAAACAGGGATCTTGGGTATCTGCAGTAGTGATAGAGAGCAACTATCTCGCTACAAGATTGTTCATGTAGAAAACTTTACTGAGGGTGCCAAGTGCAAGCCTCTCCTCTGGCCAAAGCAGTTCCAGGTTCATTTGCCAAGTTCAGGTAAAAGAGGTAAGCTGACTGTGACTTCAGGTAGTGTGTGTGGGGGATGTGCAAAGAAAGATGGCACAAGTGAAAACACATGAAATTAATGATCAGGAAAATCAGAACACAAATCTAGGGCTAAGGAAGATAAAGAAGCCAGACATGCCCGTCGGTCTCATTGGGTACATGGGTGTGTGTTCAATCTGCCAGTAAAGCCTCACTTTTTGCTACTTGGTCAGAAGGGGGTACCACTTGCAGATCCTTTCAGTTCAAGAGCCATGCTAGGGAAACAAAGGTAGCCAACAAGGTATGCCACTTTGAGGGGAGCAAGACGAGAGGCTGTAGTAGTAGTGCCTTTTGTTCTGCACACCCGCTCTATTTAAAGCCATAACTTGAAGTACCTGGTGGCTGCAGCTGAACTTCTTCAATACACAGCCCTGGGTGGGTACCAGACGTTCTACTCAGCCTCTATGAGTGTTCTCCAACCCACTGAATAAATATAAGCAGCCTAGCCTAGACCTCATACTAGTTTTTTGGGGTTTTTATCTTGGCTGCTTCTACAGCATCTTTGTGAACACTTCTGAGCATGTACTGTGCCACAGCAGGAGCACAGGGAGCCAAGGAAAAGCACAATAACCCCACCATCACCTCTTTCAGGAAAGAGGTCAGGAGCCCATAGCAGCACTGAAAGTAAAGAGTGTTTTCCCAAGGAGCACAGACTAGATAAATAAGGCAAGGGAACATGGAAGCCAGGAGACTATTAGAAGCAAAAGCAACAGTGACGCTTTTAATAACTTCCTTGCTCTTGAAAAGTGGGGAAAGAACCCTAGAGCACACTTCATGCAGCAGCTAATGGAACAGACCATGTCTCTCAGCAGCCCTCGCTTTAGAGAGATCAGTCCTTCAAGCACTGTTTTCAAATCTCTCCAGTACTCTGTCCCAAAGAAAGATCTTAGGTTTTCCAAAGAACACAGTAACCACATTTTCTACAATATGGGATCAGTCTCCATTGTCTTTACAACGGTGGCTTTTTCAAAGTGGCTTTTCTTTTGTTACATTTTGTGATCTGTCCTTCTATAGACTTGATCCCAAAAAGGAAGCTTTCCATATAAAACATCTTCGAGTTGAAAAGGTACAGCTCTTCAATATGCAATTTGTACAATCAGAATTTACTGTATATATAGAATTGCATGTTTGCTAGTCAGTGTGTAGATGGAAGTAGCCAAAAAGCAACTAGAACAGCAGTATTTCATTGCAAACAGGAACCAATAGACTTCAGAATACACTATGTTACATCAACACAGGTTTTGCAGCTTTTCAAGTTGGTTTTCATTAGGTACTTGGTATACAGTAAAACTCTGATCTATTTTTATTTATAGTTTCATCTTTCCAGGCAGGTATTTTTTTAAATGCACTAGCACTCCTGAAAGGGAGTCAGGCATACAACATATTTCCCAAGTAGTAGCTTAAAGTACTGTAGAAAAGTCAGTTTTGCTTTACCAAGGACTAGAATCCACTTCAGTAACGTTCCCTGAGGCAATCCACTATTTCATTGTTTTGTCCTCAAATCATTTGTATAGTTGCTGCTCTGTTCCAGACTGCTTTGTTTCTTTAAAAAGACACTTAGAAAGAGACATCTGTTAACTTTCATTGCTAATTTTACATTTCAGCAATTATGCTTCCCCTTTTAATACCCTCTTCTCCTCCTCTTCCCCCCCCCTCCAAATATCACAAGTTAACAGATAGCAAATCTGTGTGGTTGATTTTCACACAAGACAGGAATTCAGATCTTCGAATGAATGCTAATAGTTGAAGATGCAAATGTGTGAACTGAAAATAATGTAGTAGACAGACAACAGAACAGAATAAATATGCAATGAGCAGTCTAAAATTTATCATACTGCAACTGAAGTTACTCTCTCCTCAAGAGAAAGACTTTATGGTGCTAGAAGGATCAAGGGTGGGGAGAAGTGGTGGGTGCAGAGGGTAGAGAAATGTGAGAATCACCATCCTTGGTCCATAGGAATGCCTAAACAAAAACACTGCGTATCTTTACATTCCCAATGGACTAAGAAAGTTTCTCCTGCTGTAATTCCACCTTTAACATTTAAAAAAACAGCCTGTGTATAATCAATGCACTTAAAGCTTTAAGTTTTAGTAACTTCACTTAGACTTTGTTTATAAAACAAACACACACAAGCACACTTCCAAGAGTGCAAAATGCTTAAATACTTCAGTTACAGAACTCAACATGTAGTTTTTGGAACCATAATCCTTTTGCTCTGAGAGCCAACTTCTTCCTTGTCATCGCATCCATTGCCAGCAACGGTTGCATTAAAACTAAACAAAAAATGCAGCAAACGCAACAGTCAGTAACTACAGTGTTTCTTCAGTTTTCCAGAGGATATTGTTCATTTGTATAAACTCATCGTTGGACTTTGATACATGCACATGTAAGCATCACAAAGTAGTCTTCGTGCACAGCCTTGAATTTTTCTGGAATCCAGTGAGTGTAATTCCTCTAGAGACATCTTCAGGTATTCACCAACTTCTGGGCATGGAGTAACTTGTGGAATGTTAAAGCCATTCTGACCTCCTGTTAACCGTGAGGAAAGAAAGAGGAACACATTAGAATAGCAGCTACTTATATTTTCATATTTATATATATGCACACATACACAAGTTCTTGAAAAATGCCTTCTAGAAAGATCAAAACGTGATATTCTGGACTACTGAGAGGTAAACTTCTATAAAAAGCATATTGTTCAAGGAGAAAAAAAAAAAATCAATTAGTGTCAGAATATTTTGCAATGCTTTACTAAGACATACACCAACATCCCCCCAGACACTACACAAAAACCCTACCAGAACAAGAACTTCCTGGTTTTGGTAACATTAAGAATTCAAATGACTTCAAAAAGTGACCAGAATACATACTCCACCTCAGACACTAGAGAATTTGATAACAACATGACAAGTGGTAACAGCTGATGACTTATAAACCATGAGTGTCTGTACCTGACTTCCAAGACCAAGGCAGGGTTTGCTCCTGGCCATTTCCCATGCATAAGTGAGCACATTCAAGCACCACAAGTGTGGCCATCCACGATAGACTTCCCCCAGCAGACATTTTCAGCTTATAGCACTAGCTGAATAGAAGTATTTGTAATACAAAACCCCCTAAGACCAGCAGACGATCTATCCTGTAGCTCATATGACCTACACTTCTGAAATAAAGCGGTTCTTTACACACTCGAGTCGTACACATTTCAAGTGCCTGAAATTAAGCTTGATTGCCTTCTGGGCCTTATAACAGCAAAGCTTTAATCCTCTAACAGTTTCACTTTCATCAGGAGGCAAGATTCTTCTCCTCCCTGCCCTCTCCCAGTCACACTGTAACATAGGGATTCAAGAATTCTTCATGCAAAGAACTACTGGTGTGTGTTTGACACTTGCAGCTATTGCTGGTTTTCTTAGGCACCAGAACTGAGCAGATAGTTTTTAAATACAATTTTATAGCAGTAGTATCTAAGAGAACACTTGTTTTACTGACATTTGTATTATTACAGGGTTACATTTTTCCACTGATAAACTCTAAAGAGATTGCAAAGGAATGGTATAGATGCTGCAATGTGTGACTATTTTATTCTAAAGACAACCGGACCAAGTCATTTAAGCTAAAGCAACAATACTACTTGTGTACTATGTGATAACTGCGTGCATCCACTTAAATACAGACTGAAAACACAGTCCTGCACTTGATTATTTAACACGAGTTCTAACAGCAAACTTCCCAAGAATAGGAAAAAAAAAATTATAAGGAATCCCACTAAAGAATTTCTGCAGTTACTACGTAGATGGCACAGAAGTAAGGCATCCAATTTAGGTGAAATTCAGGCTATGCAAATCAGCAGCTGCTATGAAATCACTGCACTGAGATAAGATCAGTGTCCCAGCATCAAGTACTCCAAGTTCAACACTGTTAATATCCCCACATCATTAAGAAACAGACACTAAAATTTAACACAACAATACACCTAAAAAAGAGAAAATTACTAGGAATAAATAAAAGATCTACCATCCCGATCTGCCATGCTGTCAAAGAAAAGCCAGGCGGAGTCATCCCTCCCGTATTTAACAAATGCCACATAGTGGCTTGTTTCTATGCAGAGGACAGCAAACAACTCCATCTTCTGGTATGGGATGCAGCCGTGTCGCCAGTCCCAGTCTGGCAGATCTTTAGGTAGTGACAACGGATTGAATTTATGACTCTGTCTCTTGGGATGAAGATGAACCTACAATTGAAGTGATATTTCAGAAAAGAAAACACACCCCGTAAGATTTTTTCCGTGGCAGATAAAACTAAAAAGAACATTACTGCTGAACTGAAGATTAATGGCATTAGAGAATAAGCTGCAACAACAGCAGCACACTAGATGTTTCTTCTAGTTTTCCCACCACGGTAGTTCAATATTGCCCAGAAAATTCACATCTAAGGTTAGAAAGGAGGTCAGATTTAATGCAACAATTTTCTACTAAGTTCAGACTTGAAAACAAACCATGACTATGACTGCTTCATGCAAGTTATCAAACAGCTCTAAACATTAAGTGCTTCTACGTTCTAAACTCATCAATTCAAACAAGGTAGCATGTATGTAAAAACCAGGATTTAACAACAGGTGGCAGGAAACAGATTCCGGGGCACCCTCAATTATTACTACTGCTTCAGTCCTGGGTTTGGCAGTTGCCATGTTTTTAGTAAGAAACTGTTGACAAATGCATTACGGGGTCAAGTGGAGGTCTTGCTTTGTCACCAAAGACTGGACTTTACTTGGTGGATGCAGTTACATGAGTGCTGGTGAGCCAGTCTCGCTTTTCTTTCAAGTATTGCCACAAAGATGTTTAGAGGGCTGGAGCACCTGCCCTACGAAGAGAGGCTGAGGGAGCTGGGCTTGTTCAGCCTGGAGAAGAGAATGCTGTTGGGGGACCTCATTGCAGCCTGCCAGTACCTGAAGGGAGCTTATAAGCAGGAAGGGATTCAACTTTTTAAAACGATAGACAGTGGCAGGACAAGGGGGAATGGATTAAAACTAAAGGAAGGAAGGTTTAGATTGGATATTAGGGGGAAATTTTTTACAGAGAGAGTGGTGAGGGGCTGGAACAGGCTGCCCAGAGAAGTAGTAGATGCCCCGTCCCTGGAAGTGTTCAAGGCCAGGTTGGATGGGGCCCTGGGCAACCTTGTGTAGATCCAGGCCTGAGGTAGGTGGCCCTGCCTGTGGCAGGGGAGTTGGAGCTCTATAATCCCTGGGGTCCCTTCCAACCCACGCCATTCTATGATTCTATGATTTACCATTTGTGTTAACCCCACACAGAGTAACAAACACAACTTACTTGCGTATTGCAGGTTTTGCAGAACTGCTTGATTTTCCCAGCAGAAATATCAGTATCTTCATAACACTCTCTGCACTCATACATAGCAAGCCCACCACATATACGGCACTGCCTGGGAGCTGCCATTTTTAAAGAATAGGTTTCAGTTTGGGGAGGCATTTTTGCTTTTTAAGACAAGGGGTATGGGAAGGAGAGAGGATTGATACTTTAAATGGAGAAAAAAAACCCTAAAAAAAGCTACAGTCAGACTGCCAAAGCAGAAATGTATTGCTGTGTTTAACTTCTCCCCTTTGACATAATGTGGAATAAGATGTTTAGAGTGGGAAGTTGCAAAACAAAAGATGATAAAAATTAAGTTCTATCAACTGCACTAACAAGTAAAACAGGCTTTTAAATCAAGTTAGTTCTTTCTCATCATATTGGTATGACTAGCTTAGCCCCATCACCTATCACCACCAGAAAAAAAAAAAATGTTAAAAAGCTGACAGCCATGGCAGTGAAGAAATGGCCATACAGTTTCAAAGATTATTATGCAAATAATTATAGTGGTTTTATTAATTTTTTTAATCAAACTTTACCTAAGGAAAGACACACAGTTCAATGCAATGAAAAATTCAGTGGATGACAAATATCAGAAATTTAAGTCACAAAAACCTGATAGATTCATAGTTGAAAAATGCACCATCACTACACCCTGCAGGTTTACATACTAAGGTTCACTTCTTCTAGTTTGATAAACTACTGACAAAAAGCTTAGAAGCAAGCAGCACAAACTGATGAAGACTAATGAAATTTAACATTGTAACTACTTAATCAATCTTGGTGCTACACTTAGCTTTTAAGACTTCCTACCTGCCATATAAAATTGTTTTGCTGGCCAATAACCCAATTTTAACATCACCATATTGAAGTAATGTTAGTTGAACAGATATTCAAGTATTAAGTAAATGTAATTAAACAAGTCATATTCTGAGTAACTGATATAAAGGGGAAAAAAAGAATTCCTTACAGTAAGCATTCCTTTCTCCTCAGCCTGAGCATCTCACATTTACCTTGTTAAACATTTAATAAAAATTAAAAACCCATCCAAACAAAACTACCAGAAGTACTTACTTTCACTATGTTAATCACTCAGAACAGCTCCCTTTAATTGCACAGCACAATGTTATATACTTACTATCTTCAAGTAAGTCTGTTATATTTAATTCCAAAGATGGGAAAATTTTGTTGAACATTTTGAAGTCTTTTCCAAATCGAGGCATCTGGATAATCAGGCAAGAAGGTGCCTAGGTAAAGTGTCAGAATATAACATAATGAAGTTGAGGTGGATAATTATCTAAATTTAGAAACATACTTCTAATGCTATAAACCTATTAATGTTATTTAAACTTGCAGCCCATCAACAAGATGGTAAGCAAAACAAATTTAAGTTTTTGAGAGAAAGTGACATCTAAATCATTGTCAAATTTCCCAAGTCTCAGTCATGCTCAAATATGATATTAAATATACTTGATTACACTACCCCTTCCTAGGGAAAAAGAAATAAAATCTTCCCTTTATAAAGCTTACAGAGATATCTCTAAATGTAGTTCTTAAAACAACTTTCTGGCAGGAACTAAGAAGTTTTCTTTTGGTAATTCCTTATGTAAATTATTTTGGTCTGTTCAGCTGAAGGATACATGTCTTTAAGTCAACCTTAAAATAGTTTGTCATGTAGACAACCTGTAGCACTGACCTAGCACTTCCATTTCCAACTTGGCTACATTTGGTTTTTGCAACAAATCCTACTTTTGTCCCATCGTGGTCGGGCAAATATCTGGGTACTGTCACATTCTAACAAAGCAAGAGCTGTCACCAACCTCTGCAAACTTCAAGTTGCTGTTGATGAATGACCACTCCAGTAGCTGCTGAATTGTTGGGACTCCGACTTTCTCATTTTTGTCCATGAAAATTTGGTAGAAGTAACAGTCTTGTACTTTCTGACCTGCTGATCTAAAAACAGATTTTAAGAAAAACAGGTTCTGAAGCTCTACTGTAACCATGACTGGAAAATAACGTCTACCACAATATCATCTTTGCATTGAAATACTGTGCTTTAAAAAAAAGCCAGCAATAACAAAGTACCTTAGGTGACAGGCAATCAAGTATTAAGTGTGGGCTGATTTAAACAAAACTTAAACAAAAGCAGTACAAGCTTCAAAGTACATTTTAAAAACATATGCCTGTGCATTACTGAATCACCACCCGAGAAACACTTCCTAAACACAAGCACTGAAAACTCCTAAAGCCGCTTTCATTGGAAAGACAAAAGATTCTGTAATAAAACATCAAAAGGAACAACAATAATTCTTAGCCCTAAAGAAAGAAATGCAAATCAGTTTCCATGGCTTAAACACCAATTCAGCAATCTCTGCAGCTTGTCCTAAAGCTAAGTAGCTAAGCTGCAGGCCATGAGGTGCTGAGCAGCCCTTCTCCAGCACAATTAGCAGTAAGGCAGGAAGGCTGTCAAGTAGAAAGCACTAGGACAGGGGATCTTTATCCAGTCCATGAGCTTTTACAACAAGAGACCTGGCAAAATGCAGGTAGGAAATAGTGTCAGGTTTGCTAGTATAATGTTATATTGAATCTTACTAGAAACAGAAAATCACAAGTCCAAGGTACTCTAAGGAGCTACCTCAATCTGAAAGGCAGCAGATACATTCTCCTCATTAGCCTCTACAAATAGATTAGTTCAACAAAGAAAAAAGATTCACCTTATTTTCAACAGTGGCTCAACTCTGAGAATATGGTGAAATAAAATATTCAAAAATTCTTCTGGATCTGTGGAGAAAAATAAAGTCCTGTTGGTATGCAAAACCAGACACATTACTCAAGGTTGATTTAAAATCAAAGTTTTCAAAAGGAAAAAAACTAAAGTTTCATATTTACAGCTTTATTAACAGAACAAGATTATGACAAACCATGAACATTTTCAATGACACAAACCTTTATTTACTCTTTTGGTGTCAGATGGCCCTAATAAAAGATGGGCTCAACAGGATAACAAAGCTTTCCAGTAAGGATCAAAACAAATGCTCTGTATTTCACAGGAACCATTTGGCGCCACGCAACGTTTCCGGGAGAAATAACAACTTTCAAAAGAACACAGTGAAACTACAGAGAAGTGGTGATGAGTAGTGACAGTAACACTCACACAAAAACCACACAATAATACAAAGTCCCTCTAAACCCAGAGACTGAGTTCTCTAATCAAGAATGCAGCCAACGCTAGCTTCCTAGAGGTCTATTCTCCCCCAACAGTTTTCCAACATATTTCTTTTCCTGCCACTAACTGCAATAAATATTGTTTTTCAGCATTAAGGATTCACAAAGAAATTAGTGTTCTCCCAAACAAAACCAAAACAGCTACATAATACAAAGCTATTCAATCATTATATGCACCAGACGACCAAGAGGTTGGGAATTGATTTTTCTAAGACAATTTACACATTTTATTTCTTAAAGTACTACATAACCATTGTAACAATGAAATGTTGCAGTGGAAAGATTATTCCTAAGGACAAAAGGGAACAAAGACCCCCACCTTACGGCAGTCTACATTTCCGAGCATTAGATCTCCCCTAACTGCTAGAAGGCGGTTACATGGGCACAGGAAGGCAAGAAAAGAAATCCAGACAGTGGAAGACTGTTTTGGTAGAAACTATCTATTCAGCTTCCTTGCAGACCCGAGGAAGCAAAAAAGACCTTTTTACCACCCAGTGGACACTTAAGTCTCTGGTATAGGTACTACTGGTCCTGAGATGTATTTTTGTGGTTTGTTCTGGCAAGGTATTTCAGTTCCTTCATATTATGATTGTTACAGATCTCAAAGAAAGGAAAATTTCCAGTTACCTTTTTCCTCAGAAGTGAATCCTGATGCAGCCTCAACTTTTTCAAGTATTTTCCTCAGTTTCATTATTTTTGTAGCACATACATATCCATATCTAAGATAAATGGGTTTAATAAGCTATTAGCTAGTTTGCAATCAAGTCAGAGAAGCAGAAAATAAACTCTTAAATGCTGCAATACAAGCTCTGAGATTCTTCTTTAACTGTGTACGGTATTTCTTCAAAACTACATATTAACTCCTCACATTCAATCTTTTAGTTTTATTAATGCAGTATAAATTTAGTGCTGTGCTCAATGTTCTTGCATAACCTGTAAGAGCTCTTTTTAAACATTAGCTTAGCAGGATAACAGTTTTCAATTACTTTTATTTTCACTGTAATTCACACCGCTTAATACATCATTTTCCAGAATGTCACCCAACAGCAGCACTGTGCAAGTTCTTAAAAAATATTTCAGTCTCTGAGGAAAAGATACAAAAGTGTATCACTGACCCAAGAATATGGTTTTGAGAATTCATTCATTTCCTCAAATTTTACAAAACTATAAAGACAGTTTTAAACATGGTGGAAAAAGTAGGAGAAATAAAACTCCTGGCCTTCTCAGCCACTTGAGATTTCTCCTACTACTTACACCACGGAACCTGGAATACACCAGGCAAAGTACACACCTCCCTACAAGTACAACAGTTCAGATGTCATCATTTAATTCCAGGAATAAAAAGAAAGACTGTGACAAATTGTTCAATGACTGCCTACAGAATTCCAGAGCTACAACTGTATTATCTGCATGCTTAAAAAAATAGAGAAAAGGTAAAGATAAATAGCCTATGTACATTTTTGTCATATTTCCTTTGTTCATTCTGCCTAAGAAATTACAAAGTCACATTAAGGTCTTTTATTAAAAGTGTTCTGACCAATTGCAGACCACATGTAAAAATTAAGTACCACCAAATCTATCAAATTGTGAAACTCCACATAAGATAATCCAAATACATTTCTTGTCAAGAACAGCATCGTTAACAACGTGTAAATACAAATCTTGTGAACAGACATAACTTGTATTTATCAATGGTTTTGTATCCAGACCTATACAAATTTTACAATAGCTTTATGCTGACTGCATTTCCAAATAGAAACTAGTAAAAATATTTTATCACCAAACAATGAGCAACTATTTCCATTTAGTACTCAAATTTACCATGAAGAACATGTAAAACTACTAAAAAAAAATCCCAAACCAATGGAACAGACGCAGCAGCAAGCCAAATTTTTCAGGTTTGCACAAGGAACGCATACATAGTAGGATCCAGTATAGACCGGTTCATGTCTTTACTTACATTCTCAGAGGATTCACAATCTCTGTCCGCAATAGCTCTTGAGTCTCACTATAATACTCTACGTCATTCTTTTCTTTAGGTCTGAGTAACACAGTGTCCAAAACAGAGCTAAAAGAAAATAGGCTACAAAGAAAAAAAAAGAAAAGGAAGGTTGCTTTGATTCTGGAAGATAGAACCATTCAGATGTGTGAGCAACATAAGACAAACCAAGCAAAGCAACAGGAAGAATTAAAAGAACCAAAGAAACTCTAAGAGAGAGAGTTACGGACAGAGGTCAACACAGCCGTACTAAATAGCAAAATTCTACTCTTAACCCAGTACCCTTTCTACAGCAGAGTACAAAACCAGTTGCCAAGACAGGAATCTGCAAGTAAGTTGTAAGAGATAGTTGCCTCCCTCCACCCCTGGCCTGTGCATTCTTTCATTCTTTACAGTCACAGGGAGCACAGCTACATAATGGCCAGAACCATTTGGGCATGGTTAGCACTTCATGTGCAGAACTTGTTCAAACTGAAAGAGCACAGTAATGTGTCAGAGATTGCAGCGCATGACTTCGTAAGCTGCACAGTCATACAGACAGTCATTACAACAAAGATCACATGTTCTGCATTTCTAGCATGGGATGCCACTATACAAATGATGAACTTACCAGAATAAGGTGGAGTCTAAGTAACAGGAGTTGTAATGACCCTGGATACCTTTCTTCTTTCCAATCATTGTCTCTAAACCTTCTTTTTCCATTTTTGGAGGAGTGTTTTCTTCTACCACTTCACTTAAGTAACCTCCAAAGGCTGAAAATTTTTTTTTCAAAAGACACTTTAAAGCCTCAAATTTTAACCCCCTTGAGATTTTCCTATTAACGTTTTATATCTAAGTTGCTGCCTAAGCGTAAGCATTCCTTCTCTGGACTAGAATAACACTTTATTACAGCTGAGACTTAGTGTCTTGCAGATAGTGAACAAGGCCTCACATTCCACTGACGATGCACATTAGAGTGCTTCAGAAAGCCTGCAGCACTGAATTAATTTTATCCAGTAGGAATGAAGTTCTCATTACAGATGCCCTGTTCACACCATCTTACAAATATCAGACACTTTTTTCTTTGCTGTTGTCCCAGGCAATAAGACACAACTCAAGAAATCTTTAATACCTGAAGTTAGAAAAAAAAAAAAGTTTTTCTACCACTAACTTCCACCATAAAAATACATACTTTTCTATGTTAATGTTTAAAAAAAAATTCATTTTACGTTATAGAAAGAAGTTGTCTTTATTTCTGCTGATGCAATCCCATATTGCTGGAGTTGCAAATACCAGTTTCAGCAAGATTGCTTTACAACTTCTCAAGTATAAAATGTACAGCATAACAAAACCCCCATTATTTTTATGAAATGTCTTTAAATATATGAACATTTTCTTGTTTTAATGCATAAAAAAGCAATCCATAGAAGCATTATGTTCTGTACAGACTGATCTTCTATTCATTATCTCATTTAATTAATACCTGCACAGACTTTCAAGCATTCATTACAAAGATCATACTGCAGGAATAGATGAAACTAAACCCCAGGTCAGTTCCCAGCTGATAAATAAGTAATAAGCCGAAGCTCAGTACCTAGAGAGTTGCAGCGTTCAATCTGGTTGGAAACAGGCTGCAGTGAGGCAAACCTGGAATCTGGCCTGCAGCTTTTGAGTTTAACAAAAAGAGCTTTCTTTGGAGCACAAGTGAAGTAGCGAGTTCCTTTAAATGTTCCATCTGTACATCCTGCACATTCATCTTCCTGAAAATTCAAGTGAGAATTCATTACTTTTCTTATTTCTAGAATTCTGCTGCAAGACATTTGTTAAAATATCTACCCACAAGTCACTCTTCACATGCCCTGAAGCTTGATATACAGTGTTCCTGCATTTTAGCATAAAGAGGTTCAGCTGTGTTCTTTAACTGGATTTATTGAAGAAATTAATAGCCAAACCTTTTTTCTTTACGCTTAAACTTTAAGTCCATCTAAAATAAAACAACTTCCATCTGAAGCAGCTCAGGGGAGATGGGAACAGAGAGCAAGAAGTAAGCCTAGTCAACATTAGGAACCATCAATTATCAAAACCAGTGTTATGACTCTTGACAGTCATAACTCTGGCACTGTCTGGTTGCTGGCATGCAAAAAACTAATCAACAAAAAATCTCATAGTCCGTAAAGACTCTTATAGCCAGGGCATTTTACATAGAGAACCTTTAAATACAGCTGGGTTTTTTCAATTAAAATTTCTGTACTGTAAAGAAAGTAAGTGACCAGTCCAAAATATTCAGTTACCTGTTGTGACACAAAGTCAACTCAGATCCCATTAACAGAGTAGGGTCTAGGGCAGCCACCAGAGTGGGAGCTCATCTGAGAATTTCTCTCTGTTGTAAGGTCACATGGCAACCCATTTGGAAAAATTCTTCCAGACCAGCTGCTTTTGCAAATATACAGGCAGCAACCCTCACAAACAAAACCAGCAACATGTAATTCCTATTAATAGGAACTACAATTTATATTTACCAGTTCCAGTCCAGCTAATACTTCATTTACTCCAGGGGGCTGGCCAATCCAGCGGATTACTCCATAGAATGGAGGATTTTCTTTAACTTCAGCCAAGGAACCCGCTTCAAGACCGTGTGAGTTCCCCACTGGACCTGCTGTTGAAGGACTCTCCTGGTTAGCCGTAGTATTTACATCACCAATGACTGACTGAACAGACAAAGAGAGGGGACTATGGCCCATAGTACCATTAGTACTTGATGCTTTTGTCAAGCTAAAAGGGAGGGAGTGAAATCTGTTTTCTGTAGACACAGAGTTTGTTAAAGGTGGCTGCAGTGGTGGTGAAGAATGCCCAAATCCAGAAGATGAGTCAGTAAGTGATTTTACAGGATCTTCAGCAACTGTTGAAGTTAAAACCAAGATGTTAGTAAATGTCAGTGTTTTTTTCCCCCCCTCTTCTTACAAAAGGAAAGGCTTAACTATCAAACCAATGAAGTCTATCTGCAACCACATCTGATTTATTGTGTGTCCTGTATTTCACTAACAACTGAAGGCACATAGGAAGATGTTTGTCATTTGGCAACACTGGAAAGAGCTGGCTGAGAAAACACTGCTGCAGCCCTACCACTTCTACAAGAACAGCGGAAACAGACAGCACAGAGAAAGGAGACAGTAGCCAGAAACTGCAGGAGTGTTTAGACTGAAAACTTTTCAACCCCACATTGGAATTTTATTTTGAAGACAAGTTAACAGCCCCAAGGATTGTCTGTAACGGCAAAACTAAGATCTCCTCACTGGTCAGTGTGATCAAGGAAAAGATTTGGTTCACACTTTACACCAAGATGAGTAATTGCTTAACATGAAAAGTGTTTGTTCCCCTGGCTTTGGTTCTACTCACAATACTTTAGTTCTAACACAAGGAATCTATATATACATAACCAAAATTTAAGGAAGTCATGACTAATGCAGTGCCTGATAAATGAGATCATAACTAGATATAATAGCACACGTGTTCTGTATCTTCTGTCATCTCTCTACATGGTCTTTAGTACACAAATGGTATTCACAGGACAAAAGCTGCATCTTCACTCTGTGCTCTTTTATTAACTGAATTTAAATGTCAAAAAATTTTAACTATTTTAACTATTTAGTCCTTTACTTCCGTAGTCCTTAGGACATCCATAGGATATTTCCCTTGTTTATTTTAAATATTGTAATAAAGTAATTTTTAAATAGAGGTCCAAGCTCTTGGAACATTTGTTTGGCAACCAGGAACAATTTTAACCCATTTTCTTTTATAGCTCATAGAATTCAGAGGTTACTATAGTGATAGTGTTAATTTACAATAAAAACCTATTTAGCATTAAACCCTTCAGTTACTAACACAGGCTGCTATATTTTAGAAAAGCTGGCCAGAAAAAAAAAAAAAAGAAAAAAAAGTAGATCTGGGAGTAAATCAAGATACACAGATCCTTATAGTACATGCACCCATACTTGTAAGAATTCATAGATTTTACAGAAATAACTTTTAAAATACTAATTAGTTGGCATGTCAGAACATGACAGACCCTGCTGCCTTTAAGTGAACTTCTGAAATTTTTGTTCTGATTTGGTGGGGGTTTTTTGTTGTTATTGCCCTCAGAGCTGTAACATTAGTGACAAAAAAGAAGCAAAATAAAAATATATATCTTCCTATTTTCTTTCTAAGCCTCAGCTTTTATTTTGCCTGCAAGAATACACATTCTCACAGAGCTACCCATACAGTGCCAAGAATGTTATCTCCTACATGTGCAGGATAAAACAACAGGTCTGTCATTTAAGACAGTGTATTTTCATGGGTGTTCCAAGATGCTTTTTATGATACAGTACATGTTCCCACTAAGACAACATATTCCAGCTGGTTTAAATTTAAACTCATTTTATTTGAGGAACATGGATATACTCTAGTTTTGTGGTGGTGTTGGTGTTTGGGTTTCTTTAAAATAAAGCCTAAGCGTGCACATAAGACTATAATCTCTCTTTACCTTCATCAATATACCATGGAGGTTTTGTTTTTGTTTGAGGCTGAGAGTCAACTGATGAGCCATTTAACGTGTAGAAGACTTCAGATCTGTTTCTATTTCCAGTTTCAGAGGTAGATCCTGGAAAACAGTACATTTTACTGAAGAGATTAATCTCTACTTGCAAAACGTTAGCCACGCTTTTATTTCACAGTATAAATATACTTTGAAGACCTAACCATCTTTTCACAAAGCAGCAAAAGCTCCCATCAAATCTCTCCCAGTTCCAAGCTTGCAATGAGGTAGCCATTTACCCCATGCCAACTTAATCCTCAAGCTCAAATTTCGAGTCACCAACCTGAATAGAAGGCAGAAAACACTCCTCAAATGCATGTTTTTCATTACTATTACAATTAGGGATATAAGGTGGCACTTGAGATTCAGTATACAGCAATGCAGCGGCAGGCTGGGATAGAGGAGATTTTCTTCCTAGTTGCAGATATGCTGCTGTGTTTTGGACTTTGAATGAGAATAATGTTGATAACACAGTGATACATCAGCTGTTACTAGTCAACATTTACCTCAAGTTGAGGACTTTTCAGCTTCTCAAACTGCCCCACCAGCAAAGAAGCTGCGGGTGCACAAGGAGTTGGGAGGGGACACAGCCAGGACAGCTCACCCAAACTGGCCAAAGGGATGTTCTGTACCATATGACATCATGCTCAGCTACTATGGGGAATCTGGCTGGGGCTGGGACTGTAACTCAGGAACTATCTGGACATTGGTGGTCTGTGGGTGGTGAGCAATTGTGCTGTCATATTAAATTGCCTTAATCTCAACCCACAAGATGTACTTTTTTCTTTCTGATTTTCTCCCCCAGCACACGCTGGGGTAGGGTGAACAAGCTTGCAGTTGTTTCAGCTGCCTGCCAGGTTAAGCCACAGCACTTTTTAATGCAAAAAAAATTCAGAGAGGGCAAATAAATTATCAATCCATTTCCACAATGCTATAATTTGTGCCAATATACAACTGCAGTTACTTCAGTGAAGACCATCTATGCCAGCATCCAACGTCAGAGGGAATGAATGCTTACAGAATGTACTATTATTAGCATTCTACTACCCAAAACAGCCACTAGTAAACTCAAGACACTGAAATTTTGATTTCTGCCTTAAAAACAAACAAAAAAACCCAATTATTTCCCTTCTGGGTTCTTTTCCCTGGGAAGAATTTCGGAGCTGGCCAAAATCAGTCAAGAGAAGCTTGTATTTTGGGAAATTCAATTTTCATTTTGATTCACAGCAAAATTAAAATATTCACTCTTAAGCGGATCTGCTCCCAGACTAAAAACTGTGAAGTTTCTAGTGCTACAGAAATAAGACAATAGCAAAGTATATTTATTTAAAAAGCCACATCACACAGCAGACTCAAAACAAGAATACTGTCTGTTGTAATCAGTTTAGAAGTAACATACTCTTGAATTTTTGCTAAACCTCAAACCATTTTTCATGAAAGTATTTTGAGCAGTCTTAAACTGCCTCCCATAATTTTTATGACTACAGAAATTAATACTAATGCCCTCTTCAGAGCAATTTAACTTGATATGTATATGAAATAATACATTAAGTGATAGGTAGTGCAAAGCAACCCTTTTTCCCTAGCAGTGAAATTTGTAATCTTACATAGGAAAAGAAAATCACTTCTCATACATACCTGTAACCTTTGGCTTACTGTGATTGAACAAGCTTTTGTCACCACCACCTCTTGAAGTATAGGCAAGCTTGGGAGGTCTCCTATCCTGTGACACAGTCTCTAAGACATCATATATGAAGAGAGTATTAGCTTCCCTTTTCTATGCTTTTACTATATCTTAGAGAAGTTCAATTTGAAACTTAACTGAACCAAGGTTTAGCACTGCCAGTATAAAAACTGTGTGAAGTAAAACCTTGTTCGGCACATAACGAACATGGTACATATATAGGATTTGCATCTAGCACATCAGCAGTTACTTTACTCAAGTCTCCTGTTATTTCTCAGACACATCAAATAGATTGATTTCACATTCTTTAATGTATGTCCATGCTTCCATTGTGGGAAACAGATGCATGAAATTCCAAACTTTGCTTTCTACCAACACATCTACAACAACTGCTCTTTTCTAGAAATGGAGAAGTCCCCATGAACATTCCAGAGAAGACAGAATTCATGCAAAAAACATGCATCTCAACTAAACCCACAAGTAGGAGGTGAACATAAAAGTTAGCCAAAATGAAGAGACAGGGCAATGGTTACACACTACAGACTGTACAGGACTGCACACTCATTGGTACCTGTCTTCAGATTGAGCACAAACAAGTCTTACACAAAAGCCTTTTCTTCCTTCAGAAAAGGAATCAGGGGACTGTAGTAGTTACAAATTAACACTATTCGGTAAATTACTGTGGAGAGTGAATTTTCCACACTCTTGCTATTACAAGTATTCACTCAAAGAATGCTTAAGTTATACTATCAATACATTTCAAGCACACCAAGGACTGCTTTGTGACCCAAGGTATTTAAACTGCAATAAACTGTACAGCATCCAGTAAGAAGATTCCCAATTCCCACTACATATTCACCAATAACACCCCCCTATAGTATTGCAAATAACACACAATTTGACATGGATTTTGTTCAGTATTAAACCTTTTCTACCAGTGAGATTGTAACCAAACACGAGGAAACTGAAAAGAAACAACACAGAAGGCTAAACTAATTCAAGTGAATTTAGGATATTAATTCCCCAATATTGTTTTAATCATGTAACTCTGCCTAGGTTGAGCTGTTATAAAAGTCTGCCTTCTGGTTAAGAAAGAGCATACCTGGAATAACATCATTGATATGCAAAAGAAGTGTGCTTTCAACACTTGCAAAACTGCACAGTTGTATTCCATTATATCTTCCATCCCAGTTTCCAATAGGATTATCCTAAAAATAGAAAATCACATTACATGTATCATCAGAGAAGATTTACATCATACTGAATACACACGCTTCTTTAGGAACATAAAAAGTAGGAAAATAAAAAGTTTTACATCTACCTTTTCCTTTAACAGACTTTGTATTCAGAACAGTCAAACATTACAGTCTTTAAAGACAAATGCAAACTTAAAAACTATTCTTTTGAGAAATTTCTTATTTTAACAAGCATTCCTCTACTAATTATAAACAAGTCATAACAATTCCAGTGCACTGTTAAGCAAAAGCTACTGCAATCAAGAAAATGGAAGCACCTGATCTATAAAAGCAAAACAACCTTAAACCACCAAAAATTTGAGAGCTGTTCATTTTTAAAAATTCAAGTTGCTAGAAATAACTTTAGACAAGCTTCACATTTTCTTGAGAGGATCAACTAAAAAACAGCTAGCAAAGAAAAAAAGCATTCAGCCTACTTTTTTTTAAAAGGCAAGAACAAAGCCAGTCTCACAAGACAAACACTCAACTCTTACTTCAAGACTGACATCTGACATTGCAAGTAGCTCAGTGGAGGCTCCTCAGAGTGACCAGAGTATTTCTTCCAAACGGTTTAGCATCAAATAGGACACCATTTACCTGATGCCAGAAAAAAATTAACACCAAGGGGCATCTTTGAACACGAGGGTTTATTTCCCATTTTAGGTCAGCCTCCGCTGAAGTAGCTTGTGGATGTTTCTTCTTCTATACTGCATGTAATTTACTAGCTAACACACATGCAAAAGTTATTGAAGTCAGATTATTTTCTTACCATGTCCACTCCAACAACGTATCCTAAACTTTCGTTTCCTGGTAAGACATCACAGAATATAACTGTCCCATACTCTATACTCTCGCCTATCTTCAGAGAAACCCTGGAGTTGATCTCCAGAGGAGGAAGTTCTACCTGCATTGCGTCAACTGGAGCTGCATAGTCACTTTCCAGTTCATTGTCATCATCTTCCACCAGCTCCAGTTTGTCCAAAGCAACAAAAACCCCACAATCTTCATCACATCTGAAAAGCTGCTTGCCTTGGTACTGTCCATCAGTAAAGCCCTGACCACGACCTTCTTCCTAAGCATCGGAGGAGGAGGGGAAAAGAAAAAAACACCAAGGTATTTTGTGCAAAAGCAGACTACAACAATCCAGTGTTTTGAAGAAAGTGCAGTAAGAATTTGCCTGATGAGCTACCATTACATTAGAATTCTATTGTGGAATTTGTGGTAAAAACACACACTGTCTATATGAGGAGAAAACAGTAAAATGTCATTAGAGAGTAGCTGCAGGCAGAAGCCCATCAAATTTTTTCCAGATCAAGACAAGACTATGTAATACTAGGCATATTGCTAAACATTCAAAAATTCCACTAAGATCTCAAATAAAGAGAGTTGATTTTCAGAAGCATTTGGGCCCAATACCCCCTGAGGTTCTTAGTGGAAATTTCAGAGAATTTGAAAAAGTTTAGAGAGGACTTTGAAAAACATACTTTAAATGCATGAGTGGCACTCTCCTGAAGCTAATCCTCCAAGAGTATGGTTGACTTTAATTTTGAAGAACTACCTCACTAGGAGCACACAATGGAAACATTATCTTAACTAGTTGCCATCTGGCTTTTAGGGCTCTACAAATCCAGCGGCCCTAAAATCCAAGCCTGCATTTATGGCTTGAATCCTGCCATGCACAGGGAAAACCAAAGTACTCAACAGAAATCTGAGAGTCACATATTTATCATGTTGGGGATGCAAGTAATTAATTTTTTCTAGGCTAGAAGACTCAGAGTATTGCCAGTTCATGCACCTCATCAAGCTTCATTTAACACACAGACCACGAGGCTGACACGATACGGTGTTTTCACAGGTATTTAATAAAAATAATTCTGTAGCCTTCAGTCCTTTCATAGATTTTCTAGGAAAAAAAATTTAGTGTGACTGCCTCTTATTTAAAGATTTTTAGCTTATCTTATAAAATATATATGATGCTCTCCCTTAACAAGGGACTTACCAGCAACTCTACTCCAAAGTATATCCCTGTTAAGGACCTTTCTTGCAATAAGGGTCCTCTGAAGCGAACAACTCCAGGAAATTTATCATCTCCTGATCTCAGCTGTACTCTAACAGGTGAGCCAATATCTATCTGGATGCCTTTAGCTAACCTACTTCTGTTTTTAAACAGACTGTACCTTTCTTCACAGTTAGTAATGGCCAAAAGCAACTCAGCTAGTTTTTCATTTATTTCTGTAGCATCCTTCTCATCCACAAACAGGATTGCATGAGGTTGTTCCAGAATCTTTAATCCAATCTGCAGTTTCTTGCCTTTACAAGGAATATTTCTGGAATGTCCCACAGAAGAACGGTCTTGAAAAAGCTGTCCAATGCTACCTTTGGGCACTTTCAAGAGCTTTTGAGTCTGCTTGTCTATGACACTGCATTCTTGGAGGAGCAAGTAAAAGGTCCGCTCTTCCCGATAGGATGAACTTGCTTTTTCTTGACTCCATAAGCCTGAATTCATGGTGATCAGAACTTTAAAAACTGCACACTTGTCTTCAAGAAAAATAAGCTGTTGACTTATACGCACTGATCTTGACAAATTCTACTAGAGGGTCCAACCTTTGTGAAGCAATGCAATATTCATTTTGTACAGAACCAATTCCAGAGCAGAAAGCCTAGAATTAAAAAAGAAAGAAGAAAAAAGTTATACTGAAGAACTGCAGTTGCTCGTAAGGAAAACAGAAAAATCATTTAAATCTGTGACCAGGCCCACTCCTCCTACAGAGTAAAAGTGGTTCAGCAAAATCTGAGACAGTGAGCACTGACACAAAACAGCTGTAGTACTGTTGCTCACAAAGATAGATACCAATTTCTACTTGTTATTGCTGCGTGTTTCCTGTCCTTTAGTTCCTTAAAGCCAGGAGCTATGGAAAAAGTATGAGGAAATGCAGAAGACACATATAAGTGAATGAAAAAAAGAAATCTTAATTTCAGACCAACAAGAATAAATATCCTGCTCAAGTTTACAAACAATATTTTATGGAAGCTTTCCACTACTTATTTCTGACAGCATCATGCACCTATCATCCCACATAATGTTTTGATTCACTGAAGTAGAAAATTGTGTCAAGGTAATATAGGAACAGAAAATGGAAACTTTAGGTGTTTGTAACAGCCATGCAGCCATTTCTTTAGATAATAGAAATGGACAGTTCCACTAAGCAATGAACAGTGTATGAAAAACAAGTTGCACCAGCACAGCAACATGCAATTCTGAAGAAAAACCTGGAGGCTTTTCTTTTTTAAAAAAAGATAATTAACTTCAATGAAGTAGGAAATGCGTCACTTCCAGTTATTAAAATACTCTGGAAGAAAACACCTTAGTTAGATATCATCCTAAGAATTATAACTCATAATAAACAAACAAGAACAATTTGAAAATACTTCATTGCACATGGTTGCAGATACAGAAGTAACACACATACTACAGTTTAGATACTAGTGGATTCATGAAGAAAGATCCACAGTACCTTGACAGGATTTGCTCTTCACCTAAAGATGGCAGAAATGGGGAGCATACAAGAATACAATGTCATCTAAACTTTCCTGTTAGTCATCTGTGATGCCATAGTTAGCATTCAGTTAAAGGAGAATTTCAATGACTATTTATGGATTTAACTTCAATAAATAAAAAACAAACAATCTTTGTCCTTCAGCCACTTCTTGCTGCCTTATCCCTCCAGATCTTCTCCCTGAGATTCTACAAATGCCCCAGAATCTCTATTTCTCCTACTCAGTTTGATCCCAGTTTCAGAAGCCATCAGAAAGCAATGGCATCAGTAGCAGTGAAGTAATTTTCATCATCATTTTTAAAACAAAAATACTTTCACCTAAAGGAAAGTATTAATAACAGAGGACCCGAAGTTCATACAAAGTAGCATCTTTCAGTCACACATTTTTGTGCTGACTTGTTGAGCCGCCTAGCGAGTCTCTTGTACCATACAGCCAGCCATTCAAACTCTGAATATAGCATGCTTCTCATCTTCACGGATATTACACGTGGGCGTCAATATCATCATCACACTTTGACACTGCTGCTGCAACAGCTCACAGGAATTATGTGGTTTAAAATGTTTCCATCTGCAAAGTAATTAACATGTGAGGGACAGAACCCGGACAGTTTCACATGTCACTGAGATAAAGTCTGGTAGACTGTTAATCTGTTTTCAAGTTAAAAAGCAATTTCCTTCATTTTAATTTGATACATATAAATAGGCTTTAATGTCTGTTGATGATTAGCAAGAAAGTCTGGTATCGGTATCAGATTAAAATAGTAATATTTTACATGGGAACTGATGAAGAACACAACAGGATCATCTCCCAAAAGGAAACTTGAGTAAACAATCATTAGTGTTTAGAAGTCTAGTCAGGTATTAAGACAGAGTTCTATCCAAGTTCTGTCCAGTTCCCTCCCCTCACTTTTTGCAAACAGTGGGGAAAAAAAAATTTGATGTGGTTGGATCTCGATAGTTCCATTTTATGCTCACAGCTTTCAATGGCTTATGCATTTACTTAACTTTCCTCTATGTGAGCCAGTCCACAAAGTTAATCTGTACCCAATATACTCCAAACAAGTATCTCTATATTACAAGAATCATGACCTTTACTCTTTCACTGCTATAATGAATTCATTTTATTTTTAATAAATATCTACTGAAACGATGTAACAACAGAAGTCTGTTCAAGAGCTTAAACCCCATAATTTTTCTTTAAAACATTATTTATCTTATCTGATTTTTTAAAACGTATACCCTGCTTACAGGTCCACTGCTGCAGCACATGTTTAGTAGTAAAGAATTCAGCATAAGCACTTAGATTATACAGTGATAACTTTATATGGTGCATAGTCACTGTTTCAAAGTTCTAGTCATCCACAGAGACCTTATTAAGCCACCGAATACAGTGCCAAAAGGTTTTCCACCATGAAAAAGTTCATTATCACTATATAAAATGCCTTCCTTTTAAAACTTATCTACCACCACGGTACCCTGTCAAAGAAAAAGATACTGCCCTAAAAACCAAAATCCCTTTCTTTTGGAATAATAAAAAGGATAAATTCTATTTTAACAGCACAGAAAAGCTTTGGCAATATATATATATAAACCACCATTTAAAGTTTGGGGTTTTTTTTAACAGCCATTTTCACAGAATTTATTATTCTGTGAGTAAAGTACTGTATACCTGTTGAACAAACAGCACACACGTATCAGACTAGACCAGGATATATAGATCTCAGTACGAATTAACTTGGGAGCCAAACAAATTATGCTTAGCAACAAGTCATCATTACACTGCACAGCATACCAGCAACTATAAAACTTTGTGCATTCCAGAGACTACCTGACCACCACCATGGAGTTTTAAGTGTCAGCGCAGGTTCAGTTGTGTTCTTCCACTCCACCTACTAACCGAATTACTTTCGTACTTTGGGAAGCAACAGGCAAAGCACAATTATGAACACAACAGTCCATACTCTCAGAGTGGAATTAAAAAAAACCCAAACAAAAAACAAACACAAAAAAAAAAAATCACATCAGAGACAGGCCATAATAAGCTACTTAACTGCAGTGCTTCCCTACCTTCCTCCTTCTCCTGTCACTGTTATCACTACAGAGACATCTCATCATAAAAACAGCTTGCTCTGAAATGTGAGAACTTTGTTTCTACCCTGCAGTAGCCTTAGATGAACTATAAAGAGATGTCTGAATGAGCTATCTGGTTTCAGCATGAATGCACGCACTAGCCTGTAACTCTGATTCAAAGTATAAAATGAAGAGGCTAAAATAAATTGTACCGTTTCTTGCAGACCTTTTACTTTAAATACCAAATTTTAAACAGCTGAGATGTAAAGTTTCATTCTACAACAGATCTAAAATAATGTTTAAGGGAAGGTTAAAACTAGGAGCAAGTACATTTAGTTGCAGCTCAACATACACAGAAATAGGCATAGCCCATGACTAGAAAAAATAGTAACTTCCTTTTAAACAGCAGTTGAAACACTGTCTGATACAAATACCTTCATGCCGGTAACATAATTTCTAAAAGAAAACGCAGCTGAGAAACTCCAACTTTGTTAGGCGTTGTAAGTTTAATACAAATATTCTACTTTAGAGGAAGAAGGAAAAAAAAATTACATTAACTATCAGAATACTCTGATGTTACTAGATTTGGCAAGCATACACCAAAACACTATCATCGCCGTTCTGCAGAGGGGTCTCCCGTCGACACGATATATGCTAGTTAACAGAATGAAATGCAGTAAAACGAAAATCCCTCCGTCCAGACTTTGAAACGAAAACCAAATCGCATTTGACTGTGTTCAGTAACAGCGTGGTTCGCGGCAAGCGCGATGCATCTGCTCATTGCCTGGCGAGGCAAGATGCGGCAGACCCTGCACTCGCGAGTCACAAGGCCCCAAGCAACACGGGGTCTGTGAGATTAATTATCCCGTCCCCCAGTGCTGGGAAATTTCTCTGCCTCTGTGGGCGGTCACGAGCCGGACAGAAACGGAAAGCCCCAAAACGCTTTGGAAGTCCGAGCCACGAGCTGCCCGGGGCTTAACGCCTAACTAGCTATCGGGAAGGCGCAGCCGGGCCCGCGCTCGGGGGCCCGCACAGCCCTGCCGGGAGCTGCCCGCCACCCCCGATAGCCCGGCCCGGCCCGCCGCTGGGCCTCGGCCCGCCGCCGGGCGACCATGGCGGCCCGGCACTACCGCTCCGCCGCTGCAGGGGCGGCCTAGCCCGCAGCGACCGCCGCGTCTCCAATGTGGGGCCGGCGGCCACGGAAGCAGCCGGGGAGAGCAGCTAGGGGCGGCTGGGCCGGGCCGCGCCGCGCAGCCGCCTCACCCCTACCTGACGGCGCCTTGCAACGTCCCGCGGCAGCGCCCGGCCCTCACGGGCGGGCGATCCCTCCCTCCTTCGCTCACCTCCTCATCCCCACCTCCGGGCCTCGGCGCCCCGCCCGCGGGACTTCCCCGGCCGCCTCACAGCCCCGCGGCAGCCTGACCCGCTCCCTGTTTCCCCATCGTCGTCACAGCAGCTCAAAGCTGTGGCCAGCGAAACGTCCCCTGCTACCCGAGAGGACCCTCCCTCTCACTCTCTAGGCTCCCTCACAGCCAATCACAGTGCGTCGGCACCGCCGTTTCGTAGCGCTATTGGCGAAGAGCGCCGCCAGGTGACGAAGTAATACGGTGGTTTCCACTCCATCAAGATTGTATGAGCCGCAGAGGAGGGGACGGGGAGGTCAGAAACATACGGCGCCCTTGATTGGCCGTCCAGGTCAGAAACATACGGTGCTGATTGGCCGTCCAAAGAGAGAAGGCGGGACGTTGGGTGCTACGGCGATGTCGATTTGCTGGCGGGTGCGCGCGCCCCCATTGGCGGCGGAGGCGGGGTGAGCGGGTTTCGAGGCCTGAGTGGCGGGCCCGGCTCTGTGGGAGAGGCCTCGTGCTACAGGGCCGGCGCTCGCCGGTCAGAGCCCGCTCCTGCTGGGGTCTCGGCTGCCCGCGGCCTGGCCCGGCTCTCCCCTCCCCAGAACTTTCTGGTAAAGGCGTCCGTGTACGCCCAGCACCGCGACCGGGGCGGGCCCCGCCTGTCGGAGCTCGCGTTGGGCGAGCCGAGACGGTGCACCGCTCTGGGAGCGCGGCGCGGCTGGCGGCTCGGGGCCTGCGGCTCAGGTGCCCCGCCAGGCTCAGCGGTGCCGGCGTCCGCGGGTGCCGTGTGCAGCTTCCTTCGGCCATCAAGCCAGCAGCCCCACCAGCGAACGGGCCGAGACAGAACAGCGAGGTAGCGCAGGGCCTTGCAGCAGCAGCCCGGTTCGCAGCCAGAAGCCCTCCCAAGTTAACTGTTACCTGTATGTAATTGGCCTTTGGTGGCAGGGGCTGGCAGGAGTGATCTCGGCAGTGCCCTTACACAACATGCTGTCCCCTGCGCGCAGCTTTGTCAGTGCAGAGAGCCGCAGGGTAATCTCAAGCATCCATCACGAAGCATGTGGCTGTAGAGTCACCAAGGGACTCTTGTGAATGTCAGACTTGATCTGTCTGCAATACCCAGTTTGGAAATGTAGAAATGTGAAGCAATGCTACTGAATATTGGATTTAATAAAAGCCAAATGTAGCTTCTCTTTAACCGGCCCACTTTTGAATGTGACTGTCATCTGAATGCTGTTCTTCGCTCGCTTAGCAGCAGTGTCTTTTATATATAGTGAACTCATTAAATAATGAATGAGAGCATGAACTCTGGAATGGAAAAGAATTGCTCAACGGGACAGTTGTGTTCAAAGGCTCCATTCACACGTTCAGCAATTCCAGAAGATGACATTTCCTTTTAGAGTAGACATTTATTGTTGTGGTGTAGTTTTCTAAATTGGTGCTTTGAATTTCATTTAAAAAACGCTTCTGAAATTTTTTACTGCTAGAAAATGTATCATGTATGTAAGATGGTTACAATAACATTGACATGCAAATAAACACTCTTCTACTTTCTTAACATCTTTACCATTCCTTTAATGCCTGTTTGTACATAATTTAGTAATGGGCAGTTCGACATTAGCTAAAGTAAAGGCTGTTCATTTTTATTCTGGTCCCCTTAGGTGTCCAGAATCTAGACAGACTGTAAGCCATTCCAGTGCAGCCCCACATCAGAGCTGGGGTTGCACCCCTGAGCTCTGAAGCGATGTGTGTCACCACCATGGTTTTTGGTAGGAAGATGGGAATGTGTGACACAGGCTCCTGCCAGTGTGAGTCTGTGCAAGATGGGAATGAAACAGGCTGAGTGTACGAAAACAGCAGGAGTTTATTAGAAATGGTGACATTCCATCTACAATGGAGTGAATGCTCATACTAATCATTTAGTCTCTTAAATGCAGGGTTCCATTTGAAAGCCATACTTAATTTTTAAAGAATAAATAGTAATGAAAAGGTATTAAGATGTGTACATTACATTTCATTTTGCAGTAGGACACACAGTAAACCCAAGTTATGCTCTGCTAATCCTCAAGGTGGCTATCTATGCACAGCAGCTGCATTCTCCTCCCTTTGTAGAGCTGCCTTTTATGCTACTACAAAATGCGTTAGCAAGTCCTGTTAGCCCAAATTTCATTATGTTTACATTTTGGGTCCCATGGAATGGGACCATCAGTGTTAGCCTAGGCACACCATAATTATATTGAGAAGGGGACAGACAGGTTATACAAATAAAATACCAAAATTCTAGATGGGGATGACTTTATGTGCTGTACCTGAAAACTCAAAATCAAATATATAATAATATTTCTCTAGTCTGTGTAATTATGTACTTAAGCCTATATGATTTCAGCAGGAAAAAAAATTAGCAACATAGACCACTTAGAAAGTCTGAACAGTGTTTGGGAAATGTAACCCAAGTTAATATCCTATTGACCCACTGGGCTTGCGTTACAGCTCTGTGTCACTGACAGACCACAGATGAAAGGCAGACCAAGTCTCTTATTTACTCTAAAGCTCCCTCATACTCCTTTAGAAGTATAAAGGAGTTGTAAAGTGATAACAGGGCTTTGGCACTGTAAAATGGGCCTGTTACATTTCTTTCATGTTGAAAACCCTGTCAGTAACACCAGCACGAGATATTTGCCATTAAACGGTGAATTATTTCTTTAAACCACACTCTTGTTAAGAGACATGTTTTGTAATAATGAAGTATGGTAAACAAATTCCACTTTCAAATGACACAAGACTACGCAATTAAACATTATATAAATAGCACAGAACAGTGTTTTGTGCTGTGCCAGGATAGAATGATGGTGTCCATTTCCCACAGCATCATCCCCAAAGTGCAGAATATTCATGCAGAACAGCTGAATTTTTCTGCTACTTCAAATATGGAAATGGTAGGTATTTATTAAAAAAGAGAGGAAAGGTTCTTATAGAAGCATTGAAGACAACATTACAGCCCTTTCTAAATATTAGTTGTGTGATGAAAGGGAACTTGGAGAAATACGTTAGGTACTTCTGCCTCCTCTTGCTTCTTCTCATTATCTACAGTTCTAATGAATGAATGGTTAAAATTAATAAGGACTAGTTACATAGTTTGGGGGCTGAGAGGCAAAAGTGGCACAGACTTTATGATATTGCCTGATGCTGTATTAGGACAGAATCCTTTGTTATAAGGATATTATAATATAAGGATATTATTAAGCCACATTCTTTAACAAGACCTTGCTATGCCTATACTAAAATGCCAATAAAATCTGTAAGTGAATTGCAGATTGCATGTAACATTGGTTTACCTCAGTTTTTCAGGCTGATACCAGCTTTGTATTCTATGGTTAAATATTATGACATATTGTGTAAATACAAGTTTATGTAATATAGCTGATAGAGAAAATGTGAACTGCCCAAATCAGGGTTCAAATCAAGGCAGGATGTTTTACACTATTGCAGCAGTTCCTTCTGGTTCTTCAACCATCAAAAGCACAGACGTGGTGTTTTAGTACAGGGGTCCTGAACATGGCATCGCAAGGCTAGCTCATCTGGTGGCTGGTTACCAAGTTTTAAACATAAACTTTCATGTTAGTCTTCCTAAAATGAGTCCTTTCATCTTAAATTTGCACAGAGGACCTAACTCCTGTGACAATGACTTTTATGTGCTGCAGCGTTAGAATTTTAACCTCGCCTTGCTCCTATGTTATTGCAGAGCCCTCTTTTCCCATATCCCTTGGTAGGGGCATTTTAATGCTGTGCCTTTACATATGCCAGACAGTGCTTTCACAGAATACAAACTCGGAGCGAGCCAGTGCATGAGGATCCCTGTTCCATCACTATGACAGAACATGCTTTTCCATTAAAATTTACCACAGTTTTGTGAAGAGTCAGATAAATTGATGGTGTACGTGCACTTACCCATCGCTCAGATTGGTATGCTGCCAGTGTGAAAATTCCCCTTTTCCACTGATTAACACAGTATTTGACTGTTGGAACTAAGAATATAAAAAGAAAGATATTGGTTATGCATTCTGCTAGCAAACATCACTGTATACTGTAGACCTTTTTTGAATGTGCTTATCAAGTAGACATTTAGGGAAGTAAAAAGCTGCCAGACTAACCACGCTGGGTCACAGTGAAGGGCCAGGGGCTGTCTGGACCAAACCAGAGCTCAGGGGAGCAGGATGAGGAGGAACAGCCTGCTAAAGCTGTTCAGGAATCAGCTGTGTCCGTAACAGCTGGCTCTACCGAGGCAGGCAGAATTCTTGCAGAACACTCTTGATTTGTAAATTATTTCATATCAGTCAGCCATGCTCATAATAACAGATTTTACTTTTTTTTTGATCATTGAGGTTAATTTGATTTACTTATTCTGAAATGATTGAAAGTAGAGGTCATACTTAATGTACTGCAAAACCTACTTTCCTCTCTTTTTATTTTAGCTTTATCAAGAGCAAGACAATAGCACTAAGCATCAGAAAATAAAACACTGCTTTTTGGCAACACATAAATTAACAGATTCAGAATTTAAAGCTTAGATACATCTGTGAACTGTCAGCATGAGTGAAATGCACTGAAATCCCCCTTGGTTTTTGCTCACAATTGTAACCAAACCCATAAATCTAACTTTAAAGGAATGAGACTTGAGCCAGAAACCTATGCCTTGTCTACACTTAAAAGGGTTGGCTGGTATAACTACACCTTAGAGCTGTATTGGCAAGCACAGGTTTCTTTTCTGGTGTAACTTAAATCACTTTCCACATGGAACATGCTAAACTGGCTAAAGGACTGCCAATATAACGGCATCTACACTAGGGCTTTTGCCAGTGTGGCTGTAGCTGCATGGGGGTGATTTTTCATCATTCTGACAGCTATTTTGGCAAAACTTCTACATTTAGACTGAGGCCAAGTTAAAGTTGGCATTGCTTTATGTTGCAAATAAAGCAGAAGAGAGGCAGTGCCAGTTTATGGCCCTGGTTTTACATTATTTAAAATTGTTTGTTCTAAAGGAATGTGTGGGGCAGGATCCATGTGGTCTTTTGGATGTTTGCCTCCCACATTTGTGCTGCATTAAAATGGCTTGGTTTTTCAGTGAGTGAGCTTTGGCAATGGGGAAACTTAACATTACTAAAAGAAGATAGCATCCATATAATTTACCCCAGAAATAGCTTTCCTGATGCTTTAAAGCAAATTTCCAAAGTGAAGTGAACTGCAAAAGGAAGCATCTGGGCCAAAGGACATGTGGATTAATGCATCATTCTTCTTCACTTTGTCCTCAGTTCAACAAAGAATTTAAGCGCAGGATTAATTTAGGGAGACACATAAGCCCATTTCAAGTTTAGTAGTCATGTCAGATATGATAATGCTCCTTTTTGAACTTTAATTAAGAAGATATTTGAAATGAATCGTTTGTTTAAGCACTATGCGGAACTGGAATTTCTGTCAGAAGTGCAAGTTTACTCAGAGTGAGGCTATTGTGGGACCATCTGCATTTTCTTTCCTGAACTAGATGTTGAGTCTGTATTTTAAAGATGCCCCAAGGGGCATATTTTTCCTCATAAGTACATTTACATATTTGGCTCTTTTTTCCTAATCTGTCTTTTGCTAAGTATGGTTTTTTTGGTTTCAGAGATCCATGTGAAGTTCTCATTGATTTTGTAATTGCATTTACTGTTGAACTCTTTCCTCTGGCAGACTTTGTGTTTGCATGTGTAATCCTGACTCTCAGGTTTGCAAACCTGCCCTTTGCTGCTGGAGCCACAGAGCGGACCACAGGCCGTACCTCACCCACAGACAGCACCCGGGCTGTTTGAGGCAGATAGGAAATTTCATGCGTAAGCAGTCAGCACTGAAGCAGTGAGCCAATTGGATGAGGAAGTCTGATTTAATCAAGGCTTCTTCCTTCCTTTTTGCAAAACGCAGAATGTTCCTCTAAGAAGAAAGCACAGACATATTTTTCTGCCTTTTGAAAATGGAAAGCAGGCCTTTCATGAGTTCGAACAGCCTACACATGCACCACAACTAGAAGCTCTCAGCAGTTTCCAGGTGAGTATTCTGTGCAGCTTTGTTCCGAGTGTTACAGCTCAGTGAAGCAGTTAGACAGGCACGTACCCCAAAACGGAACAGGATGAATGCCTGTTCCAAGTAACATTGTGTAACGCGGTACAGGCTTTTGTATCGGGTTAGATTTTTCTATTTGTAAAAACAAATCATACCTTAGTTAATACTACCTTAGAATGATATTTATCTGTGAAAATGAAACTGGCTTTATGAAGTACAGGTAATTTTCAAGGCAGATATATTCAAGGCAGGAGACTTACATCATAACATTCACTTCTGCATTTTTCTGTTTACAAGTTTCTCTGGTAAATCATGTTTTAAAATGGTAACTATGTATATACATAGAGTTAATACATATATCTTAAATATGAAAAAAAAAATTGCTTATAAGGTTAAACCAGCTCACAACCAAGAAAAAACTTGGAAGTTAAATTCATTTGGCCATTTTCAAATTCCTCATTTAACCTAGTATAGTTGAGATTATCTTTAAATTAAATTCAAATATATGTAAGTTTATGCTCTTGGGATAAACTGTTGTTTTCAAAAGACTGAGCAGTTAGGCACAAAGGGGGTGACTACTCTTCATGCTCAGAAAGCAGATCTTAAGTAGGACTAGAAGAACAGTGAGAACTTTCACCTCCTAGTCCTAAATCCCAAAAGAAGGGTTTCCATGATGCTTTTATTGAGGAGAGTGACACCGTATATGTACGTGCTTATACAAGCCAGGCTTACGTGCTTATACAAGGAAGGGTTTCTGTTAGACAAAGGTGGTTTTCACTTCCATTGTCTCCAGTGGGGAAAGTAATTACTGTTCTTTTTATAACCTTGCAGTTTGCCAGGAACCAGTAGGCCTGCTGAAGGAGTTCCCTCATCTCTGTGTCTAGCACTGCATGTAACTGTGTGGTAGACAGTTATGGAGGCAAAATGGTATATAGTAACATCCCTGTCCTAAACCCTCTCTTTAATGCTTGTTACCTAACTACTTGGGCATTATTTTTATATTTGTAACAGAGAGACTTATGTTTTTTAAAAGTAGGTTGTTCTGTTATTTGATTTTTCACCCATTGGCTGAATTGTGAGCAACAATTCTCTCATGCTAACAGAACACAGCACCCTGGCCAAGAGGATATTCTTAGAACTGTTTTGACTACTAGAATAGAAAAAAGATGTAACAGGTAGGGGATTTTTTTAAAAACAACCCACAAAACCAACCATCCTGGGGAGACATCTCTGCAGCAGAACGGCCAATCTAGTCTATAGAGTATTTTGTCGTACACGTTTTATCAGTATGTAGTAAAATAGTAGTCCTAACAGAACAGGCTCACAAATCTACTACAAGCACAGTATATAGATTAAAAGGACAAGTAAAGGGATAATGCTTCTGTATAATAAGAAGAAAACTCAGTGGCCCTTCCACCTAGCCATTGTCAGAATGAGTTACTTTGTTCTCACGATGCACAGAACAAGTCTCTGGAGAGAACCTGAAATTGTGAAATAAGACAGAAGTATTAGGCTACTTTAGGTATTTCCCTATTTTGCCCTACAGGTTACGATTAAGAACAGATGGCAAGCTAAGGAGCCTTGAGAATTCTAGAAATTCTAAATTCTAGACGCATAAGGGAGCTGGGCTGCTAGTTAGACTAATTATCTCTAAGGTTTTAATTCACCTGAGTTCATACTTGCAAGTTTGAGGGCAAAGTACCAAGAGGAAAAATCTACTCCCACTGAAGTTTATGACAAAATTCTCATAGATAAGAATAGAGTCCCCACCTGATCTTATTCAACATAACTTCTTTTGGTTTTCATGTTTTTTCATCTGCCAAAAAAGTATGCACATAGAGTGGTAATAGTAATAGGCATGGTTCTTCACTGCTAGCTATGTAGATATTTCTATATGTTACTTTATTTTTTAAAGAAACTACAGTTATCCTCATCCGAGTTCACAGAGACAAGGAATAAGTGAATAAAAAAGATTACTACACTGGATTCTCTAAAGGTATATTACTAAGACGTCATATTTTTTGTACTCTTTCAGTGATAGCTTGAGATGGACCAAGACTCACACTGCACAGCAGAAAGGGAGTTGTTGGAAGCTGTAAGCAGGATTGCTACATTTTCTACAAGTCCACCTGGTGAACAACAAAATCAACCCAAAGCTGAAATTTCAGGTCAAAGGAGAAAAGAAAATCCAGAAAAAGATGTCCTACAAGGTTGATGCTATTCTTCTATTTTATTTTTCATGTAGTTATTGATGACATTAATCTTTTATATAAAAAAATTGCTTTATTTATTGCAGGTAGTCCAGATTTACACTGCTATACTTGACTGAAGATAAGACTTGGTTAAACTTGTAGAAATAATGTAGCAGTAGGAAAGCAGATGCTCCATCAGAAGAGGGGTGGCCAGCAGGGGCAGGGATTGTCCCTCTCTACTCTGCCCTCGTGAGGCCCCACCTGGAGTCCTGTGTCCAGATCTGGGGCCCCCAATACAAAAAAGATGTGGAACTGTTGGAGAGGGTTCAGAGGAGCCACGGAGATGTTTAGAGGGCTGGAGCACCTGGCCTACAAAGAGAGGCTGAGGGAGCTGGGCTTGTCCAGCCTGGAGAAGAGAAGGCTGCGGGGGGACCTCATTGCAACCTACCAGTACCTGAAGGAAGCAGAGGAACAGGAGTGGAATCAACTTTTTAAAAGGGCAGATAATGTCAGGACAAGGGGGAATGGATTAAAGCTAAAGGAGGGAAGGTTTAGATTGGATATTAAGGGGAAGTTTTTTACAGAGAGAGTAGTGAGGTGCTGGAACAGGCTGCCCAGAGAAGTAGTAGATGCCCCATCTCTGGAAGTGTTCAAGGCCAGGTTGGATGGAGCCCTGGGCAACCTTGTGTAGCTCCAGGCCTGAGGTTGGTGGCCCTGCCTGTGGCAGGGGGGTTGGAGCTCTAAGATCCTTGGGGTCCCTTCCAACCCATGCCATTCTATGATTCTATGATCCTGGTGTGCTCACAATTTTCCTTTTAAATCCCTTGCACCTAAAATGTATCCCTCATTCAAATTACACACCAGGGACCAAAGCAGTGATCATCAGATGGTGGCCTATCTCAGGAGCGCACTTTCTGTGCATCAGAAAATCTGAACCTCTTGGCAGTATCAGGAAGGACACCAAGAACTGGATTGAAGCTAATCTCAACCAGTAGGCTCTCATATGCCTTATGAAGAGACACCACGGAAGTTTTACTATGGCTGAGATTGCTGTCATCTGTTATTAAATAAAATGTTATATATAATCCGATATATATATAATTTCATCAAGATTTTCAGCCTGCAAAGATGTCATAAACACCACCTCTGTTAGGAAGTATGTGCTTTGTAGAGATTGAGCCAAACCCCAAAGGCCTTGATAATTGAAACTGTATGGCCAAATGATTAAGAACATGTAAAACTGAGGCCACTGAAAGAGTACTGTGGTACTTTACAATTCTATTTCTACATCAGGCTGCTATCTTCCCATTCATTTGTGGTCATTCACTCCATTGTCTTAATATTAGCTATATTACAGGCTGACTTCAGCTAATTGCATTGTCAGAGACATTATTGATAGGAAATTGGGACTGGTGTGACCACTGAAATACAAATACTCCATTTATTTTATCCACTCTGCTAGCCTATACAGCACCTGATGAAAACTTTTGTCAGTATATTTCAAACACAGAGAAATCACCCTTTTGAAAAGCTGCATCAAATTCCCCTGCAAGCAAGCTGCAGCCAGCTGCCCTACATTTCGATAAATGCAGATGTATGTATGTTTGTGTGTGACTGTGGTGGGAGGGAGAGAAAGGGAGAGAGATATATAAATATTTGTAACTGAACTGTGGCATCAGTTCAGCTACAAAAACCAAAGAGGATGTGAGAATTCCTCCTTTGGCTGAGCTGGTCATCCAAGTTTCCCCTTTACGGCTAGGATATTCATGTTTTCTCAGCCTTCACCTGTTACTGCACAAACTCACTATTTGAGTAGGGTCAGTATATGAATACATCTGAGTTTGCGGCTGCATTGTACTATCTCCTCCTCTTAGCAACAAAGAAGCCAGGAGAAATATCTTATTCGGGAGCCTGAGTCAGTGTTTCTTAGGGCTACTTCTGGGATGGGTGAAGCAGATCTCCTGCTCAGACTGTGCCTCAGGTTACAACCTATATACACAATACTTCCTGTCAATATTTTTTTTCCCATAACTTTGTATTCTGGAGGCAATTTGGTATCTTTCAAAATTTCAGACTGCAGTAGCTTTTCTCAGAGAATCTGGACCTGCCTTCATCACCACTGAAATCACTTATCAGTCTTTAGGTCTTGCTGTTAGAGCAACAGAAATTCTAGGCTCTCCTCTCGCAATAACTGCCTAAGAGTTTGCTTTCAAAATGCCAAAGTTCTGAAATAATAAATACATTGGTTTTAGATTCCAGCGCATCCCTAAGCCCCAACTCTTCGATGACCACTAAGGAGCTTCAGGAATACTGGAGGAATGAAAAACGCCAATGCAGACAAGTCAAACTCCTTTTTGAAATCCCATCAACCAGAATTGTAGAGCACCACTTATCTAAATACGTGGTAAGCTAAGAAATGAATATGTAAAAAGATCATTAATTTTTATTCCCTCTGCAGGGGTCTGCACAGCACACAGCATGCCTCACTACATTAAAGCCTTACTGAGGGCCAAGTTTTGCAAGCCATGGCCATACTAAGTAGCACCTGTTCTCATATAGCCATAGCTGGTGGAATCTCCCCTAAAATATACTCTGACAATCTTCTCATAAAATCTGCAGCAGTGAAAAAGTGGTATCGGGTAAAGTAGTAGCTTGAGTGTCCTTAACACCCTGGGGGCTTGTCAACATTAAGGAAGTTCCTACACCTATACAAATATCAGTATAGTTACACTGCCACTGAGCTAGCCTGCTGTAGCAGCAGCACTGCATTTGTATGACTTCCACATCAGAGATTTATGTAAGCACAACTGCAAAATTCTTTGATGTTGACAAAGTTTAAGACATCCTCCAGCTAGATCTCTTGGGACTGTTCCCCTTCCCTACATAGAGCTCCATTAGATAGCATATTTCTGTCATATTTTTAAGGTGAAGCATGAGTATGAGGGACAGGAACAACCAAACAAACCAGGTTAGATTTTTATATCTCTACTCACAGAACTGATTTGTTTTTTATTTGTGGTTCTGCTTTTGGTCGTCAGGAGGACTTATCTAGAGGAAGTCTCTTTCAGTATTCCTGTGAAATCAGATAGGGATGCTTTCCTTGTTTGCAACAACCTCAGAGATCTGTAGATGAAAAATGCTAAGAATCAGCTTGTTGAATAGTTAAAAATTATTTTAGAATAACTTCATGAGAACAAGACTAACATTCAGTGTATTTGCAAGTAGCTAAACATAGTTGTGTTACATGCCTAGGCAAAAAGATTTATATTGCAATAAAATTGAAGCAATTTGAATGATAGGCTAATTAAATGGTATTTCTTCCTTTTTTCATGCACACTCCCCAAATAAAAAAAAACAAGTACTTGTAAATTATTAACTTAGCTGCCCTTGATCAAATGATAGCTTAAAAAATTGCTCTTATGATTAGTTTGGATATGCATCAGACATATATATAAACTTTTCAGCAGGGAGCAGGACAAAGGATAGGAACATGTGACAGCGCTTGCAACTGAAAAGAGATCAGAGAAGTCAGCTCTAATTTAAAATCTTTCCAGAGTGCTTTTAAATATCATTTACGAAGATTTAAAGAAAGAATTTAACCTTAAGGAAAAACAAGGGAGAAAATCAGACACTAGAGCTAGTACTGGCTTGCATCCTTCAACAGCAGCAAAGAAACAACCGGCATGAGGAAACCTGCTTCACTTCCTGTATAATTCAGTGGGAACAGGGTGGAATTGAGTGTGAACACGGTCACTGTCCAAAAGCCAACAAGGTCAGACATCTATGTCCTTAGTTGGTGTACTTTGTGTACACAGTGAAGATGGCCACAGAGAAGCTCTGCTGGTTTACACACATTAGGGATTTGGGCCTTCCTCAATATCTTTGTGTTTGGATCAGGCCCAGAAGAGATAGCAAACAGATTTTTGTAGAAATGTCGCATTTATTGCATTATTTATACACCTAGTAAGTTTGAATAACAGGACAATGATTTAGAGAGGGAAAAAAAGCTTTGGAGTTGCTCCATCTTATTTTTGCAGGCACCAAATATTACTGCCAAATAGTTCCTCTGTTTCACAGCATTAACGACACCCCCAAATCCCTAGAAATGTCTGATACAAACAACATTTCTGAATATTACGACTAATGTAAAATAGATTACATTCAATTTTAAGTCTGGGAAATCCATTCACTTCACTGAAGATGATTGATTGCAGCAGCCACCGCTGCTATAAACAAAGTACAGCTACAGAAACGCTTTGTAAGTGATTTTACATGCTGCAGTGTGCTGCTAGGTCACCATTCCCAGCACCTTGCAGGACGGGATCTGTTACTGTAGTGTTTATCTACTACTTATTTACATGGTATGGCTAAGTCTGGTGACAAAATTACATCACAGTGGGAGCTGGGAGTTATTAATTTGATGGCTACAGATCTCAAACATCAGGCTGAGCCTGCACCATAATCCTAGGCAGCAACTAATTTAGCAGCACTGCTATGAGCCACAGGAGTATACAAGATTACGCACATAAAACTGGTGCAGGAAACGTTAGGCTGGTAGAACATACAAGCACAAAGTCTTCTCAAAGCAATAACAGACAAAACCTGACTGCCCTGGGGCTAGAACAGTCCTTCTCATGCTTTTTTTTGTTTGTTTGTTTTGTTGTGTTTAGCTGTATAAAATCATCATTTTGCAAACAGGGAGTTTTGACAGCAACAGGTCTGTAATTGAGCGGCGTTACTCGGACTTTGAGAAACTGCACCGAAATCTGCTAGACGAGTTCAGTGAGGAAATGGAAGACATGACCTTTCCCAAAAAAACCCTAACAGGGAATTTCACAGAAGAAATAATCAATGAGAGAAAATTAGCCTTCAAGGACTACCTGAGACTTCTGTATTCTATGAAATATATCCGAAGATCAAAAAAATTTATTGACTTTTTAACAAGGCCAGAGCTTCAGGAAGCATATGGATGCCTGCGGGGCGGCCAGTACACCAGAGCCTTGGAAATCCTTTTAGAAGTCATTGGTCTGCAGGAAAGGCTGACGAGAGGCAACCCCGCGTCCATCGTCCCTACTCTCTGTGCTATCGTGGTGTGCCACAAGGACCTGGAAAACCCAGCAAGTGCCTTTGAATATGGAGAGAAAGCTCTATCACGCCTTCGTACGCATAGCAGCCACAGGTATTATATTCCATTGCTAGAAACAATGATCGCTTTGGCATATGAACTGGGCAAGGATTTCCTGTCTTTGCAAGAAAAACTGGAAGAATGGAAGGCAAAAAAAGATCCTGTACGGGTTTTTACCCTGAAAGAACTGGCAGTTCGGGAGTATGTACAATGAACACAAGAAATAGTTTCATTGAAGAGCAAAGCTGTCAGTTTCTTTTAAGAGTAAGAACTGGAAATTACCTGTTTGGCCAATATTGTATTAATCGAAAAAAATTAAATATCTCCCATGTTCAAAGGGGAGATTATAATTTATATTGGAAACTATATTTACACCACAGGTATGAGGAGCAGCTAAGCTTATTAAGGTTTTTGGAAAGAAGTTTGCAGCAAAAAATCATTTATGACTTCCTTATTGTGAACATCACCTATAAAATCATAGAATCACTTGGGTTGGAAGAGACCTTTAAGATCATCAAGTCCAACAGCAGCCTAACCCTGCCTTGCCCACCTCTAGACCATGTCCTCAAGCACCCTGTTTCACGTGAAAATTCAGGTTAGGAAAATACAATGAATGAAGCACTTAGAAATATGCAGAGTTAGAGGCATTGCTTGCTTTATGTGGAAACTGCTTCCTTGCAAGAAGAAAAATATCTTCTCAGTCAATGTAATCTAAAGGATGCATCTTCAGGCACTGAATGTATTTTTGACTCCTCCAGCTTAAGCCAAGTCTCACTACCATTTGTGAGAATGATGGGATTGGTTGTGTTCCCACTGAAGTCAACAGCTGTGGGCAGAAGGACATGAGGGGAAGGTTTACAACTGACTTTGGTAGGAGCAAAAAATGCAAGTAATTAGCATTGTATCAGAGATGAAGGAATATGCTTCGTTTCCCTTTTGTAGCTGATACAGTTTTATGAGTTATATTGAAGGCACATTCTTCTTCAGGGTGATCCTTACGTGCAGCTCTGACCGAGGTAGAAAATTCATACCACGTGTGCTATATACTTAATGGAAAGAACTACAGAAGGGTGTTGTTTGGGAGAACATCTGGCTAATATAAGGCTAGTATTTAATTATGATTATCAAGCTGTGAGACACATGGTTAACAGACAGTCTGTGTAAGCACGTGTTTCCCTGTTGCCTTTCAGAGGTTTATGTAAATTGGGCATTGCCTTAGTTTTGCAGCCTGGTACACCATGCAAATACCATCTTGGTGGCACTGCGATATCACAGATAATTCTTTCAGGGATCCAACCCTCATACACAAATACTGAGCTTCTCTTGGCTGTGAAAGCTTCCAGGAGTTAAAGTCTCTATTTACATGCTTCTGTAATTTCCCTCAACTCTATTAACTCTCCCATACACATATCTTAATAATTTGGTAAATTAATTCTTATAAATATCGTACTTAATAAGTCATGCTAGCATGGGTCTATTCTCTGTCAAGCCTCATCCACAGAGTATTTTCAGCCCTGCACACTGGGTCCAGATACTATATGCACCACAATGACGCTGTCTATAAATCAGAAACAACTGTACTAATTTACCTCCCAGACACAGAAACGAATCAGCTAATTGAAAGTGCACAGAACCTGAAAAGCATTGTTGTGCATTGCTACCAGAAGGATGGCTTGGAAAAAAAATACAGAATAATAGGAGTGTCTAGAGTGGAAAGTTAATATTTTAAGTAGCTATTGGCAGCTAGTAATTAAATTAATAATATGTGGATTTTTATTTGACAGTTATTCTTTTTTCTAGCTATACCAGAAATAAGAGAATTTAGAGTAATTAAGAGGCTTAAGGACTAGTCTTACTACAACATATCATAGTGCAGGACAGTTAAAATGGATCAAAAGTAACACCACCTTAGAGGATCATGTCTGAAACAGAAAGTGGTGAAGAAAACATGCCTGGGTTCTGCATCACACTTGGGCAACTCAGAGGTAAGGCAGAAAGGAAGCATGGCCACCATGCTGCTTTATCTCCGCAGCAGTTTGTGGTGAAAGATAACTAGAGAAAAGCAATTGCCTTCCTTTTGCTCCCTCCCCTCCTTGTGTGCAGTGTCACAGGCCACAGCTGCCTTGGATTCTCCTCAGGTTCCTGTGGGATAGTATATAAATAGCTAGTTGTGTCCACAGACCCTCACTCTACAGCTGATTACAAGATTAGAGGGACCATAAGCACATGTTGTCTGGCAAGGATAAGTACCAAGAAAGCAGCACATCACAGAGATCTTACTTAACCTTTACCTGTGGTAATGCTATAACTTTCCATCTCTGAAGGATTAACTGATCCAATGCTAACCATTTTTTGTTGGCATAGCAGTGCACTTTAGGAATGTGAGGAAGTGCTTTTGGCTTAGAGAGAGATTTACATAATTCAAAAGGTACTAAAATAACCAGCACCAAAACCCCCACTGCTTCATCAAGGTAAGCCGAATTTCTTCTGAGAATGCTTTCCATATAATACACTCTGTCCTTATCCACCAGCAAACAGAGGAGAGTGAACTAGAGAAACACAGGAATGGTGTGAAAAATGAACAATGTGTCTGTTGCATAATTTTCCCACACAAAACCTCTTTGATTGACAGCTTTTTCAGGCATGCATCTGTGGCAACCAGTCAGCCTCTACCCAGGAAGAATGTATCACCTACCATGCTCAAAGGGTTGATTTAAATTTCTGCTGCATTGAGGCTTCCAGTTGAGCCACTTCATGCATGAACCCACAAGGCCTACAGCATGTGTTCTCAAAGGGTCAAGTGCAGTGTCCATTAAATGAGCTTGTGATTTCTTTACTATTAGAATACAGTAAAATTAAATTCTCCCCTAAAAATTCAACCTCCCCCAAGCAAATCATCTATGTATTCCATTCCTACAAATGCAGAGCCTGTGACCTTCAGATGTATTAATCTCTACAGAGATGACATGGAAAATCCTTGGAAAGAGAAAGCTAGTACAGTGATGGCAATGAATGGAGACCCATGGGGACTGGATTTCATCTGAACCTCTGCCACAGACTCGGGGTGTACTTTGCACAAATAAATTCTCTGCCCCTATTTCCTCAGCCAGTACTTCCCTGATAAAGTACTCACTGAACAGAAAACTCTGAAACTTGACCAAATAAGTTAACTCCAACTTAGAAATGTGCATTGCGATGGAGGCAATTCGGATTTGTAGAAACCTATTTCATTTCTTGAAGATATCTTGAAATGGAAGAGAACTTAGAGGCAGTAAGTTGCCAAAACTGTGTGCTTATTGTTGATTGCATAGGTCCTTACTAATGTGCTCTTATTTAAGAATCAGTCATTACTTTCCTTATAAACTAGAGAAGTTACAAAAGTATCCTATTTCTTGCACTGGATGGCAGTGAGACCCTGCTGGCTCATCAGCTCCATAGGCAATCAGCCAGTTCAGATTTTTTTAGCTGTGTATTCTCAGAGGCTGGTTGTTGGAAAAATTCTGCTTTCATTTACAAAATCAACTTCTGTGTATTCTTTATCGAACAGCTCAAACAGGAAATAGCTAATATATTCATCCATATCTCCCTCTCTTGCTTATCTATTGCCCTTAACTCTTGTTATGAAGCTATTGGAGAAAGAACAGCTAGAATACTTGTGTGCTCACAGTGCGGTTTGCATGCTGTTCCCAGAGTGCACATCCCAATCCCCAGGTGCTAGGCCAGCAAAAGTGAATAGCACTACATCAGTGAAGCTGTTTTGGAAGAACTCTTGCACTATCACATATGCAAGAATGTGAGCAGGTGATTCCTGCTTCCAGCCAGCCATTTTACTTCCACCCTTCATTGCTGTACAATATCTGAGTGATAAAAGCCTGTTCTATAAATAAATCCATTTCACCCATTTCCCGTCTCCCAAAACAACGTGTGCTTCTTACAACAAAAATCTTTGGTTTAATAGAATAAATGGAAATGAGCATTTACTGTCATTTGTCCTGTTTGCTTTATTAACATTCATCAGCCATTCTCTGTACCTGGAAGGCAGCTGGAGTCAACAGACAGAGTATCTGGAGACCCAAGCTCTACTCTTGGCAACACCACAAGTACACTGTGTGACCTTGATCAAGTCTAATCAAATCTCAGATTTCTTTTGAATACCAATATTGCTCTGCCCTCCTCTACAAAGCTGTTTTACTTACATTTTATCAGTATGTTCCAAGTATTATTTCCCCAGTTTTACAGCTGGGGGAAATGCACTACAAATAAAGAGAAGTGCTTTTTCCCAAAGTCTAACACAGGGGTCTGGAGACCCCACTGGCTGGAGAAATAGTTAAGCATAACAGGCATCACAGCTTTGCAAACACAGAGATATGTCATGGCTGCATGTTCTTAAGTTCATATGCATGGGCACCACCTAGTTTTTGCCTGATACCATACACTAGAGACAATTGCACGTGACATCTATGGAAGAGAAAACAGTTGAGTAAGTCTGACTAATTGATATATTTGAAAAACTTAAAGTGGTTGAAGAAGGAATTTATAAAAATAACAAAGCAGGAAGTCTTCCATAAGAGATTTTTAGAATACATTTAAAAATCTCCAGGCTTCAATATAATTTTTCACAAGAAGGAACACAAAAATATTTTCAAAGACATTTTTGCAGTCTTAAGCCTTTCCTAGAGCCTTGGTATTTCTTTCCACTGCTTTTCTAGTGTAAACAAAAAGAATCACACAACCACTACAGCGTGGTGCTAGCCTACCATATAGGCTAGCAATCTGTGATCCACTCTTCTCAACAACCACACACAATGCATCAGAACTTTTCAGTATGACCTTACTCTTCACTTTATCATTGACACCTCTGAAGTACATCTACAACAAATAAAAATATAAGTATAAATCCAAGTATTATTTTTTCCCAGAAAAAAGGTCAAAAAAAAGAAAATATTGTCCAACCAACATCCACTTAGCATGTCTAACAAACCACAGGCTGCATACATAGAAGCTAGAAGAAAATGTAAATAAAATCTGGGCAGATCATCTCTGAGAGTCCATGGAGAGCTGCATTACAATCTATTGAGCTTTGCCCCATTTCCATATCAATTATTATATCATTTGGGGCACTAAGTAGATAATACTGTTTACACAACTTTCTAAAATAACTAAAGAAGCCCATGAGGATGCCTAGTTACTTATGAAACATATGCAGACAAGATGCTCTCTGTGCAATGCAGCATCTTGTTTACAGGGAATCCTGTGATCTTTATCACATACTTGTTATTAACTCCTGTTATCTGCTGCATCACTGGAGGATAATATTTGCTTTCCTGAATCTTAATAAGGCTAAATACATTTATTGAATTCAACAGATTTGTACAAGCAACATGGGAGTCGAGTTCAGGACACAAGATGAAATCTAGGTTTTGTGGCTCAGACAGCAGCTGAGCAAATCAAACCAAGAATGTTTATTTTCTGATTAGATCAAAGGCAGGAGCAAGATGTGTTGAAAAACTAAACACAGTTGTAATGGTGTAAAATACTGAATGTCAGTTCCCATCTGGATGAGGTGAGAACCCCAAAGAACCAACCTATTTATATTAGGATCTCATTACATCATATGTTCATCACAGTTTGTGAGTATATATTTGCTCTCTATACAGATACACAAGACACTAATTTTCACATCAGACCAGTGCAAGTTGAGAGTAACCCCACTGAGAATAAGGTCTACTGTCTATATAGACACATGTACAGTCTCTATACACGACTGATAGGTGGACAGACAGATGGATTGATGAGTGGATAGAGCAAAAAAGTATGAATATTTTGATGCTTAATAAATAGTTGCCAAGTGTTTTAAGAAATTTGGATCAAAGCTACTTTTACAAGTACCACATGGTTGTATACATACATAGTTTTAAAAATAGTACCTTCTTTTATTAGAAACAGGAATACACCTGTAAGTCTGTGACTGAAGGTTCATCTATTTGAATGGATTAACTTTTACATACTAATCTCTCTAAAGAAGTGGCATTTAAATATTGTTTCATTCCAGACAGCTCTAGAGTAAACTACAACTGTGATAACCGAAAGGAACTCTTAAAGAATTTCACTGAACAGACAGAATTTAAATCCTAACCTTTTCCTCTGTTAGAGCACCTCTGCGAGGTTGGGCTGCCTCCGCCCTGAGCACTGGCTCCAGTGCCACTAGGTGGGGCTCCAGCATTTGCAGGAGCGCAGGACCCCGCCACCTGAAATGCATGCAAAATAAACTTACTTTTTTAACAAAAATCATTTAACGACTTGATTTTTTTATATTAAAAAAAAACAAACAACCCCAACCACTACTCTAAAGTCTAACATTTAAATTTCCACATGATTAAACTAAATCTATACATGTCAATTCCATTGTGAGTGCAGACTCTAGTGCCTAGCTTTCTAGCTGTCCTTCAGGACAATTTAGCATACCCCTTTATCAGCCAGCTCTGTGAGCTGGCTAGAAAGCTGAAAGAGGAAATGTTCTTGCAGGCTTTTAGACCTGGTGAGTTCAAAGCCAGAGTCACTGCAGCGTCTCAGTTCATACAGTACCTTTTCCTCCTGATCAAAAGGAACCAAGTAAAACTCACAAGTCTTAAAAGAACTATCAAATAATGGGGGGAGGGAAGTAAAAATAAATGGACCCATAATGCCTTCTGAATAGTGCTAGGGAAAGTTCTTTGACTCCATTTTAGCCAGCCACACTTGTAAGTATGAAAACTACTATGAAATATTTTAAAGCTCCATCAATTTAATGATATAAAGGTATAATTGTACTGCAAACGGTATACATACACACATTTCATTTTGAGTTTTGCCCCCTTATCTCTAATACAGAAGGGGAAGACACGATAACTAAACTTGCACTGGAGTTGCCAGTAATGTCCTTCATCTGTGCTTTAAGTAAGAAAACACAGCCGTGTTTTTGGAAGCAGCCCTGAATAACACAGCAGATCAGCTAGCGTAGGCCTATGGTTCCCTGGGTTGTGTTAGTGATTTTTATCAAGTTACTGAGATGGCCTGGATTCAGAGACTAGCTTCTCCCCCCACTGAGTACCAGCTGCAGAGTTTGAAAGCAGCCTCCCCTTGCATCAAGATATTTTTTTCCAAAAGGTTTCTGCAGAGATTGCTAGCTTTTAAAAGGGCTTAGGAAGCAGCATGAGGGAACTGGGCAGTCCAGGGGCAGCAAAAAGCAAGAAGACTATGCCAAAGTCTTTGAAAGAATACTCTCCAGAGGTGAAATCTTTGAAGGGGGTATTCCTCCTGCTTATTCAGTTTCTTTCAGGGATCCTGGAAGGAAAAGAGAAGAAAAGGAAAGGAAAGGAAAGGAAAGGAAAGGAAAGGAAAGGAAAGGAAAGGAAAGGAAAGGAAAGGAAAGGAAAGGAAAGGAAAGGAAAGGAAAGGAAAGGAAAGGAAAGGAAAGGAAAGGAAAGGAAAGGAAAGGAAAGGAAAGGAAAGGAAAGGAAAGAAAAGAAAAGAAAGGAAAAGAAAAGAAAAGAAAAGAAAAGAAAATGGAAGGAAGGAAAGAGAGGAACCTCAGAAGCTAAGACATAGATTTGTTCATTTCTCCCACTGCACCAGGAACAGTGGCTTAAATGTGTGCTGAGGTAGTCAAGAGAGGGGGAACTTCCATAGACTCAGTAATAATATACAGTGCTTTTATAATGCTTTGCATGTTCAGAGCATTTTATAAATACCGGGCCAGATTAATCCAGGCTTTAAATCTGCATAAACCGTGGCAGAGGGCTCTGGTGCCCAAGAGATTATGGAGTCTGCCATGAAACTAAATTGTGATGGTCAGAAAAGGAGACTCAGAAGCAGCACAGCCAGAAAGAAGTTTCTTATCTGGGAATAATGAAAAGAAATCTAGGAAAAAGCAAAAAAATGGTTGGTCGGTTGTATAACATACAGTTGCATTTTTAAGGCTGATGCTGGGAAGCTTTGGAAAGGAAGGGCATAAGTTTCCATTCATTTCATCTCCTCTGGAGAACAAAGAATCATGCAGATTTTTAAGGTAAAAACAGTAGCTAAGACTTACAGAAAGAACTAGGTTTGGTTTATGCACTTATATTTTTCTTATTCTGAAGAGACAGCAATGAGAGTACCTTACTGTAAGTGAACGTAAACAGTTGTATAAATTATATACTCTTCACAAGCAGCAGTAAAGCCAACTAACTTGTTCCTTGATTATTATGCTCCATGTTCATCTAACTGGTCTGCATAGCAACTGTAAGAGGCTTGATTTGTGCTTCTCAGAATGTATTTTAAACATACATACATTTTACATGTATTTAAAATTATGATTTGTCCTGCTGTGTGGTAGCTTAATGATAACTGACCTAATTTGCCATATAAATCTCTTGTATAGGAAAGGAATTAATATCCCTTTGGGAAGGCAGAGCACTCTGAAACAGCCTTTGCTGCTTGCTGCCACCCCAAAACTCTTCAATGCCTAAGTTAAGAGGCAGAGGAGGGAGATGTTCTATCTGATCTCAGCATGTTTTCCCTATTTCTGCCACACTGTAGCACGCCACTGGTGCTCACAATAGAGAGGATGAGTGAGCTGTAAACACAATAAACAAACATCAAGTGGAATGCAGGGACAAAGAACAATTATGCAGTTGATCAGAGTCAGAGGAAGCACATGGCAGAGCTGGGCAGATTATTTGTGTGTCAATCCAGAGGTTCAGTGTTTCCACTGAATGTATTTATAGCTACTTTTACATCTGTTTCATAACATCACCATGTGGCTCCACAGACTTCTGCCTCAGACACTGCAATTATACTTGGGGCAAAACAGATCAATTTGCTAGCTATGGAAAGGTCTCTAAATCACAAACGACATAACTGAGAGACCATCTCTCACCCCACTGATTCCACGTGGAATATAAAGGACTGGCTGCAGCAAGACAGGCTTCAGAGGTGCCCTTAGCTTCCTAACTGCCCTCTGCTGTTGATCTTTCCTCAGGTCCATTTGGGATGTACACCCTGGATGCTCTAGCTTGAATATACACTGTCTCCATATGTTTTGATAAAGAGCACAATTTCAGAAAAGCATATCTAGCCTTAGGGATCTAAAAAGCTCAGCCCAAGATAAAGTTTTCAGACATGGATGCTTGCCCTTCATGCCTCAGCTGCACCTTGTAGCAAATTTTCAGCTACAGTCTGGGGCCTTGAAGTGTTAGAAGGCACATCTACACAGAAGATACAAATTACTTGCTCAGTCTGACTGCCCGGAGAGGTTGTGGAGTCTCCATCTCTGGAGATATTCAAAACCCACCTGGATGCATTCCTGTGTGACCTACTCTTGTAATCCTGCTTTGGCATAGAGGTTGGACTAGATGATATTTTGAGGTCACTTCCAACCCCTAACATTGTGCAATTCTGTTAGCTATGGGCACAAGACCTTGTCTGCTTGTATAGTTGTATTTAAAAATCTGACTTTTCCCTTATGTTTTTTCCCCATTGTTCTTTGTAACAAATACCAGACTTCAAGTACTGTCTTTCCCTCCCCACATTGTTATAAAATTTCTGTTCCTTTTGTTCTTTGCCATTTAAGGTTTTCCTGCCTGTTGCAGGTGACCCTCAAGCATCTGCGCTGGTCACACAGTTGCCATGATTTGTGGTTGCCAGTCTTGCCCTTTGTCTTACTGCTCTGGAAACAGCAGGGACAAGCCATGGAGGTGGACTTTTACCAGTCTGACTATGACCTTTGATACAGGTAGAGCTGTTAACAAATATGCACAGCCATAACTGGTAAGAGCACTGTACTAACAATGTTCAGTTCCCTTCTTGCTCAGTCAGACCATCAGCCCCTGTCTCAGGCAGCAATTGCTCTGCTGATTTTCTCATCAGATTTGATGTGTCTTCAAACCCTACAGTTCTCTTCCATGAAGAAGAGTGGTGGTCAAATTACTGCCTTCAAACAGATTTTATTTCTTTAAAAGAAAAGTATAAAAAGAAAGTCTTAGAGTAATGAAAGAGATCATACACAGGTCTGATTTTCATTAAGATCGCCAGGTCTAGGAAAAGAGCGAACTCTTAGGCTCAGCATGTCATCCTGTGCCAGCCTGTCCCTCCTGACAACATCTGGCAACAATCTTCTTTTATTTAATCCTGAGAAACCAACTGGAGTTTGCTTTATCTCCACAACCCTTCCTCTGGCTGAAAGATTCGTATCATTTTTGATCCACAATTCATGTTCCTTAATACCAGTTGTTTACTCCTCATGGGTGACTGATGCTGTGTATCACAAAGAATTTTGGGGCTTTCCTATTTCTTATCAGAAGCATCAAAGGTTAGAACAATGTGAACATAATGGGAGATCCAATAACCCATCTATGCATTGCTTCACCTGCCATCCTCCAGGTCATTTACAGCATTCATGCAATTAATTCTGGTCAGAATTGCTAAAGCAGTGCATTACACTACTTGGAGAATCACACTCCAAACCTGTTATAAAGCAGCACATGGAATTAGTTCCTCTTCTGTTACTCTGGTGTAACAGAGAAGAACTTGGCCCTCTGCCCGTTTTAACTTTGAACTGAGTGCATACATTTCTACCTTCTCTTTACTATTTTTTTAAAAATTAATCTTTTAGGAATTTGTAAGTAGTTCAGAGCTAATTTTAGCTTGATCAGAAAGTGCTCTGGGAATGCTTGCATAAAAGGTGCTATAGAAATGTACTACATCGCATCGTCTCCAAATCAAATTCAACATAGTTAAGGATTAGCTCTGGTAGTAAAAAAAATGCTGCAGGGACAAGGCTGGCACAGAGTTTATGCTGAAAGAAAATGCCTAAATAATTGTGGTCTCTGTGTTTTCACAGGTTAAGACAAGGACCTTCAAGAGCAATTTACTTCAAGATATGAGCTGGTCACATGCAGAAATTGAGAGGTGATTTATAAGCAGTGGATAACTAAGCTGCATCTGTATGGAAAAGCATTATTGGATCTAGACTATATAATGCTCAATAGCTGTGGCTAAGAGGGTAGGTTCACTTCTGTATTTCCCTGCCCTGTTGGTAATAATGCAACGCACATGATGAGGGCACCATGCTAGGTCAACCAATACACAGAACCACTGAGAATATTCTTATTTTTCCATAGAATTAAGCAGGACTGGCATTCTGAGGTCAAGGTTAGGCCGTCAGGTATACATGGATAATTGCAAGTACTGCAGTTCCTATACATATGTCTGCACAAACATACATTGATTCACCATAGAATGCCTCCAAAAGGAAAGGAATTCTTAAGACTTCTTAACGTTGTCCCATGAGAGTAGATTTCTTTTTCAATCCATTATGCCACAGTTACAACCTTATTTTTATGTTCAAGAATTTTCATTGAATCACAGAATTCCTCTCTGACACAGCTCACCTTTAAAGATGTTTTCTAATTTATGTAATCCATTCATCTATTCTACCTAAGAACTCCTTTGCCTGTTTTCTTTTTTTCAAAAAGGAAACAAAACCACAAACAAACAAAACAAAAACCAAACACAAAATCCCCACCAAGAAACCTAAGGATGCATGTAAAATGTAGCATCATTAACAATTCTTTAATATATACAAGCAAATCTGGCAACTTGAAATCATGTTACTTCTTTGAAACATGCCACAGACTGTCTTTTCCACTTTCTACTTAGTGAATCTTCATAGGGTTTTTAATACTCTTTCTACTTTTGCCATGATCAAAGGAATTGCTCTCCGTTTGCTTGTTCCTCTGATAAGTGATAAAAGATGTCAGTGAGACTAATGAGAACTGCCTCCAGCTTCCTTCATAAAGCCCTGTAGAAAAGAAATCACAATGCATCATCAAACCTGCTAGTCTTTCAGGAAATAAAGTGTGGAAAAATACTAGGCACAAAGACAACAGGGGGGTAGGAGTGGAGAAGGATGGGGGAGAAAAAGCTTTTACAAAAGAAACAAAACAGGATATTGATGAGTAAGTAGAAACGGTGCTCCCATCGATAACTTTTATTGGAATAAGTCCTGAAACAACTGCTTATGCAAATGTGGAGCTTCATTTCTTCATGTAAGAGTATTTGCATTTTCCCTCCCTCACACATTGCACATGCTCAAAAGGTACCATATAGCTTCCCCCCAGCTCACGACATAGTACTGTTAATCAGAATCCAAATCCAGATTATTCCTTTACCCTTCAGTGCTGAATGACAGTTTACATTACTTTTTTTCAGGATCTGCCAGAGCAATACCCTTTTCAGCTTCAAAGTGAATTGTTTCCTAGTGCAAAGGCCCCCATTCCAGTGAGGAAGTTAGCACATCCTCAGGACCTATATGTTTCCATTTACTCACACTGAAAATAAGCAGAATAAACCCCATGGACCAAGTGAAAAGTGCATTGAGACCCATCCCAAACAAGGAACAAGATTTTAATTTGTGCTGTGAAGTACTCTCAGTCTTCTGAGCAAATTACTCTTCCAATTCCTGTTCCCAATTTGCTTCTGCAGATATCTCATCCTCAGAGGCCGCTTGCACGCTTTCTCTAACCCAGAAAATGGTCAAATGCAAAGAGGGAGGTATTTTGCTAAAGGTAGAACAGTCACAGGTTTTTGAACTAAACAGCAAAACTGAAGATGCATGTAAATCAAACAGCAGGCTCATTTCCTACACAGCCTCCTCCTAACACACACCCTTCAACACCTTCTTCCTGGCCGGTGTCTAGAGAGCTGCTCCTTTGTAGAAGCGTGACACAGACATGCCAAAAGGTGATAGCACTGTGATTTTTCCTGCAAATAACCTCTGCTGTCACATGTACTTGGCTGACTGCATATTAAACCTTGATGAGCTAGGCCTGTGGGCTTTTTGGCAAGTTATTTGAAGGGAATCATGACCTTTACGTCAGCAAGCAGAGAACTTCCATTTCTTTCTGTCTTGTTTTGCATTGATACTTCTCAGTTATTTTTCTGAAGAGAGACTGATTATCTCAGGCTGATAACTTTTAAAACATATTAATTTATGCCTGCATACTTTTTTCCTAACTATACAGATTTATTAAAGCAACCATAGATGGTAATAATGTGCAAAAATGCAGAATAAAAATCAGTATGTATAGTCTAAATACAAATTAATGCAAGCATTCTCAAGGGGGAAATGGAAACTTATCAAAATAAATTTTGTTTTTCAAACTAATTATTTTAATCAGTGAAGGAAGGCTTTTCAAAGTGACCTGCAATGCTTGTTTCTGATTAGCATGTAAGTTAAGATTTTTAAACTAGTAGGTCTCATTTTAGACTTCATTCTTAACCATAGTTGATAGAAGAAAACAGGCAACCTGCTTTTTCAGTGACTCAGTGCTGAGTGCCAGATATAGCAAAAAGGATGTATTTAATAAGCAAAATTTTAATATTGCTATCTTTTTAGAAAAGCAACCAAAGAGTACACAGTGTAAACAAGTATTTCTATTTTCTTTGTGTTGACTTTGATCACTGAATGAAATAAAGTAAATAAATGGAACCTAAAGAACTCCTTTCTCTTCACTGCTAACAAGTAGTGACTCACTGGCCTGATGTGAAAACCTTGTCAGCAATGCATATTTTTGGATTTATTTTTTTCTTTAAACTTTGAATAATTTAATACATCAGAATAAACTTGACTTAATATAAGTTTAAAACTTAATTTTAAATAGTTTTACTCAAGAAAGTTTTTTTTAAATCTTAAATTAAAAATCCAATTTATTTTTTAAGTCATTGATTTTTATCCATCCTGCTGTTCTTCTTCATTAAGGGAAGAATGACTCTGATGCCTCAACAGAACAGAAACTCTGATCTTTCTCCTGGGGCTCTGCTTCCCCTTTATACTAATATTAAATATGAAGGGTCTAAGGAATCTTAAATAAGAAAAAGAAATGTGTTTCTAGGCTGCATAGGGGAGGGATTAAACCAGTAAAGTGGCCTAGGGGAGAGTGGAGCTGCATAAACAGACAGACACCCTGAGGCATCTTCTGTGGTCATTAAAGTTTCACTGGGCTGAACCACCAATTAACATCAGCCCTGAATTTGGTCCATACCTCCAAAGTCATGGTCACACATACTCTTAGGGCAGTGTTGTTCTACAGTAGTGCTATTTGCCATAACCAAAGTCCAATTACAAGGTTAACCACCCAAAAACCAACAGAAATTGCTTTCAATTTTGAGTCTGGGTCACTGTTGTCTTGTGAGAAAGTCAGGGAGTGCACTGATGGGAATAAACTTATGTTTGAATTCAGTTTCCTTTGTCATCATATTCACTGGAAAAATCATTGGTTGGGGGAGATGCACCACTCTGAGCTCATTATTTAAAGCTCATCAATGCTATCTGTGCAGCTGTCCCTCATGCAATACACCTACAGAGATACAGTAACTCTTGTATTCAAAACAATAGATCATTTAAGTTGGGTTTTTTCTTGCTTTTTTCTTTTTCCCCTGACACAAAATGTCCATTTTGTGCATTTCAAACATTATGATCTCCAGAATAGCAGGACACATTTTTGGCCTATTCTTACAAATCTTGAAGGTAAATATTGAAAGGGAATTTAGGAGCAACTTGCAGGTAGAACTTGAAACTTACAAAAGAATTTCAGCAACACAATGTGATTATAGCATCCAGTCCAGTTCCAAAATAAGAGTAATTTCTCAGAAACTCCACAGGGGGCTACCAGTATAGGAGTTAGTGATGACCTGAAGGTTTGCATCTTTAAAAGATTGAAACTGGAAGCTCTAAACTGTTTGGAGGGAAAAAAAGAAAAGAAAGAAAAAGGGTTTCTCTTCAGTCTTTAGGACTGTGAAAAAACCCCAACCCCGTATTAAGGTCACTTTAGGAAAACCCAAGTTTTCACTTGCTATTTAGCTCTATTTTATTTGTCAAAACTTTCCAGAGAATATCAAGAGACCCTGACGCTGTGTGATGAAAATGTATGGGCAATTTCCATACATACACAGCAAAACTGACTGTTAGAGATGCATCAGGGAGGAAATAAAATCTCAAGAAAGGAAAAGGCAATAAAAACAGTTTCTTTGGGGAATTAAGAGGGGGGCTACTAAAATATCTTGCTACACATGTTAACTGCATCCAGAAGTCAGATATTGTTGTGGTTTATCCGTCAGCGGAAAGCTGAGGCCACAAAGGTCAGACAAGAAAGCCCCCTACCACTTTAAGAGGTGGAGGATGGGCGAACGGAGCTAATCGAGGGGCTGCAGAGCCAGAGGAAAAAAAACCACAGGCTTGCAAGTTTAGGATAAGGATAGTTTACTAAACAACAGGGAAAAGTATGAAAACAACTAACTACAGTGCTATTATATACAGTGCAAACCTCTCCCCACACTATATCATTTGAGCCATGCCCGAACCAATTCAGATTCCCGAACGCAGCACTCCCCGAGCCCAGCACCCCTGAGCACCCCCCTCACCACCTCCTGCCACGCCGATCCCAGAAAGAGAGAGAGAGAGAACCCGGAACTCCCACACGCCTGCTCAGACCAGCACTTCCCGTGCCCGGAGCAGGTTCTGATAGGTCCGGAGTCTCCCCCGGAACTGGCACTGCGGCTGCCCAGACCAGGACTTCCCGTGCCTGGGTCCGAAGTCGCCCCTGCAAGGGGGGGGGGGGGCAGCCTGCCCGATCATGATGCAATTGGTATGGAATACTCTCAGGGCTAACATAGCCTGCTGCTGGGCTGAATCCAGGACAGATATCTAAGTTGAATTTTTTGATGCCCATGTATTGGTTTTGTCCTGACTTCCAGCCCCTCCACATTTTTCCAGTTCTGCTAGATACAGGCTGTTGTACTTTGAACTACACAATTCAAATAAATTTGTTTCTACCAAAAGAAAGAACCAAACCTTTAACATCTGTTAGCTGAGATGGCTGCTTTGCCCTGTACAGGCTAAATAGCAGCTTGCATTTTGCCACTCCCAAATGTACCAAAGCAAGTTTCCATCCATCATCGCCCTTTCCTATGTGAACAGTTTGCCTGTGCAACTACCAAGACAGCAGCAGGCTCCTGGCTGCCTTGACTATTGGGCTTCCTCTTGGAAAGAAAAGGATACAAGAAAGTGAAGAATTCTTAAAAAGGGGGCTTATGAAAATGAAAAAAAACACCAAACAAATGAAGCAACAAAGATAAGGGGAAAAAAAAAGTATTCAAATCTAGAGAAGTTTAAAAGTACAAGTGAAAATTGTACTGCAGCTCCATATAAAAATATTTTAGATAGCCCCAAGACCAACTTTCCTTTGTCAAAAGAAAACAGTCAAACAACAATATTCAGAGGTTTGCCTTGAAATTGCTTAAAGTTTATAAGGGGAGATGGGAGTTTTCCAAAGCTGGTTTTGTTATCCTCACTTATAAAACGCAAAGGCAGCTGAAGGGTCACATTTGAAGTCTGGCAGAAATTGGATCCTAGATCTCTGTACCATCTGCCTAGCACATTTTTGTTATTATTCATTCAAGTAATGTCTCCTCCCTTCAGTAATGTCTGGGAAAACCATTCTAAAAAGCTAATCCAGAAACGGGGCTAAACTTAGAGAAACACATTTTGTTGCTGCAGTGACATCTACTAGTGTTCAAGGGGACTTGATTTTAATTTTGTTGCATCACCTCTGGGAAACATCTAAGCCAAAGCACCTTTTTATACTTGATCATTTATTATGGTATTTCTTTCACATAGTAGGCTTTCTGGTATGGTAAGAGACTAGGGATTTACCTGTGTAATTTTCAGGAGAGATAGGGAGTTCAAGGAAAAATATAAAGTGGTGAGGGCTTGTAACAGGAATGTCATAAAAATGCTTATTCTGTGATAAGTCCCATTTCAGGGCTGTTAGCCAGACCTCTTGTAATAAATTTAGGCTTTCCTAAACAGGAAACCTCAGGAAAATTCATTTGAATTAACTGTAGCTGTGAATTAATGTTCCCAAGTGCCTTTACAAAGACAGGCTCTTAAGGGTTTAACTGGCCACAGAGCAGCACAGTTTGGGGATGTTCAGGATATAGGTGGGAGACATCACAGCTTCTGCTGTAATTATTCTTTTAACATCATAGTTCAAAATGGAAGACTACTGGTTTTAGTATCTTGAGTACTTAAGTTTCAGTGAAGTGTGCTTGTTTTTAAATATTTTTGTGAACACTTGAGACACCTATGGTAATGGAGCAGTGGTTTTACTTAGTGTTTCATGGAAACAAGGAGTAAGGCTCAATTATCATACAAATCTACAGTGCAAAACCCGAAAGATGGACTCCTTGTCCATTGAGGCTCTCTCCAACACAGAGACCAGAAAAACCTAAGGCCACAGCTGCATGTTATAGGCCTGAACCACCTTAGAAGTGCTGTGCACAGAGGTGAACCTCTCTTCTCTAATTCCATTTCCCTCTGCACTGCTTGTGTCGCATGTTCAGTTTCTTCTCCTCTATGGTACCCAAATCCCTTTCATAGTATCTGCTTTCACAATACCACTCTTAATCACCTGGCACAGTTCTTAGTCCCAGTTACTTGATTTCTTACATCGCTTTTGGGTATATCACAGAAGATTTTATTTTTCCAATTCCAGTCTGAGTCAGCTGGAAGCACAGGTTTGCCCTTGGTTGGCATTCTGCCATCACCAGTGTCATAGCAATGATGTTACAATGAAAATTACTGATTAATACCAGGCTTCACATTGATATATACCATTCCTGGAAACATTGCTATTTGATGAAAACTTCTTTTTTGACAACTCTTGAAAGACAAGTATATCACCCAGTTCTTAACTATTTCACATTTTCTATATAGAGAAATTATAATGTTCTTTATGTAACTGTCATAAGGAATGTGTTTAGGTTTCTGTAAGTCTTATCTGGTTAATTCCCTTTACCAAACTTTTAAGTTTTCTCAGAGAATGAAGTTCTATTTTTCATGCTGATTGCAACTGAGTTTATTTTCACCATTACAATTACTTTGTTAAAGAAATACTACAATATCAATTTCAGCAGCTTACCACAATCACCAAAACATTAGAAACCGAATTATAAGTTTTCAATGCAGGTGGAAACCTGATCAATTTGTAGAAAAGTTACAAGTCTGGGTACAATTGAGGTTAATTTATAACCACCAGAAATTCTTACTGATTTATGAACAAAATTATCTTGACAGAGGGCAAATGAATCTGAAACAAAGCCCAGAAGGGAATCTCTTACCTATTCAGTCTAACTCATCTAACCAGCTCCCATTTCTATCTTCTGTTTGGAGACAAAAGTATGCTGAATCAGTCCTTGCATTATAATGAAGGGACTACAGAAAGCATTATTAAATTAAAAACCCACTTGCCATTACTGAATCAAATCCTTATGTGAAAAACAACCCATTTTGGACCATATATTCAGTGTTTATGTAGAAAGGCATATTTCCATTCACTCCACTGGACTGCTACATGAATCTCAGTGGGTGCAGCCTGCAGTATATTTTTATTTCATATGTCAAAACTTCAGTTGGTAACACCCTCAAAATGATAATCACTATAGAGTAAAAATATTTGAGACTGCTGTATAAACCTAAGTTTGGAAGCACAGTGGACAGAAAGGTATTTAGATGGGCATTCCTATGAGTGTGGACACAGCATTAGTTAAGTGGGGTTGTACTCTGACACGTTACACACGGATGATCAGATTCAGTATGTTTTGCTTATCTGCAGCATTTATAATCTCATATATGAAAACAAACCTTCCATGAAAAGTTTTAAAAGCTGTTCTTAACCAAAGTACTATTTAGTTGCGTTTAATGCTGTTCAGCTCAACAGCAAAACTCTTACTGATTCCAGCATGTTAAGGATGATTCTTAGCGAACTTTTAGAAGGGAAGGGGTTTTATACAGTTAATAAAGCACTTGTTTCAGCTCTGAGAACCAGGAATTACTTCTTACTTTCCATCATCCTTAGAGCAATACGAAAAAGAATTTAGGCCTTTCAAGACACTTACTACACAGAAGGTCTAGAGAACAGTAACATGCACAGGACAGGAAGGCAAAGCTTGGTATACTAAAAAGTGCATCTTATCCATCTGTACCTTACACACAAATTCCTCCAGAAAAAATAACACCCTCTATCTGGCAAAGCATGGTGCTTTAAGCAACTTGGAGCAAAAAGATCATTATAGCTTTAAGCTCATTATATAAAATAAAGCATATTTTAAAAATTATAAATAAACTTAATAGGTTTAGAGAAGAGAGCAAATTATTAAACATTGAGAACAGATGGGGAAGTGTCAGACTGTGGCCACTTGTATTTCCTGCATTTTACAGCTGGTTTGCAAGTATGAAGCATGCAAAGCCTTAAGCCACTCAGATCAAGTGATCACCAAATTCTGTGCCCATTATGCAGGCTATTTATTCTGTTTGATTCAAGCGGCATTTTGCCTGAGAGCTTCACCTTGTGCAAAGCTCTCTCACTTTGGATTGATTTTAAAACCTCCTTAAGATGGCTCAGGAACTAAGCCAAGTTTCCAAACACCTCTGGACCTTTTGCCTTCTGTATATCAAGGAGAGGACTGTCTAGGGCACTCTCAGTCTCACTTCAAATCTCATATCTTTCTCTAAAACAAAACGGTAGTTAGAGGAGGTCCCTTTCCTCTCTCCCTTCAGTCTTTGATGTACTAAGAATATTTTCTCCTTGTTTAGCATGTTGTAAACACAGTCCCTGTTTAAGAAAGCAAAAAAAGGAAACAAAACAAACCAACCAACAAAAAACAAAACACAAGCCAAAACCCTCCCCAAGAACAAACTGCTGGTGTCATTACATTTAAAACAAGAAAAAAACCCCAAAAAGTCTAGATGATAGATGCAGTCAAATACTATGAGTGTGTTCCTTTTAACCTGAAACTCTGCCTGTGGGCCATATCATGCTAAAACCCCTTTGATACAAGATAGGAACTAATGCTAGGGGCGTATCCAGTACCTGCTGATTTGCCAGCTCACAGGTTTTAAAAGTCTCCAAGGCTGCTCCTGGCACCTCTTGTCAGTCACTGACAGGAAGATCTTCCTCTGTGAAGGGCGATTTGCACAGCAGGGGACCTGCAAAGCAGCTGCCGCAGGTACTGTAAAGAAAATATAAGAAGCAAATGATTTAAAAATGAAATGGAAAAAAAAAGATCAGGAGAGGGAGGGGAAGAATTTGTTCTCGTGAAAAATGGGACATGGAGCAAAGAGGGCAGAAGAAAAGGCAGGCATGAAAATGTCATCAAAATCTCAGAGGGCAATGGATGTACCTGATGAAAGATATTCAATACCACATAGTGAAGAAAGGAACAGTCGCACACACACACAGAGGCTCTGATGTACCTATGTCCATCGCAGCTGTGCATGAAATAGCTGACTGGGTGTCCTATTTTGTGGCCACTCAAGGAAGGGCAGGGGTCTCCCATGTTGTCAGTACAGGAGCAGAGCTTGAGCCACAACAGAAACCTGCTTTAAATTCTGAGTCCTATTCTGCAGCCATGTCCTCTCACAATGCTCTGCGGAACATTTCTGTGGCAAGCAGAGGGACTGTTTGAACGTCTGCTATATTCCTCTCAGAGGCACACCTGAATTAAAGGAAGAAGAGGGAATATTTCAGCTTCAGATTGTCACATATGGAAAGGAGAAAAACATAAAATAGTGCATTTAGTCTTTATAAGCCATGAATCTAAAACCAAACACAGGACTAATTTAGGTTTTCTGCTTTACAGAGCAATCTTAGAGGTTTGTCCAGAACATGGCTTCTATCTCCCATTTGAGCCCAGTTTTTTATCTTTCAGCTATCAACCTCTTCAGTACTTTACCTTTCCCTGCCTCTTTCCACTTCCCTAGATCTGCCATCACAGAGAATTCTCCTCATACACACATAAAAAAGAAACCTGAAACATCTATTGTAACAATCATATCTTCACACTTCCTTCCTAAAGGTTTTAAAGATAGAAAAAGCTGGCTTTGTTATGCCACATACAATATAAGCAGAAGGGGAACAGAGTAAATCAAATAATAAAAAATAAATACACACAGAGATAAAAAGCTGAGTAACAACATTTTTCTTCTTTAGAAAAAGTTAACTCAGTCTGCAGGACTGTAAAATGTTTGCCTGCTCCTGGTATTTGGGATGCTTATAGCTATGTCTTGTAAGGTGCTTGGAAATCCAATCAAAGCATATTTTCAGGAGACGAAGTAGTTTCTCACCAATCTTGGGAAAGCAAGTACTTGTGTGGAATCTATGGCTGCAGTACCCTTAGGCAGACTGTTAGGCAACACAGGCTAACTGAACAGTCAAGATAATTAAATTATTACAGTGATGGAAAAGATCGGTGAGATGCCACCCCTTGACTTAAGCCTACATTGGGAAGAGATGTTTAGAAGGGTGGCATGCCTTGCAGTAGCCTCTATTACAAGGAAAAGCTCATCAAGAAGGCCAATGAAGTGGCAGCTTCGTGTGTCTCAGTGACAGCTGTCCCTTTCTTCCTAACTGCAAAAAGACTAATGATTGTGTTTACTTTAACCTCCTGAATAGGAAAAGGAATTATTTGCTTCCCACCTGAAAAGGCACCAGAAATATATACAAGGGACATTTTATGTCTCTAAGGATGACTAAGGAGAAGTTGAAGGTTCAACTCTAACACCACAAAGATTTTTATATATTTAAGAACTACATCCAGCCTAAACATTCACAGGTTTAAAATCCAAAAGTCTGGCCCAGTCCAGAGCTCCAGCTTCAGGCTTGCCACAGAGCAGGTAGATTCAGAAGAGAGAATTTTTCAACTTTTGCTAGAAATTTAAGTGGAAAAAAAACCAAACAACCTGCTGGGAAAAGGAATTGGTTCATACAAACCTGATATTTTAAAGATAAATTAGAGAATCTACAGGTTTTGCACATGGCTATTCCAAGCTGTCTCCAACAATGTCTATGAACAGTTTAAACTTGAGACTGTAATTTCATACAACGGTGGCTGTATGCCAGCCCTTTAAACAATTCACCTAAACAGCTATAGTTAAAACGCCCCATTTTTCTACATCAGCTGGGAAAGACACTTCATAGCAATACGGAATTAATATTGTCCAACTTGTTAAGATCAGTCATGACTATAATTAAGAGCATACAGAGGAGTAGCCATGGGAAAAACAGACCTTTGAAAAGTATTTTTGGAGGTAAAATAACATATTGATCCCTAGTGATAATGGGATAATGGTTCAAGTTTCCAGGCAGAATCACAGGCCCTTTAAACCATGAAAAATTAACACATGAGAAGCTAATAAGTTACAGGTGAAGCTGAGTATTTTTTCTACATGGTAGGACATCTTCACTGATATAAAATTTTGTAAAGCAATTTGCACTGACTTTGCACTAAATAAGCAGCTGTAGGAGATACAGATTACAGTATAAGCAACAGTGAGTGATTAGATTGTCTGGTAGTAAGGAGGAGGGTGCTAGAACTAAAAGGATTCATTAAAATTAGGTTAATTGTTGAGTTCTATGAAATGCCTCAAACTTAAGTATTCAAAATAGTTTAAAAAAAGAAACAAGAAATAAACCAGAAGTGGAATACAATATGGGTTACTGTTTGTTGTAGTGACAAAAACAAAAAAACCCCACCCAAACACCACCACACCACCCCACCACCCCCAACAACAGGCACTTGAGGAGAGGAAAAAAGGGTCCACAGTGTTATTAAATCAACAATTCCCCAAACAGTGGGATTATTTTAAGGCAAGAATTTTGGTGCTGCCAGATGCATGTTTTCATTAGGACAAAGAGAGCTTGGCTGCACACATTTCAAACCCACTCAGACTTGTGGGCTTAAAAATGTGCTCTAGTAAGTGAGCCTACTACATTCCACAGAGGAGCAGGACTCTCACATTTCCAGCAGCATTAGAGGTCAGAGCTGACCTGGTAAATGTATGACAAGCAGGTCAGGGGAGGTGACTCTCCCTCTCTGGAGAGACCCCACAGGGAGTACTGTGTCCAGTTCTGGGGACCTCAGTACAAGACATGAATGGAGCACCTGGAGCAAGGCTAGAGGAGACTACAAAGATGATCAGAGGGCTGGAGCAGGACGAGAGAGTTGGGGGTGCTCAGCCTGGAGAAGACTCCAGAGAGACCTTACAGCAGCTTTTCAGTACCTGAAGGGGCCTACAAGTAAGGTAGAGAGGGACACTATCAGGGAGCATAAGGACAGGACAAGAGGAAAGGGGTTTAAACTAAAAGAGGGGAGATTTAGATTAAAGGAAGAAATTCTTCCCTGTGAGCATGGTGAGCCCCTGGCACAGGCTGCCCAGAGAGGCTGTGGCTGCCCCTGGATCCCTGGCAGTGTTCAAGGCCAGGCTGGATGGGACTTCAGGCACCCCAGTCTGGTGGAGGGTGGAAAAAGATGAGCTTTAACATCCCTTCCAACCCAAACTAGTCTGTGATTGTTGTCATAGCAGTGTAGCAGAGGGCATGCGTGGCAATTCCCAAAGCCAGCATCACTCAGTACCTCACAGCAGTATGGAAAAGCAGTTCAGCAACTTACTTGTGCTTGTAAGGTACCAAAAAGAGAAAGAAGAAGAAGAAGGCTGATACTGAAAACTTCTAGAAGAATCTTATCTTTGAAAAGCAGACAGACAGAATATCTGAAATGCACTTGCATTTCTTCATTGACTTGCTCTTTACCTGTGTCCCAAATAAATACATACACATAGGTGGTACAACAAAGTAAGATGCTTTGTGCCATAAAAACAGAACAATCTTTAAATTAGAAAAGTCACTCACCAGTTTCCCTTGCTGACAAAGCCTCTTTAGACCAGAGACTTCCCAAGTGGGGAAGCAAGTGGGAAAAGAAGGCTGTTAGGCTATTTTTTTCAGGCCAGATCCTCAGCTGCTGCATATTGACAAAGCCACTGATTAAATAACTTGCCACTCTTCTCTCATTGAATAAAAGAAATATTGAATCAGATTCAGGTGAGACACTAGAACAGCAGTCAGTAGCCAAAGCCATCAGCTATTACTTTAATTTAAAAAGCCTTTCTTTTTTTCAACTCAGAGGGGGCAAGAGCAATACAAGCCTATAAAATTTAAAACTTTCAACAATATATTTTTTTCTTAATCCTATAGAATCAGATATCTTCTTTCACAAGTATTATTATTCCTCCCTTTCCAAACTCTTGAGAACAATTTTGAGACACTAGAAGATATTTGTGCATGCCACAATCATAGAAGATCTATTTCTTATCTTTGTGTCTCACAGTTTATCTATGAACAGAAAAGTGAAGTTAGCTTTTGAGCTCTGAAAAATCTGCCTTCAGAGACAGCAATTTTCACCCAAATGTCTATGTGACTTGGAGAAGATTTCCAAGATAATATGAACCCATGTTTTCTCCCCTTTGCTAATTACATCAGTCTCCCATCCTTACTTCATCTAATTTAGAAAAGCAGAATTAACTAATCATGGTGTATTATTTAATTACAAATGATGACTTTTAGCCAAAATGTCTTTTTCCATAGTCAGTCAGCACAGATTATGATATGCACAAGAGCCTCCACAGAGCCCATTATTTTCCAGCTAAGCTAAATTATTTCTGTTTTAAACTCTACTACATTGTCATGGATCAGTATTACTGCAATAGCAAGACCAAGGCACATTCCTGTAACTCCCCTTTCTTAGCAGTATGTTGACTTATGCACTAGTACAGAAAATTGCTGCAGAAATCGCTTTTTGAAAGACATTTCTCATTAGGGTTTCACTGCTGGTAGGCATTGCTGCAAAGTGACGTTATGGAGATCATTTTGTCTGTTATTGCTGAACTTATGTCTGCTTCCCATCTTCTTCCAGACATCTGTATTTAGATTACGTGTGAAATCCTGGCACTCTTAATCAATGACAAGATTCCCATTGACTTCAACAGGGCCTGGATTTCTCAATATGAATGTTTGATTTAAATCCCTTCATTTTATTCCAGGCTAAATTGCTAATTTGCAAATGCATGACAAATATGAACATCTCTGCAACAAGGGTCATGTAGCTTTCTGTCCCTAATTCTGCCCTTAATATGTTAAGTTGTCCAGTATTGTAACCTCCAGTACACTCAGTCAGGTAAAACAAGCACTTCCAATGGATACTCTGTGAGACTGCTCATGCTGAAAAGTTAAATGGAAATTTAAGTGATGAAATGTCAGATTCATGCTTTCTATATTGCTTTTTCATTAGACTGTATTTGATAGCTTTCTGCTAAATCAATCTGCAATACTGTTGCCATGAATAACTACTATAAATTAATAGAAATCATTAAAAAATAATGAGAAAAGTAACCTTTTTGTGATAATTTATCATTCACATACTACAGGAAGTAAAAAAAAAATAAATTTGAATAGGCCCGAACAAGCACTTGAAAAACTAAACCAGCATGAAGGCAGACACAAGGGACAGAGAGGCAGAATAAACACAGGAAACTACTCAGAGAGGGACCGTATCAGAAGACCCCCTACCAAGTTTCAATAATCGCCTACATGTCCAACTCAAGGTTACAACTGGTGTCACAGACTGTGAAGGGCCTGGTTCCTTTGTATACAAAAATCCATGGCCATGGAGATGCACATTTCTTTCACAGGCCTTTTGAGAAATGTGGCTCTGAGGCATCTTGTTTGAACTACCCAGCCAGGAGCATCAGTTCTCTCCACTGCCACACTACATGGAAAGCGAGATGTTACCATTTACAACTTCTGTAAATACCTCTCTGTATTTATCATAAAGCTCATGCTTCAAATCACAAAGTAAAAGTCACAACAGCTATTTGTAAGACATTCTTCCTCTGCTCCATGTTAATCTCTCTATATTAAAAGTTCTCTCAAGGAGGCACTGTTTAACAGTCTGTCCAGAGCACTTGATACCATACGTCTAAGAACTTTGAGGCTTTTGCTTCTACAAATCAAACAGGTGAACTTCAGCTGAACATTGCAAGCATGATTTCAGCCAAAAATCTGTGGGTACCTGCTACAATAAGTAGAAACATGGCTTATTTTGCCTTTTCTTTTTGCCAGGTCAAAATACAAAAACATACACACTAAAAAGAGGACAGTTTTTGAAGAGTGCTCCTGTGTAGAGCTGAATTGTCCAAACCATAGAATCATAGAATGGCAAGGGTTGGAAGGGACCCCAAGGATCATAGAGCTCCAACCCCCCAGCCACAGACAGGGCCACCAACCTCAGGCCTGGATCTACACAAGGTTGCCCAGGGCCCCATCCAACCTGGCCTTGAACACTTCCAGGGATGGGGCATCCATCTGTAATGCTGATGCAGTGACTGCATTCAAAACTCAGTCCTGTAGAAAAATCATAATGGGAAATTGCTACCCACAAGCCTTGTCAAAGTAGGGCTCTCCTAAGTGCTTGCATGATTCTTTCTTCCTCCCAAAGCACATGTTCACCACAGCACAGCCTGCACTGAATACAGTACCACCCAACCTAGAATTTAGACACTTAGGATGGCTCTCAAAAAAAAAATTTCATCTGTTTTGAGGCTTTTAAATTCTTCTCATTCTGAAGAAAAAATACACTCTGAAAGCAGGGAGGCTGAACCACAACCTGTACCCAAAGGGCTCCACTGTGCCACTCAGTGGACTGTCAATCACCACAACACTGTAGAACAAGTGAAAACTAGGCACTCACATAATAATATTTGGGTTCCCTGTGTATCACAGGCCACAGAAGAGAATGGAAAGGGTTTAATGGATCTTTCCCCACTATTCAACACTGCTTTGGATGCCTCTGTTCAGTCTGGCTTTGACTTTTAAAGAAATTCCAAAGGTTAGTGTTGCACATCCAAGGTTCTTTGACTAAGTGTTGTGTATCCATATAGTTAATTACTTGTCCCATAATATTTTATTTATTCAAAGTTTCAATTCCTTGCTTATCTGTCTTAGCTTTCAATGAAAAAAAAGAAAGAAGGAAAGGGAAAGGGTTCATTTTTATCCCTCCTGCTTGCAAGGCAGAACATAAACTCTAGAAGAAGGTACTGGGGAACTCAACACGACTCTTCTAGATCTCCTGATTCAAAACCTCATGATTTTTGTGGGCTACCCATTTTCAATTGCTCAGAATTACTACAAATTTCAGTTCACTCGAAGACTTTAAGTAATTCATGCAAGACTCAATTAGGTCTTATGGCTGACTATGTGACAGCTCTTCAAGCATCATGTGTAGTGTACTAATATTGATATAAAATAAAAATTATATTCATGTACTTTTTCTGATACAGCAGGCAAGACAAACATTCAAACAATGCTATAAACCAGTTTTCAGGCTGGTTTTAGGTTCTGCATCTGAGCAGAGAACACTCATGTTGTAATTGTGTTTTTGCTTGGCAGGTTGCCAGGCAATACCTTACAGCTATTATTATTAGCTCTACCAATGTATGCAGATTTATTTGTTTATTTTTTTAAGTTTAGAAACACCTGTAGCTGAAATACTTAAACCACCCATACAGATTTGCAGACATTTGTCCAAAATGCTCCAAGGCATTCTCTTTTCAAATCTAATATGGTGCTGGGTTGTATCCATAAATCAGTATAATCTGAATGACCAACATTCTATTGACATTATTTATAATGCATTTCATGGAACACAGGAGATAGTCTGTTAAGTCTCCTGTTTCTTGGCAACTATGCCAAGACACATCAAGGTAAAACAGCAGGGCCTTAAAAAATTTGTAGATGGGATGAATGGCAGAGTAAGAAGATATTTGTTCAGTAAGTTCTGAAATGTTTCAAGGTGGGACAAAAAGAAAGCTAAAAGCTAAGAGTTATTTTTACTTAAGAAAACCAGAATAGATACATCTTCACTGTTCTTGCTTTAGTAGTAGTAGTAGGCTTGGGAAGGTGATGAGGCAATAAATCAGCATTAACCTCAGCTCCATCTGTCTCAATAGAAAAATCTTTGTCTGCATCAGTCTGTAATAGACTAAGACCTAGGTCAGATTACGACCTTGTTGTGAGCAATATCACCAAAATTGCAGGACATTATGTGTTGCATGGACTAAGATGCTGCATAAGAGACTATGTAACTCACTTTCTCCAAGCACTGGCAACAAAGGGTTTGTGGGAAATAGTCCTTTAACCTCTCAGTGCTAATGTGCCAATCCAGGAAAGAGGGAGCACACATTAAATTTGGGGGAATATTCATGTGCTGAAAACTAAGCAGCTGCTTAGCATTTTCCTGAATTAGGAGCTCTGCCAGCTTTTATGCCCTTTGCAGTTCATAGACCAGTCTCAGGTTGCAGTTCTAAACTTTCCCAGATCTGGGACATGCCAAAAAATGATGCTCAAACATTCCTTTGTAACTTCAGTTACTTTAGTTTCTTTGGCTTTTCATAAACCAAGAAGTCATGACCTGCTCTAGAATGTGTCTGTGTCATTTGGTTATTATTTTGCAGTTCTCTGAGGAGCAGATGGAGCATTCACTCAGGGTTCTTGACAATTCCTACTCTTTTTCACAGTCTAGACTATCAGTGCCCCATTTCCTTTCATTTTCCAAATCCTACTAATGTAATTTAAGAAATGTGCTGATCCAAGAACAGGAAACACAGGCAAAATTTTTGGACTTGGCCTAACTCTACAGCCAACAATGAAACATAGTATGTACTTCAAAGTACTGTTCACATGAGCATAGATGTAAGTGCTGTTAGTGTCAGGTTTTCCACCTTCCTTTAACAGTCTACAAAATGCATGCAATAATATGCACCAAATTAATGCAGAAATATTTGGAGGATTACTTAATTTCTAAGACAACTGTGGACCTCAGAAAACAAGTGCTGGATGAACCTGAAGTGTTTCCAGGAGTCCTTGTGGGTTCTATTGCTGGTAAAGCCTCAGACCAGGCAGAGATAGTCTTAGTTGGCTCTCAGCATACAGCCATTAGAGGTGAGTTGTAGTAACACTGTTCTGATTGACTGAGCTTTTGTCTTGTAGAAAGGATGTTTAAGAGCACACAGTGTATCAAGCCTCATATTAATAGCTGATGCAATTCATTTCAATCAGAATTACTGCCAAAAGCACTAAAAAGTGTAATTAATATCTTCTGGTGTGCCTTGTCTCATAATAGCTTCTATTCAACATGAGGGGTCATTAGGAGTTGTATCATTCTGAATGATACAATGAAAAAAATCCTTGTGCTAATTTCTAGTTTAAGGAATTTTCATCATTAAAAAAAAATAAAAAATCACGTATGAATTGCTTCTTACAGTGCTTTAAAATGCACTAAAATGATCAATGCTGTTTTCCCCAGTATGGCAAATACCTTTAAAAAGTTCTTAAGCTGCTGAGAAACAGCTTTCTGAACCTGGTAAATGAGCAGGTAGACACACATCTTCACCTACAACACCACTGCCACAGGCTGCTACCCTTCCACAGGCTGCCAAGTAATGTCCACCTCTGCATTAGTGTAAACCTGCAGAATGGAATCAGTCTCTGTCATCACATCAATGCACACACACAGATTCTCAGGTATCCTATATCCTATATTTCCCTGGATATAGTGATGGAAAATATATAGGGTTTGCTAGTCAAGCTGTAGCATTAATGTCTGAAGAAGTCGGTGCCAACTGAAATCAGTGGAAATTGGATTTACTGCCGACGATTTTTCCAGTGGGAAGAGCTTAAACTGCCTGTGTGGGATTTCCTGAGTTTAGTACGACACTAGGTGGCAGTAGTTGGTTTAGATGCTAAATTTCTCCTCTTCCTCTTTCCTCCTCTCCTCCCCACTTCTTCCCTTCCCCTTCCTTCCCCCTTCCCCTTTTACTAAATACAAGTGAGAAACCATATATAATAAAGTCAGTGCTGATTCCACAAGGTGGGAATATGTGCAGAGACTTAATACCAGACAGCAACCTACAGCTTGAGAACCATGACAAAGGTGCATCCAAAAAGAGAGACAGCCAATCCCAAGATCTTGTCAAGAACTGCCTGCAACAGACAACAGAATACTGCTAAGGAGTCATACAGCCTGTCATTGGAATGTTTCTTCTAAGGCATTCCCAGAACTACATATGTCATTTCTTTCCCTTCTAGGGCCAGTTACTACATTATCAACAGATCATGGGCTCTATTCTCACGTGTGGGAAAAATACAGAAAGATCACATTTTTTTACTTTCCTCCTTTGGAGAGAAGGTATCTTAGAACTGGAAGAAGTATGTGCATTCACACTGAATTGAAAGGTCCACTTTCTACATTGCATGCAATTAGATATTCCTTAATTAACTATCAAAAAAGGAATATGATGTATTCATATCACATCATTTTTCTAAAAAGTAATAAAATAAAAATGTATCTTTATGGAATTACAGTCCACCAAATTCTTTAAATATTAAATGAAGTGGATTCAAACAGCATTTTCTCATGAAATAGTGTACAGAGAAGTAAATTTCAAATTTCTACACTTTCAGTATGCAAAACCAACAATTAAAAACACAGACCAGGTCTAAAAACTCAGAAGTTTTCTAAAAATACAATACATTTCAGTTTCTTTTGAGCTTGATATTTTCTGATCCTATAAAAATATATAATCAAGTTTTTCTCTGTAGCTATCTTCATAAAAGAATTGCATTCTTTTTTTATGAAAACTAAGATTTTCACCTAATCACTGAGTCAAGGAACTGAACCTTTAAAAACAAAGAGGTTTGCATTTAGCTTGCAAGAGTTGGCTGTGCTGCATCTCTGGAACTGAAGTGGTGCTTTCTGAGACCATATGCATCCGTTGTTCAGCAGGACATAGCAATACTCTGTAAACCTTTTGGGCAGCAAGAGAGGCAAGTAATGGCTGGGTCAGAAAAGGGGATTGAACAGTGACATTGTCCATGTTGAAATCCGGTCAGGAAGTCCCCAGTTTCCGAAAAACACTAAGAGATTTTTAATAAGAAGTCACTGGGAATTTGCTTTTTCATCATATTCAAAAGCACACTGCACCATCACCAGCTGAGTTCCTCCTCAGCTCATAATGGGATGTCAGCTGGGAGCAAGCACTGGCTTAGAATTAGGTTCTTTCTTAAAGACTGTTTGAGCACTGACTAAATAATGAAAGCAGTTTCAGCACACAATATTCTGGCTAAAATGGGAGCCATGACTCTGGAAGGCTTCACTTTTGAAACTTCTTTCATATCCCAAGAGAAGTGAACAGTCAGGACAGCACTGAGGATCACAGCATCCCAGTAGAGAACAACAGGACTACTGGATTTCTAGTAAATGTGGAATTTTTGGCCAGAGTTCACATAGCATTCTCTGATCCCAATGTTATTTGCTATCAGACCAGATATTTGAACTAATCTATCCTAATCTAGCTCTTGCATTCTTCTGGTCTCAAAGAAAAAAAGAAAACAACACATTGATTTTTTTTGTCTTCAGACTGACAATGACACTGTGCAGACTAATAGTGATACAGTTATGAACTCCAGCTGTCTTTGGTAAGGAAAAGCCATTAACATTGGCTTTCCCTTCATCCTTTTCTTCTCTATCTATTTGCTTGTTAGCTGAACTTTCTTTGTACCTCTTGAAACCCACTGTAATAATTCATACTGATTGCAAAAGACACGCTAGAAGAAAAGGCTGCAAAGCCACTTATTTGTAGTTATCTCAGTTGTTGATCTTAGCCAATAAACTGCTGACTGATCACTGCAAATGTTCCTGCTTATGACAGATATGCAATGGGCTGATACTTAATTCATTTTAGCTTCTGTTGCTGCCAGACTTGCAGCATGATTGCTAGAATGGTGTACAATGCCCAGCTCAGGCCTCAGCATAAGGATGCACCATGTTTCTAAAGTGGAGTGGCGCCTGTGCTGGTCTGAAACATGGCCTGTGGGACACATGCCATTGATATTACCTTCAAAGTGCATGGTGATCCACTCATCCAGCTGTTAGAGCTGCAGATGGTAAGGGGAAACACATAGCCACACTTTTAGGCTTGTCCATCATAGCTAGCATGTTTTAAAGGAGATGGAGAAAGGGATGGAAAGTTGCAACAGTGTGTATACACATGGTGAGGGAGAGAAATGGGTATCTTAGCTCTGATTTCTATTGACAGCTCTGTTCTGTCCACAGTAACGAATCAGGCTTTCCCCTATTTCAGTTCTACCTTTACAATGCTCACTGTGGTGTCCCTTCTCCAGCATGACGACAAGATGCACTGTGTGTTGTGCTCCGGGGGTTCAACTCTCAGGCACAGAACAGAGCTCCTCCTGGTGTTCTGCAAACAGACCATGGTGCATCACTCTGCTTCAGGATGGGGTCTGTATTTATCTGTAGGACTTCAGCACACAATTAAAAAAGCTGAGTAGGTAGAATGTGGACATTAAAAACATCTCAGCTGTGCTTCTCCCTCCTCTCTAGACAGACACTTCTAGCTACACACAAGCACTTTTATCTCTTCAACCCAGGTGGGAATTCTATCCTTCATATGCCCTCTTTGAGCCAGCTATCCCAGCTAGTGCAAAACTAAGCCAGTCTGCATAAAGATACCCTCTTCATAGACCTCACTCACTGCAAAGGAGACAGCTAAACATGATGTACAGCACAGTGCAGAGTCATACAGATCAATACTGTCATTGCTTCTCTTGATTCCCTGACTATCCACATCCATCTCCTTTTTCTTGTCATAGAAATGGCAGCTTTTGGCAAATGGACCAACTTTTTGCTCTTTCTTTGAAATAGATCTGGGGTTATCAGCCCACAATTAGAGATCCTGCACACTACCATGCTCCAGGTGACAAGCAGCAGCCCAGAGAAATGCAGACAGGTACACACACCTAACACCTGCCTATTGCTAGCACCCAGCCCCTGCCATCATGTAGAGGGCCTGTACAAGGCCTGTATAGCTCTGCAGCTTCATCATACAAAATAAGGGTGAATGTGATGCAGGTCCAGAGCAAAGGGATAAATTTCAGACATGTGGAGAATGTCTAATATAAATAAAATAAACTGTACGAATCAAATATTTAGGTTTTGAAATGCTAGCTGTTCCAGACATAAAAATCTAAACAACTATCCCTGAGATAAGCATCACAAAGTATATTTATACTTCTCCCTAGGTTTTATTTTGTGTTCATTAATACATACAACATTTTCTTTTTTTAAAAATAGTTCATGAGCCACATGCTCTCTCCATGTACTTTTATGGAATTGGTATGGATTTGGATGAAATTGCATTTGCATTCAAGGCAGAACTCATCTCACTATAATCATGCCTAATTTGTTAGAGCACCGAGTATTTAAATCAGATTAATATAATGTTTATAGCTCCCACAACCCCCAAATTGCATAATTGTCATGTCATACAATTTATAGCTATGCAGACTCTGCATTAAGTCTGACAGTACCATTGTGTATATTATTAGTGAAACATTTGTGAATCTGAAGAAATTACAAGGAATCCAAAAGAAATCTGGGGAGCAGATTCTTACTACCATGCATGTGATGCAGTTTAAAGGAAACTCATTCCATTGCACTACTGGAAACATGCAGTGTTTGGGCCATTTGTGTTCATAGAGGAAGGCTTCTGCTGACAAGAGCAGAGGTTCAGGTGGTAAACAGCCCCAGAGTAAATAAAGACCACTGAAATTTGAAACACAGCAAGCACGTATTCTTCTACTATGAGGAACATTTACTTCCTCACATCTATTCCTGATACCAGACAAAAATACAAGGACTGGATTCAGAAGGAGCTACTAAGTATCTGGACAACAACCTGTGCGCTGCTCGAGTTCCAGCTCTGCTTCTTCTGTAGCGGCATCTCTATGTTGCATTCAGCAGCTGAACAGAAGCCTTGAAGGCAAATAATACGACTGTGAAAGAAACACACCTGGTCATTTTACAGTACTTAGCAGAGTGTGGTGGTGCTTCTTGACTAAGTTTGTAGATGTCACTATAAAATCATTAAGACGCGGGGAGGGAAAAGAAATGGCAAGGCAGTTCTGTTTTCTGTCCCCAAACTATAATTCTCACTACAGAAAATGCATAGAGGTACTAGAAAGCCCTGGTGATAGCACCGCTAAAATGTGTTCTAGAAGGCTGGGAGGAACGTGGGCCCAGTTTTCCATTTCCCAAACACAGGTCCCAATCCATGGTGCAAGAGCTACTGCTCACAACCCAGGATGTGTGGCCAGTGGTAACTCTATGTTCTCCTCTTGGAACTGAGTAATGGCAAGTTAGTGGGGAAGAAAAATGAAGGCATTCTGATGATCAAAGAGGAATTTTTGCAAAAAGTCATGTGTGGTTGGTTGCTAACTGCAACACACTGTCAGTGGTTCTTCTTAAACAGGAAGCAGCTTCTCCTGTTACTTATGGAAAGGTTGAGAAAAATTTGAAAAGCCTTTGAGAACGGTTGTTTTGGAACATCCTCTTTGAGCGATCTCACTGACGGCAGTGAGACAGAGCAGTGGCAGAAGGGACTTCCTTGTGGCTTGTAAGGAAATCAATTACAAGAAAAACCCCTGGACAGAGGCAGGTTCTGTACTGTCTGTGGGATATTGTGGCAACCATATGGGCTGGTGAGCTGAAAAACAGGTGGCTGGCAGCAATTGCCAAATCACCATCTTGACCTCATCAATAGCCAATAAAGAAATAGAATAGAACAAGTTGCAGATGGCAAATAACTAAATAAAAAACATTGAACTGACAAGAGGAGCTCTTCTGGGGAGTAAAGTGGCCCTAATACCACTAATTCCAGCTAACAAAAAGGAATTAAATTGTTTGTGTAATTTATTCAGTGCATGAGTGGGATTCGTATGCATTCAGAAGAGAAATACTTTAAAGTATTTAGATGATCAATAGTTATAAATAAGGCAAATATTAATAAAGATGTGAAGATATTTTCATTCAAAAAACACAGGGAGACAGAAAAAGAAGTAGATCCTAGGGACAAGCTTCTAGCAGAAGTTGAGTCTAAAACAGAATGGAGAGTGGGAAAATAGTCTTTGATTACTTTAAAAATCAAGAATACAAGTATTACAACTGTACATCTTCTAGAATTGAAAAAAAATCAAGTTCAAACACACCTACCGAAGATTCAGAATTTAAATTAACCTGGGAGACAGAAGCAGCAGACAAGCATGGCCACTGGGATACGTTTATCTTACACATCTTTCCTGTGTCATAACAAACCAGCTAAAATACCCAAGTCTCTGGTGAGCCGTGTTAGCTAATTAGCATGGATGTGGTGGATGGTGATGTTGATGGCGATACCCAGTGAGACCAGAAGTTCCAAGTGACAGGGACAAACTGTTAGTAACAGCCATTTACAAACAGGGAGAGACTAATTGTCCAGTTGGCATTTAGGAAGTTGTTTGATAAACAGCTTACTATAACAAGTGAGAGAAGAAAGACAGGAGTTAATGAAGGAGAGGGTGGCAATAACAGGGTTATGATAGTATTGCTTTGCTAAAACTTATTTTTAAGATGGAATTAAGCATTGCATTCTACACTCAGACTGAAGAGGAGTAGAGGGCTGTAGGATTTTGTACATCCATAATGCCTTAGGGTAGCTACATCAAACAGCATCCAACAGCATACCCAGGTGCTCAGGCAGAAATACCAGATCTGGGGCAGTATCCATATAGGTAAGCTCCATTACAGCAAACAAGGTAACAAGTCAGCAGAACCGCTCCATGCATAGGAAAGAAGGTGCTGAAGATCTACCTGGCCCGTCAGCCTTATTGGGATGCTCCTCCCTTCAAACACCTCTGAAACAATAAGATTTTTTATATTTTTTTTTCCATTAACATCAGTTTTCTTGCTGTTTTATGCTTGTTTGTCTGTTTTACCATTCAGCACAAACAAAACAAGCTTGCTAAGTATGTTGGGGGCTATTATTAAATCTCACTGGGAAATGAGAGCAAGACTCAAAGGAGAGGGAAAAAAACAAACCCAGACCTAGGAAGGGTGGTAGAGCTTTCTGCACTCAGTGGTTTGCCCCAGGGCTCCACTTCTGCCTCACAGCCCAGCTGGGATGGGCAGAGTCACTGTGGGAAATGCCAAATCTGAGCAGCTCCCCACCCCTCACATTTCTATACATTTCTGTGACAGAGAACAGTACAATCTCCATAAAATCATGCAGCCTAGTTTCCCTGCGCTCCATCCAGCCGGGTGTTGTAGGAGCAGGGTGCTTCCAACATGGAGCAACCACACCCTGGGTGTTTCTGTGAGCAGCCAAACTGTCACCACAGCGCTACCTGCAGTTCTCCCTTTTATTTTAGTGATGATGTGAGAAATCTACAATGCTCCTAAACTGAGCTTAGCCATTGTAAGAGGCCATTTCTGCATGAAGCCATGTGACACCTGTAAGGTCAACTTGTGAGCATCACAGCTGGCCTGCACTTGGGCTAGAGCAGTGACCATGCAGACAGGCTTCATGATTTACAGGCATTCAAAGGCACATAAACATTTTCCTGCAGCGTGTAATTTCTGGTTCCATGATGCCTCTGTATATCAGATGTTACCGTGCTCAAAAGTTCTCTTATTTTCTTTTAAAAACAGGTAACTACTTATTAAAGGTTATTATTAAACTTTAAGTTTCAACAAACGTTTAAAATACAATATGTCGTAGGAGCTCATATAAACTGCACCTGTAAGTGACATTTTTGCAATACTCTTGTACATAGGAGGCTCAAAGCTATTTCTTGCCAGCAGCAGTGATCCACAGACTTAGATGTTGTTAAAAAGCTTACAGTATCAGCAGGGCAACTGCTGCCTCCATTAGAAACATGATACTAAGATGCTGATTAATACCAGGAGGGGGCTTTAATCAGCCAAAGCCATATGCTATTTAACTTAAGATGAAAGTGCAAATGATAATCATTATTTCAGAAAGGATGTATTTAAAAGAAGAGCAGAACAGCAAGTGGCATCTTTTTATCATTAGAGCTTCTTCATGCAGCCCCTTTTTTTTCTAAAGCTTTATAAGCTTTTATGAACATCTGGATCATTTCTTCATTATATAGGCTTCCAATATCATTATGTTTGATGTAGCTTTTTTAGTGGAGCTATGCTAAACTTCTAAATATACAATTAATTCCTATTAATTATGGTTTTCAAACTGGTGAAATTATCCATCATTAACTTAATCACTTGTATTTTATCTTAAAATTGTATTCACTCTTTTATAATCCCTACATCTAAAGCCATTTCTTCCCTAGGCTTTGTGTGATGTTTTGCATGCTGTTTGTATAAAGGTTTGCCAGCCATTTTCAACTGCTTGTAGAACTGAAGCTGTCAGCAGCAGACCATTTTAAAATAGAACCTAATTCAGCTTAGTTGTTTTACCAAGAAGTGCTTCAGAGAGAAAGGGGAAAAAAGAGGTGCCTTTGGGTCTGCAAAGGGTAAGACTTCATTAGACATGATGAAATTTTAGTGCTGTATTCATATTCCTTATACCAAGGGGGAAGGGGGAGGGGGTGAGCTTAACAAGACAGTAAGGTAGGACAGTTATTCCAGTTATTCTCTGGCTCACACTCCATGTGGCAGCATGAATAGAGCCAAATGATTTGGAACTCTGCATCCACTGTACTTGAAGAATTAGGAGCATCTTTAACATCAAGTTACAACACATCTAAAGAAAATAAGATCTCCAAAGTATTTTCTCAACACTCTGGCCTTGCTTTAGGTTTATTCTGTGACTTAAGCAGGAACTTACATTATGACACCTTCATTGAATCCTTCCTCCAATTTCAAGTTTAAAGGCAGATTGATGTTTCCTATTATTTACAGGACATTTGCAGAATGAAAAGAGAAAGATTCAGAGGGTTAGAAGCACCAGAACAGACCTGCTTGTTCTCATCGGCCTGCTTTCAGACACCAGAAGGCAGAAAGAATGCAGGGAGCCAGAACTGCTGTTAGAACTGATGAGACACAAGTATCAGCTTTGTGGGGTGTGGTATGTCCAGTATGCAGTAACCCAGACAATATTGTCAGACATTTAGTTCTCAGCACTCCACCTTCTTCCAGAAATACCTGGAATGGGTGGTCAGGCGGAAAAGAGGCCACTGGTTCTGCTCTTGTCAAGAAGTACATAAACCCTTAAACCCAGGTTGCTCTAAGGCTCTCTCCATCCAGAACTGTCGACCCTCCACACCACAACACAGCATGGTAAATTGGAGTTATGCAGCACTGCAACCCATCACTCTAACCCAAACTTCCTTGGCAGCAACATTTTGATAAGAGCAGAGGCCCAGAGAAAGCTGTCCATCTTTTGGACTCTTATCCCATCACAGCCCAGAACATACCTCAAGTGCCTAGTTTCCATACACCTTAAGGAACAAAGCCATTGGAAAAGACAATTCTTTTACAGGTATTTTGTAATTCCATCACAATTTTCCACTATTGCAGCATTTTCTCTGCTGGACCTGAGGGGGCTTAAATGACATCCACATACATCTTTTGCAAGGAATGTAGCATTAGCCTGGCTTTGTATTAAGAATCCTTCCTCTGCTTGCATTTACCTAAGAACTGTTAAATACATCAAGAGCACAAAGACCTCTAATTCTCAAAAATAAAGCTGTCTTTGTTTTCACTGGCATCCTGTGATAGCAAATATTTCCTGTAACTTCGATTCTTCAACTCAATTGTCTCCTATAATTTCAGAGAACCCCAGTCTCAGCTCTGGATGTCCCATTCTTCTATTTTGGTTATTCTTTGTTCATGATACCATCCGATATCGCATGACCATTTTGGGTTCCAGGTTCCTTAAAGTAACGCTTTTGATGTATAGTTCCAGCTACTTTGGTATCACAGAACCATGTGCTCCTGCTCTGCTTGTCTCCCAGGCTCCCATTTTTTTTTGGGAAGCTAACATACTTAAAAATACAGCTCCCAGTGCCTCAGATTCTACGTTACTCCCCCTCTCTTCCGTCACATGTTGGAGAAATCTTGCTTCTGTCAGAAAAACCCAGCTTGACTGACACTAAAAATTCTTGTTCCATGCGAGAGACTGAGCAGGAGCTAAAGTTTATTTTATTCCTTCTGTAGTGAGACAAGGTTGTTGTTGGTTTTGAGAACTTGTGGCAGCGTGTGAGATCCAGCAGCAAAGCTGAGCCGGCTAGGGGTAGAATCCTTTGCTCTCTTTTAATCACTACTCTGTTTCCTTTCAGCTCCTGCCCTTCCTTTGCCTCTGCTCTCATTTTTACTCCTCTCTTCTAAATGGAAATTTTCAAAAATAAGGCTCAGGCATCCGACCCATGGCTCACCTCCAGGTGTGCCACAATATGCCTGCTCGTCATAGGGGCTGCTTTTGCTCTGGAGGGCATAGCTTTTGCCTTTGATCACTCCAGATGTATTTTCTCCTCATAATAAACTGAAAATTACAATCATCCCTTTTGGGTCTCCAGCAGCTCATTTGCCCATTATTTCGTCAGTAAGGCATACAATGAATGCAGTGGTTAAAAAGCTACACAGTCTAATGCAGTTTTAAACCAAAATTCAGAAACAGTGAAAATGAACTGCCTCTCCACAAGTAAATTAGCTGCCAGGTGCTACAAGATCAAGACAACAACATGCAGATCCAACCGGGTTAGAATTTAGGGTTTACTTCACAAGCATCTAAGTTAAGCTAACAAGGATGTCCCAAAATTGACTCTTCTAGTTCTGCATAATGTATGTACTTCTCCTTTGCAAATCACTCCTGACTAAACACAGAGGGCAGAATGCCCCCACTTGCTTCTAGGTAATGCAGAAGACATTCATATGGCCACTTCACAAAGTTAACCTGGAAAAGAGACTGCATCTGATTCAAGAGCTTAAGAAATACTGGTACAGGTGAGTGGTGCATCTAGACAGACATTCTGAGTCCGGCAATGGAGAAGTAACCTGTAAGTGCCACACTTTTATTTCCTGTGTTTAGCCCCTTTTCAATAAAATAGCCTGTCCAGTAACCTCTTGGTCATGGGGGGGGGGGAGGGGGGGGGGGGGAGGGGTTGTAACCTTTTATGTGAAACCTTGAAACTGTTTTTTTGAAAATGGAAGTATTGACATGCACATGCTTATTGACACCTCAATGAACTCCAGCAGGCTAGGGACAGGAGTTCCCTTTCCAAAAGCTATTGCCCAACACATCACATTTCTTCATGAACTCACTGCAGGTTTTCTTTATGACAGACTCTGTCTTCTTTGTCCTGTTTTTCTCAGGATCCCCTGTAGAGCTCATTTTGAATTTCATTCACACACAGAATCACAAGGTTGGAAAAGACCTTCAAGATCATCCAGTCCAACCGTTCCTATCCTATGGTAAACCATACCCCTAAGTACCTCATATCACACAAATTGAGTAAACTCAGACAGAGGCACTCAGATGCAGTCTGAAATCTCTCCTGTACTTCAGGCTTGGTATACTCACTGAACAGCACACCTACAGTTTGAATGGTCTATGTGCATTAGTAGAATCCACAGCACCCAATGGGCTTAGACTGTTAGGGGTGCAAAGGGTATCAAAAAGTTTGCAGCCTCACCTGGCTGTATGATACAAAAAACAAAGTCCTGTACAGTCACTGCTGCCCCAAATCAGTCCCTTTCAAAGGCTTTTTTGTTTGTTTGTTTGTTTGTTTTTTTTTCATGACAAGGATCTTCAGTACTAGTACACTGAGCCTTTCAAAGATTCCGGTTCTTACAGAAGGGGCTGGGGCTTGCAGGATAGAAGATCCAGGGCAAATAAACAAAACAGTCAATTTAGTCAACAGCAGCAAGGGCAAATAACTAAGAGGTTCATTTTATACTAAGATGCCTTGAACTGTTGTCCCAACTCTGCTTCTGAGAGGCTGCAGGGCCCTTGAAAGTCTTTCTATATCCTCTGCACTCTGTAATTATCTTGTCTGTTTAGATTGTGATCTCTTCATGTCAGTGATTGACACATAACATTTGTACAGTGCCAGTAAAACAGGAATCATAGCACAGCCCAGGTTAGGACCCTGAGGTGCTGCTTTAGTAACAACATGCACTCCTCTCTTCTGGCACTGCAGTAAGCCATAGCTACATTATAACATCCACCTGCTTTGGGCCATCTGGTATACATAAATGTCTCTGTGTCTTTTTACACGTAAATAAAACTCTTTGAAGAATTCTTATTGTTACCAGCCTTTGCTTGTTAAGTACTGTCAGAGTTTTCTGCAGCAAATGAGAGGTGGATCCAAGGAACCTTACCATCCAAGCAGAGCAGCTAACCATTTGGAGGCAACGTGCAGTAGATAGCCAGAAGCTGGCTCCCATTCAAAGTGCTCCCCAGGAGCTGACTGCATTGCAGTTGTAGCAGGTTTCCAGTGAACTGGCAAAGGGGACACTGCTTGTACCCTCAGTTAAGGGGCATGTTTTTGAGCATGAAGGGATATTTCAGGTGCAAGAAGGACAACACATGACACTGTTGGCGAACAGGGAAAGAGATACAAAGACAGATGGGTGTGAATTGGGCAAGAGGAACAAGAGAGTGGACAGAACAAACCATAGCTGTTCTCTGGGCAGGAGGGAAAAAGATCAAAGCTCTTAAGGTTAATAAAAAAATACATTTTATATACGAGAGATTGAATGGATGGAAAGTTTAAAAAAAGGGAGAGGAGAGACTTTGGTTGCCATATACCTCCTGCTGTTCAGCACCTAATATATGTCAGAAAATGTAAGAAAGATTCATTTGAGACCCCACCTTTCTATCTATTGCAGAGACACACCTGGCTTTCTGTGACAATGGACCTGAATTTCAGAGCTAGAGTACAACAGAATAGTGATTCTGTAACAGATCTGTTCTACTAAGCAGGGATTATCTTTGCATAAGATTTGTATGAAGTGCTTCACACAAGTGAAGCTGAATAGAGCTTTTAGACCCAACTATATAGTACATACGATACAAAAAAATCATCATCACTGTCGTAAGCTGAAGCAATGTAAGAACAAGGTGGCACTGCATTGACGAATAGTGCAGTCCAACAGCCTGAGAGAGAGAATATACTTTCAACAATTAATCCACTGCTTCTTCTATCTTTTCAAGATTCAAAAGTAAAGATCACCCCTTACCTGCCAGTCCTCTTTCAACTCCGCATCTGGAGAAATCGAACTGAGAGAGGATCATAACAAAACAAGGTGATTAAGCCTCCTAGAACAAATACAGTTCCCTCTGCACAAGTGCTAAGGGGTAAAACTTTCGTGCTTCCAAAGTCTTTTGAGAGTCCTGGCATTCTTTTCTTCTGTGTTGCATTTTGAAGTTGCTCCCCATGAATATCCTTGTCTGACAATACCAACTCTCAACCTACTGACTGTCAGTAGTTTTCACAGAGATGACATTTAAAAGACTCAGAGCTTGAAAGCTAATCTCTCTTCTCAAAAGTAAAATTTCCCAGCAAATATTTGGATATCTACCAGACAAATAAGGGGTATGTGGTTGTCTCTTGTAACAGTTCGACCACATAAGTAAAGGCTGTACAAGATTGGAACTTAATTTGGCTATAAAGATACTTCAGACAAATAGTGTCAGTTTCAGCCCAGAGTTACATGTGACTGCAAGTCTTCAGAAAACAAATCCAATTTAAAAATCACTTCTGTAAATGCAGCATTACGGTTGAAGCCGCTTTTTGCTGGAACTGGAGTTTCTATGAAGAGCTGGTCAAATTCACCAGCAATTTTGCATGGCTCACAGTGAAGAAAATACCTTCAATGCCATGAGAGTTGTGATGGCTGCATTCAGTCTACAAAACTGTCCTTAACCCAGCCTAGCTGCAGCTGAGTGCTTTCATGGCAGCATAGACTGGAATATGCTCAGTGGCCTTTTCCAGGTTGGGATAAATTCCACTCTGCGACAGCTTCCCTGCCACCTGCACCAGAGGCAGCTAAAGTGAACTTTATGTATGTATGTATGTGGGATCCCTCCACTGCACTAGAAATATGTCTAACTTCCTTGATAACATCTTGGGAATGTTTTTGTCATCTCTTTTCTAATATATTGTTGCTCTTTTTCATAACTGTCTAATCCAGTTGCCCTTCAAATTAAGCCTAATTTTTTAATGGCAACAAGACACCTCAGCCATTTATTTTAGACCTTAAGGAGAAAGTTCTCAGATGTTGCACACCAGCTTAGCTCAAGACCCACTATTTCAGCTGCTCTTACTGACTACAGACAGGGTAGTCTGTTTAGCCTAATGAGTCAGATTATTACAAAAGCATTTCTTCCACTGTGCAGCTTCAAGTAAACCTGAAAGCAAAGCATGTGATTACTGGACTGTGGGAGAGCTTAATGCAAGAATAAAGTCACCTCCTATCTTTCTGATCCTATACAATGGTCAGGGTTTTTGCTGCTCCTGTAACCATTGTGTTGCAAAAGGATCTCCTTTCTCACTCCCATGGTCTGTTCAAATCCCAGAACAAAGTCCTGGAGCTTTGGAAAGGGAGAGCTCAGCGAAGCTCTACCTGTGTGCAATGGCATTCACTAGGAATTTTTCCAAGTGCTCTCCAAAGGGTAGTGCAGTTGCACACCCTCCCCGTGGAAGCCTTCCCATTTTAGAACTTTCCAAGGTACTTCTTTTACAGACATGTAATCCATAGGTTGATGAAAAAAAAAATCCAAGTCCAGAGGAAGTATTTAACAGCTGAGTCTTAAAATGGTGCCATAAATCTGTAAATTAGCATGTATTAAAAAACAGCTCACACTACTCACAATCAAATAATCTCTGTTGACTTTCGTCCCATGTTAACTGAGAAAAAATATTTCTGGCTCTTGACTTTGGGCTTTGCCTGAGCCTCTTCCACACCTAATCCTTTTCAGCCAAAAAAAATCTGAATCTGGCAGGGAGATCTGCATGAAAGAAAAGGTCTATTTTAGCCAGATTTTATTTTTTTGTCTCTGCATGTTATTTTGTTAAAGTAGAATAGAGAGGGACAAAGTTCAAGAAATTCAAGAGGTGATTCTTAGGAGTCATAGATAACTTTCCAGAGAAAATGTAGGCATCCTCTCTACTACCAGTGTTAGCTTCTCACAAGATGTCCCACGTCTAAGAATGGAAACAGATAAGGTACCAATGTTCCAGAGTATTATATCTTGCATTTTTCTTTGATGACTTAGTATCTCCAGGCTGCAGAATTTCCAGGGAGTTTTGGGCAGCTCTGAATGATGTGTTTTCTTAAATAGAAAAAGTCACTGCATTTTTATGCTTGTCTCTTCCCCATCTTCAAAGATAATTAATATTATTTCTTTGAAATTCTTCCCAACTAACAGAAGAAAATACCAATAAGAATTTAAGTGCATTGACCAAAGTTATGGAGTTTCATCTCCTGTTTCCCTGGATTCCTATTGCTATTCGTTCCTCAACTCTCACACACCAAGCATCCAGTTAGCTCTATTTTGCGACAAATATTTCTGATCCTAATGGGCAAAGCTCACTTTAGTGTCACACAGGTTCACACACACAAAAGGACCTGGCTACCTCTGGAAATCCACCTTTATGTGTTACTTATTCAGCTACACCCCACCATATTTGGTACTTATTGCAGGCAGTTTGTGCCATGATAATTTATCCAAGCTATATTGCAGTCTCAGTCCTGTTTCTAGCAGATAGGTGGTAGTGTTAAAACACTGATATATTTCAGACTCAAACCCTGCAGAGCTGCCTCAGCAAAGATAAAGACTGACTGACCCAGAGCCCAAGCTCCCACCGCAGCCCCCATGCGTGCTCCCTTTCCCAGGACAGCACACCCAATGCACTTGCTCTGCAAGTAAACCAAGTAAAGCATACATGGTTCATAAATCCAACCTTTTCACCAGCTTCAGGAATAATGAGGAAGAAACAAACTCAATGCAAGCAGCAAGACAATATAGCAGTAACATCCTCTTCTTCAGCTAAGTTTCTAGTGACATCACTAGGAGTTCTGTGACTGAAAAACACAGGGTCTGGGTCCAGAAATATCTTCCCCTTCTTCCCAAATCTTTGCTTAATCTCCCCGAGACCATCGCTGCATTGCAATCTGCATACCACAGGAGTGAACTGAGTTTATATTTGACACTTTTCATTGTTTAACTCAGTATACAGCTTTGGCCAGTGTTGAGACACTGGACACCACAAAGCAACCACTATACATTTCCAAAATACACCGTGCTGGTTCATACTTTCCTCTCTGATGCTTTTCCCAGTATTCACTTTTTATCTTCTCAAAATTATACGTTGTCAAATTAAGCACAGTGGGTGGCACATTTATGATTGGTAAGTAAAACCATTGACAGAGCACTCATTTCTTATACAACAGCAAGGATTATTACAGAAACAGTTTTGGTTCCACACCTTACCAAAAAAAAAAAAATATCCACTTTTTCTTAATCTCTTAAACTTGGGCTAAGCAGAGTTTTAAGGTTTGCAGAGCTGTTCTCCAGCTGAGTGTTTCCTTTTAGATATGCACACCTCCTTGTTGGACATTCATTATCAAACCTTGTGTTTGCCTTTTATCTACAAGTCCTCTTCAGTGTTCAGCATAAACTACATGGACACCTTGCAGATTGACATTTCTTCATTCATGCTTTACCTTAAACAGCATGCGAAGACATCAAAGAAGAGGAGCCGACTTTGATGTTACAAAATGAAAAACGCCTCATGATTTGCCAAGACCAGGGGAACTTGTAGTTTGCTCTTTTTTCCCCTTAAAGTAATACTACTGCTTTCCCTATGAATATGTGAAAATCTTTGCCATTTTCACCAAACTTGAATAAACATTTTGTGCCCGGTAAAAAAACAAGCCACATCTCACTACAGTCTGTTAAATATGGGCCCCGGGGCCTAAACTACAGTGGCTTGAAGGAACACACACATGCTATTTAAAGAGCTTATTTATTTCACACCTGTGACTTTTACTCACTCCAGGTGTCATGACCCCCAGTGTCACCTCACTAATACTGACAATAATAGTGCATGTGCTGTGCTTTTCATTCACAGGTCGTGAAGAGGGATTTAGAAAGCACGACCATTCCTGTGCTGCAGATGAAGAAGTTGTGCAGTAAGAGATGTTATTTCGTTTGGCCATGAGAGCAACCAGCCAGCAGTGAGAGAACAGTCCTGATTCCTATGTGGATGCTCGACTTGGCAGCTCTCTTTGGCCATGAAATCAAAGGCGATGGTGCTCAGCACCGTAACAGACACAAAAAGTGCCAATAACCCTGGGAGGAGGCCAGCTGTACTTTATCAGAAGGTGCTGCACACCACTATCAGAAAGACTTGATTTGGTTTGTAATATACATTCCTATTGTTTTGAACACTATCGAGGGAGGTTTTCTCTGCATGTTTTCTTTCATTGTTCTAAATGAAGAGCTACCCTGTCCTTATAAGGACAGTAGGAATGTGCATAATTAGTCCAAGGCTAGAGAATAGAGACATTCAAAATGAACATTTGTTATTGATTTCCCAGGCTATAGTGGAGCTGAGAAGAATATCACGAGAGGAGAAGATATGTAATTAAATGTGATTTGTTAGAATGCTGCCTAGCTGGGTCATTGCATATGTATTATTTGACTGCATTGCTTCAATGTAAAGCGCAGAGTTCCTCTCTGTGGTACAGAATCCTTTGATTAACCAGGCTCCCTTCATTGGTGGAAGGGGCCAGCCCTTTTGTTGTTTTGCTGCTGGCAGTGTTGCTTGTGCTATTTCTTTAAGACTCTTCATCAGATGCGGTTTGTCAGGAACATGCCTAGACTGTAAGTCAGAATAGAGCTCATTTTCTTTGATGTGCATTTGTAATGTGCTTGCTCCAAAAGGAGGGGAATAAAAACTTTGGTCACATTGTTAATCTGATGGAACTACTTTTTTGAGCAACTAGATGTGAATAGACTCTGCACAGACCATAGTGTCAGTTACTCCTTTCAAACAGAATTTTATCAATAATTGGTGCCAACACAAGAACACACGTCAAACATTTACCAGAATTGATTCAGCAGGAATGTGTTTAGCCCAGACTTCCTGCTGTAGAACCCTTTTTGTTTTTCAAAATATAAATGCAACCAAGTAAAATGACCAAAACAACATACACAGTTACTTTACCTCATTTCTTGCTGTATTGTGCTTAAAGACCAGCACAGATATGATGAGTTTGACTATTTGGCTCCAGTGTTACAGCTTTTATACTTGAGCCTTTTATCCTTGAGCAAGTGTTTTGCATACCAAGAAAGTCTGAAAGTGAAAGGGTTACATTTCCTTGAAGGTCTGCTTGAATGACTGTGAGAAGAGAGTCAAAATGGTAATCAGATCCCTATGAGACCATATTGAAAGCCGCCATGCCTATTTCACAGAGTCTTCTGATGTTGCAGGGGTCTGTAAAACATTTAATCACTGGAGTTTCAATAAGTTGAGATTTGTTGTGAGTACTGTAGAGAGCACTCGTCTTAGATAAAATGCTGCCTGGTAATGCTCTTACTGCTACATGAGCCAGAATGCAATCGAATATCCATGGTGATTTAGCCTTGCACCGTCATCCCAGTGAAGGGGATGCAGGATTTTCACAGCTACATAGCAGTGGATTAATATAGCTATTCATTATAATTCATGGGAGCCCTGATCCAGATTCTGTCAGAGTCAAAGGAACGATGGCATTTGATTTTACTGGAAGTTTGGATGGGGTTTGTCTGTTGAGACCTGTAATTGCCCTCCACGACCACAGAAGCTTCCCCAGGAGCCCTTGAGAACTCTGCTGCCCAGGTGACACCTATACAGCTCCTGGCCTGTTCTTGTTACCCAGTGGGGCCCAGGCGATCCTAATTCTGTCAGACAACTAAGCACTGTACAGAGAGGTTTAATAGCTAAACCTTGTCTACCTTGCTTTTATTTATTTAAACTTGTGAAGTTCGGACTGACCCAGAAAATTAGCTTTGGCATAAACCGTGTTGATTCCTGTCTCTGAAAGAATTAAATGAGTGGGGTTTTGAAGATGGCTCTGAAAAAAAATCACTGATGTGATTGCATGTAGATGAAACACAAGTAGCTTAGCTCACAACGTACTATCTCATGTGGCTCACAGAGTTTGCAGGGAGCCAAGACAAAATCCTTGTTAGCCTATCTTAATTAAACAGCAAACAACCATTATCCAGTTAAGCTTGCACCAAACAAACCTTTTATTAATCCCAGCTTTTGAGAAAGCCCTTCTCCACTAATGGATATGGTTTACAGTTTACTTTGAAAGATGCAGCAACCAAGCTAAAAACGGACCGAGATGAAAGAGCAAATTACTCACATGGGTCAATCCAAATAACCCCTTGTGTTTTCTTTACAGTCCAAACCTGTAGGACTGTTTGGTGGAGCTTACAACACTGAAGAAATCTGAAAGGTAGTTTATGTCTCTCGAGTGGTTAAAACAACACCTGAGCCCCTTTTACACTATGGTTTCCAATTTGCTATTACTACTGAACAGCAGAACAAGAAAGTTTATAGGTACAAAGACTATATGGTTCAGCATATGGTTATATTGTGTTTTTTCTGCCCATACAAACAAAGTAACCATTGGTAAAAACAACAAAAAAAGACACTGCACTTAAAAATGCACCTTTTTGTAGTGTAGTCTGGACCTTATAACAATTAAATCGGAAAAGTTATCTGAACAATTATTTGGGCTGCCTGAACCAACCAAATAAAATGGATGCCTCTGATCAAAGAGCACTGAGTTTTCAGAGGTGGCTCTTGAAATATGCCAAGTTTGAAAATAGAAGCCTCAGAGCATCAGTCCTTTCCCCTTGGCTGACAAGTACTTGCTGAAGAATGGAAGAGGTTTTCCAGCAGATATTTTGAGTGTCAGGGGAAAAAAATAACTCATGAATTAATGCAGATTTTGAGGAGAATGATATTGCCTAAAAATACCATTGTTAGTACACGGGGTTTTTGACAGATTTGGCAGATTTCTGCAGAACCTTCTGACTGTATGAAGTTATGTGTGTAACTTAACCTTTTTATTCCTGCCTTTTGGAGTTCAGTCTCTATCATTGTTGCCCTCTGTATTCAATTCCTCTGTAGACTCAGTGCTCCTGACACTCATTGTTATTCTGCTCTCTGCTTTCAACATTATTCCAGTGAGATTCCCTCCTTGTCAAAGCACTGACTCAGTCTACCTTAGAGGACTGTCTGTTGATCTCTAAGACACTCATTCTGGTTTCAATACTGTTATTAGCTGGCCAAGAGTGCCAGGATTAAAATGTTTAACAGAAAAAATGTTAACAATGCTATTTATATTGCTTGTCATAATAGAAATATAACAGTAATTGAATGCTCTGCTGTGCCCTAAGCTTGTACAATATTGAGGAATGTTTAGCAGCATCACATTCAGTTGCTTTCCCCCCTCCCTTGCTGCTAGTGCCCAAGTACAGTATTACAGCACCTTTTACAGGCTATGTATCAGATGTTGTTGAAAAGAATTGTTTGGAAGCATAAGGATTAGCCAGGTGAAATCCTGTGTGCTCCCTTTGTTACCCAGGCCAAATGCTGAAAAGCACACCGTCCGTAAGCTGTATTTATCCTCCCTTTTTTCTTGAGCCCAAAATAAGTCCTGGTCGAGTCACAAATCACCATAACTATTCTCATTAAGCATTAGCCTATTCTTAAAGAAATAGTTGTCAGTACCAACTCAGCTGAAAGAAGCCCCTTTTTGGTTTTGTAAAATCTGTGTAGCAGCAAACCAGAGACAGAAAGGTAAAGGAAGACGATTAAATTCTCAGGCAGGAGTTATGCCAGTTTAAGATGCCTTACATCATGTCACAAACTATGCCTTTGTCTGTAGCAGCAGCCGTACACATGTCTACAGCACCAACATGTTCAAGCTGGGGAACCTTCCCAGTCTGAATGGGCCTTGTTTCCAGACATGGTTTCTGCAGCCCCGTGAGACCAGGTCGCAACTTCTGCTGCACCCACGCTCCTTGCAGCCCCCCTGCAGCTCTGCCAGGATACTCTGCCATCCCCAGTCTGACACTCAGCAGCTCCCTGAGAGAAAGCTCAATCCCCCCTTGTTCCCTGAAATCCCACCTCCTCCTAGAAGACTAAAATACCACTACGAACAAAAGTAGAAGATTAAAAACTGTGCAGTTAGTAGGAGCCAAAACAATCAACAGAATTATAACAGCGATAGCCATCATCAGACCATCACCCAGCACAAAGGACTGGGGGTTTTGGAAAGGACAGGATCACCTGTTTGCTGCTGCCAACAATGCAAGCTCTGACTGCTGAGAAGCCTTGGGAAGTAACTTCTCAACGCACAGGTTTTTATCCCATCCCTTAAACACATGCAGCACTGGCTGCTGTCAAAACACAGACTTAAACTAAAGTACTTGCTAGCATTGCCTATTTTGGTACTACTAACTTAGTGCTGATTTGGGACCTTTGTGAAGCATCGTGATCTCTGGAAATTTCATAAATAAACCAGTTCATTACTAGCCTAATTAACTGATCTCATGTAGCTGTAAGTCCTGGTTAAGGAAACCAATGCTTTTCCTCCACAGTGGCAGATAACAAGTGTTACGCAGCAGTAACCTGAACACTTCTGTCAAATCTTTCTGATGTCTCTGAAACCTTCTAGAAAACAAGGACTACACCGTGGTTTTGCTTGGCACTACAGCTATAGTATCTAATACCACTGTAATGTCAGACTCTCATTTTTCCCCAACTGCACTTATTGTTGTAGCTAAGGGAGAAAACCAGTTCATGTATCTTTAAAGACCTAAGAAGTGCCATCACAGTTTCAACTATTACACCCCTCATCTAAAAAAATTATGTACACACTAATCTACTTACCTGAGGAGCTCTGAAGCAGGAATTAGATGTGTAAACACCTTCAGCAGTAAAGTGAAAAAGGAAAAAAAAAAATCAATCTACTGCAAGTGGCCAATACACTACATTATAGCTGACACTCTGACTTCTCATTGAAGTACTACTATATCAAAGAAAATGATTAAGGACTTAACTGGGTCTAACCTTCTATCAGTAGAAATATGAAATTCAATCATGATAAAATACATGAGCAATTTAGGCTCTTACTGTAAAGAACAGCATCATTTTATCTGATTCATCAACATCGCAACAGCCAAGACAGTATGTTGTGTATGTTACAGTGAGGCTTCACACCTTACAGGACAGGTCTCCTGAGCATGAAGATGTAGCTTTGTTGATTTCCCTCAAGGTGTCCATTATTGTGGACTGCATTTACACAAGTGTGGGTCAAGCACTTAGATCTCAACAAGTGAAAAATGGGACTGTAAAAACATTAAATCAGAAACACTTTAGAAAGAAAGGTCACCAGAAGAAAATGTGTGTGTGTGTGTGTATCTCGCCATAACTTAATTACCAGTGATTGGGCATGAAATAGTCATCAATGATTCTACCCCTGAAACCCAACATTTCAGCAGAGAGATTAAGTCTAGCATTAAAATAGACTAAAATTTAAATTTCAGAGTTCACTGGAAGCTGTGCTGGAAAAAAAGAAAATTTGAAGTCACCCCATGCTTCTAATTGAAGCAGCTTAGCAATGCAAACTTAGAGCTAACTATTACACCTGGAAGAAAGCAAGCATCTCTTCACACTGAGCATTTTCATCTTTCAGCCTCTATCTGAGCATCATTACAACAAAGAATTCAAACCTGTCACAGCCCTGCAGCTTTACAATTTCTAACCTGGTGCAGAACTACAGTTGAGCCAAGCCTTTCTCTCTTGAACTTCCTAAAACAGTTCCTGGGATTACTGCCCCACAGTGTCCCTTCTGCCTCCTACTGAAGCATAAGAGACTTTGAAATATCACAAATTCATTTTCCACATGGAAGATGATTATGAAGATTAATTGTTTTTCCTCGTGTTTATCCTCAAGGTAATTTTCTACTCAGAACTCTCAAAAAAAATTAAAAGGCGTTTCTGGCTCATATGCCGTCTACATCAAGAGTAGTTACCAGACCTCCAAAACAGTTAGGAAGCAAGTTAACTAACCTAACAAAAAGTCAGCTGGTGCCCCTGAGGGACAAAAGAAATGACTGAAAGACATCAGAGAAGGAAAAAGAAAAAGCTAAGGTCCCCACTGTTGTGCTGAGCTGGTCAGGGCATGCCCACTTCACCTTATCTAGGTGAAAGTGTCTAATATGAAATCTGGCTGGAAAAAAACCTTCAGGAAAATAAATTCATATGTTCTGAACATTACTTCACACTTTTTTTAGTCGATAATCAGTGCCATCACTGGTCCCACTTGCTGACAACCAAAGCCACAGTCACTCCCTGATTATGAATTGGCTCTGTGTCTGGGCTGCGCCGCTCGCCGTGAGGCGGCATCGACAGGAGAGACCATCTGAGAGCGCAGGGTGTGAGGGATCCCCTGGCAGCCACAGGGAGCAACAAATCAAGTGGTTATTTTCATCAAAGTGATAGAAACAGAGTTGATCAAAACAAGCAGAAGGCACTGTTCTGTTTGGTCTGTACACTTTGTACACTGCCACTTGGGAACTTAATTAGTCTGCATGCTTCATGTTTCTATCTTTAGTCTGATGGCATACAGCTGTTCTTTTCAGCATCGCTGCCTACTGCCCTTTCCCTGCTGTTGGGGTACGATTGTAAATAGACAAGACGAGATCGCCTCAAATTCAGCTCTCTGCCAGTGTAGCCTCAGCTCACTGGTGAATTGCAAGCCCAGAGAGATGGAGCTGTGCTGGGAGAAGGCCCTCCATGGGCCCTGGGGAGAATGGCAGAGAGGGGCTATTGTTGCAGGAAGCCAGCCTCTTGCCTGATAAATTAACTCAAACAGCACCTTAGCAGGTGCCTACAAGACACGGCCTTGCTAGTTGCCTAAACCAGTAAATTTGGGCCCACATCATGAGGTAAATTGTTTCATTACCTCACAGAAGTTTGGTTTAATTGTGGTTAGGAAGACACCAGCACACAGGGACAAATCCCACAGCCTCACAGCACTCATCCCTGTCACAAATCCGCCCTTCAAACAAAAAAAAGTAATTAAAAAATCCACCCTTTTGAGGGCAAAGGTACCTGTCACAGGGTGAGGGGGAGGCACTTCGAGTCACCGCCATCGTGAGGTAGGGGACAGGGCTGGTGCTATGGTGCAGCAACTGCTGCTTCTGGCTTCACCTGAGGTGGCCATGACAGAACCTTCTGGAAAGACACCTGCAGGCAGGTTCTGCTTTGAGCACCTCAGCTGGGGCAGGTTTGGGGAATTAAGCAATGCCAAGCCCTGAAGGGAAAATACATCTGAAAATTATGAAAGGATACAGCTCATTTCTGGGTATTGAGGCCTGAAACCTTCCTCAGACGATCTTCCACCAACACAGATGGTGACCAAGATTGTGCAAGGATTTGGTAAAAAAAAAAACCCAAACCCCATAAATAGGATAGAGATCATGATGGTCCGTTCAGATTGAAGCACAGGAAAGAAACATCTACTGAAGGTGCCAAGCTGGCAGTTGAAGCCAAACAAGCAAAGACTCAGCAATGAGACATGAACTCCCACTTCATGTCTACATCAAGAAGAGCCTTAGCACCCCTATGCCCAGAAGTTACAGCGTAGGGACTGACAGAAAGCTGGCTTTATGGTCTTGAGACTGGCAAAAGAGGAAGGGAATGCACCTCTGCAGTACATGTAATAAATGAGACTTCAAAATCTCTCCGCTTATGCAATTTCTTGCGTATCGTATCATAGCCTTGCTCTTTCATCAGGGATATTCCTATTTCCCAGCTGGACCGCAGCCGGCATCCCCAAGCCCAGCCATAACCCCCCAGTTCAGAGAGCAACTCATTTTTCTGAGCAGTTAAGAAGTCACCCATTCATCTACTCCCAAGATTTACTGTATCAGTATCCTCCGCTCCCTGCTTCCCCCCTCATTAATTTTTGTCTGTTGTAATCATTTTTTCCTCATATCCTAGAAATTCCTGCTTCACTACCTTGACAGTGATGTGAACGTCAGGTGCTGCATGTCATGCCACACTCATGACTTTAACATTCCTATGACATGGCAGACTTTGATACAATTACAGCTTGGCTACATATCTTAATTTATGTTACAATATTGCTGTAGTGATAGCAGAGGCAAATGTTTAATTCACATAACCTCAGTTTCAAACTACAGTCCCTGAATGCAAACAGCAGACTTCAATATTTTTTTCATCAATTTCTTAGTTCATAAAAATCAATTTTTGTAGAGTTTTTACACTGTACATAAAAGACTGTGGCATCAATTAGCCTTAATTCTTTTTTTTTTTTTTTCTTTTTTGGAAACCTCTTTGTAGGAAAATCTCATATTTCAGCAATTTGCATTATCCACACAATCTGCTTTGAAGTTCTAAGTTATGGTAAGAAAAGGATCCACTTATCTGCACATAAAAAATGTTCAAAGCTTATAAATTCCCTGAAACAGATGTACATTATCATTGGATTTGCCTTTCTCTCTTTGCTGTTGCATGGCTAATAGAGTTTCATGTGCCCCCTCACATCCTCCCCATTTAGCATCTTTTCTCTACAGAAGCATGCACCCTACTGTGCCAATCCACACTTCAAAGATTTCTGTCTATCTATTAGAAACAAAGCACAAAGTGAGAACATATGGCCCCTTTTAAATTTCCCACATTTAAGTCAATATCGTTTCTTTTCTCCTTTGGCAAAGAAACATAATAAGGTTTATCTTCTCCCTTCCTAAATCTGCTGGCTCTCTCAAACTGCTTGTGCCAATTCAGCAGTTACTTTGCAGTATCAGACTTGGCAGCACATATGAAAACAAAATCTCTAATTTTTTAAATTGCTTTTATTTCTTCAGATCAAGAAGATGCATTTAAATGATGAAAAAGGACAAACTGTAACTGCACACTTTCAGATAAGTGGATTTTAAACCCATGAAAGGGCACAGCAGAGAGTCAACAGCAAAAACATTGTCTTGTTCAAATTTTTTTCCTAGTGCCATCTTACCAAGCATTTCCTATCACTAACTAAAGGGATGGGAGAGCATTTTGGAACCTAAGGGCCTTACTGTGTACAAGCATCCACTTGTCCCATGTCCCAGAGTATCTGCAGTATCCCAGCAGGCTGGTGTTGAGGGGAGTGATTAGGCAGGATGAGACATTGCTGACGCTCTTGAGGAAAAGGAACAGTTACTCGCCTCAGAATCACTTCGGCTCCTCAGTGTTCTCTGTCAGGATTAGGGACATTGTGAGTGCTCTTCTTGTGTGGTTGGAAGCAGAAATTTCTCTGGAGTGACTCCATTCTGCACATCTTTGGGGAAGTGGGTAACAGGATGCTTATGGTGAGGTCTGCTGTTCAGAGGATCTCCTTTACATGTGTGGGCAATAAAAGCAGCATCTAAATGAACAAAGGCTCTAAGTAAAATAAACTTTATTAAGTATTGCTAGAACAATCAGCAGACACAGTATCCTGCGAATGCTGAATTTATGATACATTTATAAGGAAAAGGGTGTCTGTGACAATGTTTTCAGCAGAGTAAGGTATGAAAGTTTTGCCCCACTCCTGAAAACACTATGACTGACACCCTTAATTCACAGTCACTAGCTTAAAATCACTTTGCATTTCAGAGTCCTAAGCTGTCAAAATTGTAATCTTTAAATTAATTGATTTTAGCCTCCATTTATTAGACCAGGAAAATTCTTATTAAAACCTGGTCCTGATCAGTGCAAGCTACGAGTGCCCCAGGCTCCCAATTCCACACGAGTGTAAATTGAAGTACCTCTGTTTACATCTGCCGATCCAGTTAAGCTGCACAAAGTTTCCATTGAAAGCCATGGAAGTCACATGAGCAGAGTCATTGAGGGCTATGGCCTTAACAGATGGCATACTCAAACAGCAAGAAGTTGTGATTATAGACATCAAACGTAAAAAATATTCCCTGAGAAGGCTGTAAAGAGACAGGAGGAATGTGAGGCCCACAGTGCTGCTTTTTGCTTCCCTTCATATTTTTGCACTTACTGGAAACTCACTGCAAGCCTCTTTAATTGAGCTTTTCCTCCCCTCCTCTCCTTGCAGGGTGAGAGGGTTAATTGCTTCAGACCGAAACATTACGATTTTCGTACTCCTGCTTCCTAACGGCACGTTGAGCATTCAGGGATGCTCTGAGCACACACTGCACAGGAGTCCATACAGCGCTTGGAGTAGGAATGGAATAAATAGCTCCAGACCCCATGGCCATGGGTCTCTAAAGCACCATATCTACAACTTTAAAAATCAGCACTGTCCAAGTGAGACCTTAATGCTAATTGCCATAGCATTTCACTATTTATCTTAGTCAAACTAGCATTACCAGCCCTGGTTGTTAACAACTTCAAGTGGCACTTTATTCATCTATCAACAGTCTTATCCTGTGAACAAGTATGCAAAGAACTATAAACACCCACTCCAAAGTCACTTTGTAGGTTTATGCTGAAGCCCACAGAAAAAGACCATTCACAAAACTCCACTGAGAGCAGACAAAATACAATCTCCAAATGAATGTTTTAATCTACAAAGTTTTATTTGCCTTTTTAAACTTGTAAACCATAAAAAGAGCTTATCAAATATCTGCAATTAGTACAAGAAAAAATGATGACTCATATAGCAAAATGCATTTGAAGGTCCAAATTCCAAGACAGACATGGGGCTCCTCTGACTTCCGTTTGTGAAGCTGAAGACAAATTTGGCCCAGTTTGTAAGGTGTTTTACCAGAAAGTTCACAAAGCCTCAACACACTATACTTCACAAATAGAACAGAATGGGAAGGATGAAGTGCAAGAATAAGCACCCAGCACCAGAAGGATCTGAACCCCGTATCTTCATCCACAAAGCACAGGCTCAACAAAAGAGTACATCTCTTAGCTGGTAGCAATTACAGGCTGCTTTGTCTATATGGATTAGGCACTCAAAGGAAGACACAAACCCCACTTCATAAGCAAGACATAAAAACCAGAAAGCACAGTGCACGTAATTATCAGTAATTGCCTGGTACTGTTAATGTTTTCCATTGCCACATTTATGAAGCCCCTTAACATTATGTCTTCTGGAATGAAACTTTGGGAACTTCCTACTCTCCGATCCCAAAATACTAGGCTGGTGAGAAAACAGATAGGTCCAGCCTACCATTTCTTGTGATGTGAAGATTATACTTTATGTCAGTAGATTTCCAAGGCATAATTAGTGCCTAGTGTTTAGAAGAATCAGAACAGATATTGAAGCTTTGGGCAACATCTGACCAATTTTTGTGGGTTTGTAATCAAACAGAAAAGTAACTGATGCTACTATTCAAAGCATGTTCTATGGAATATTGAAAATATCTGTAGAAACACCTCTGCTTCTGAAAAAAAATTCCCCCAGCTTGGACAGGGACTCAGGAAACTGGGGCATCATTTCTTACTCTGCCACAGCCCTAGTAGTGCTTATCTACTTTCCTCCATCCTTGTGCCTGACACTACACACTAGAGATGACCTACTGTTGCTGTTTTGTGAGCAACAGAAGTACTGTAAAAGATTTGAAAAAGTAATATAATTATGGCTTCTTCATACAGAATTTTTCTGCCTCTTGTCTGTCGCCCCCTGGCCATCAATTGGACAGTTCTGCGCTATCCCTACACTGCTCACATTTTTCCATCCTTCCCTTGCCAGTCTTTCTTCACAGCTCTGACCCTCACAATAATCCATCTGAATAGTCCTTAAGTCTTGCTATTTAAAAAAAATTAAAAGAACCTCATCCATATGATTTCATTTTAGCTCAGTAGGATCAAATTATCTAGAATTATATAGAAATACAAAAGTAAATTAAAGCATCATTGAAAACCTCATTATTTAATAACTATAATCCAAACTCCAAATAAGATGCGGTTCAAAGTCTACTGAAAAATTTCAATATAAAGTTATTTGCTTTTCTACATCTGTTCCTTTTAGACCATTTTGAGCCCATTTTAAATGTTCACAAGCCCAAAAATTCCCAAAACAGTTCCTTCCAAGTCAAATCAACTGAACAGCTGTCAAACATGCAAAGAAAATAAATAAATGTGATAAATTGAGGCTGGTTTTGCTGCTAAGTGCATTAGAAGAGAAATCTTCATCCAACAGCTATTTATAAAACACATTAAGTTCAGTTTTTCTTTCATGGATTTTCAAACATGTTTCTGCTTGGTACATTTAAAAAAAAAGAGGTCTAACAACTAACAGGATGCTGAATATGATTTCATTCCCAGCAAAACTATGAATAGGTCATGTTTGAAAACATATTTTCAGATCTTGATGAATTGCATCAAGGTAATTAAAGGTGAGACTTGATTAGCTGACATTTCCAAACATGAACATTCTTGCCTACACTCCAGGCAAAAATTACAGTGAATGTTTTTGCAAATTTTCTAGCATGATGAATTTTTCTCAAGTATAGTTTAGGCCCCAAGGGGCCTAACTTTCCTGTTAATTGGAATACAAATGAAATCTGTCATTCAATAATTGAGGTACACAATGACATATGGAGAACAGTAAGCATTCATCATATCCATATACTTAATGTGGCAACTTGTAGACTGTTGGGCACACACAGTACTTTTTCCTTTATAAAAGACCATCTCTTTTAGAATCCATCTTGTGCCATTCACTAACTTCTGCCAGAGGACACACACACACACACACATATATAGCACACACACCTTTAAGGTACTTCTCTAGCTATACTTTTCTGTTCTGTGCTCATGATGACTAGAGTAGGAAGTAGTTAGAGAGGTCAAGTATGTGGCTTTTTAGTTTGGTATGGCCTTCAGGAGCTGCTCCACCAATACAACCAGGAGAACCTGTACTTCAGCATCCAAGGGCGGGACTGGGACTTAATTTCTAGCAGTGACTAAATGACTTGTGGATTTTTCAAAGACATTTGGAAGTGCCTTGAGGTCCTCCAATGGCATGAGTATAAAGCACAGTATTCGCTGCTAATCTTAACTTACCAGCTTGATATCTTACAGTAAAACTTCCACTTAATATTAGCTACTACAAAACCACCAAGAGTAAGATGCATAAAAAATAAATACTGAAATCTCTGTCTGCACATCACGTAGACTTCAAACCCACACTCCTGGAATGAAATTAAAGGCACCCTGAGGCCAGTGGGAGCCCGGCAGCAGTCCTGCCAGAGATTTCACTGGGACAGAGATTTTACTTCACTATCGTCACCTTAGTTTACTTCGTATAGGGTGATCATGAAGTTGTGAGAAGAGTTCAGCAATCTTTCTTTTCAAAAAACCTCAGTTCCCAAAAATATCAGCTGGTAGAGTTAAGCAAAACTTTTCAGTTGAGTTCTTTTCAGCCAGTACTGCAAATTTTGGGATTGGCTTTATTTTGCTGAATCGCTTTGTGTAAAAACAGAACTAGTAAATGGAAAAGGCTGGAGTTTTCACTTGAAATTACTTCATGCCATTCCTTTTTACTTTGAAACAGTGATAATACACTCAACTCTGGTTGTTTTATTTTCTTTTCTTTGAAATTAAATGTTTTGTTTCACCAGAAATTATTTTAAGTTTTGAATCAGCCAGTTTTGCACAACTTAAAAGTAATTTTAAAAAAATGTTTTCACAACATCAAGCTGAAAAACCAGTTACTCCACACAGGTGTAATAGTAGGGGACAAGAAATGTAACTCTGAAACTTGGTAGTTTAAGTATAAAACCAAAGGATATCCAGTCCATACCTTATGGCCTGATCCTGCTCCCAAAAATGTTAATGCAAGCTCTTTCATCAGTGGGATCTGCAAGCACTGACAGCAATTGCAATAAGCCCCTGAAATCCACAACAAGAAGAAGGAAATATACTTTCTGAACTAGTAAAACTTTAATTAACAGGGGGTTCTCTTGGCACAGTTTTTGCTGTTAAATAAATAAAGCATTTAGTCAAAACCATCTATATTTACTATACAAAATACTGAAAAGCAAACATTTTTAAAAGATACGGAAATTTAAGGTTCTGTGAAGAGAAACTGTGCTACATGTTATTCACACTTAATACACGTAACTCAACTGCAAGACAGTATTTAGATACTGCATATTCATACATGGCTGGTGTAAAGCTTTAGTATGGGGATGCCACGTTATTAAAATGCATTTGAATTTCACAGAATCTCAGCAAGGTAGAATTTGTCTTTTGAATCTCCAAATATAATAAATCAAACCAAATCAATGCAAAGTTGTAACCAATGGTCAGCTGTGTTACATTTCGGAGTTCACTTGGCACAACGAGTACTGCACTGTTTTCTGTTAGATGGGATTTTGTCATTGGTGCTGTTATCTTTTCCAGCAAAATATCTTTGGGTGAAAGAGCATTCATTCCCCTTTGCTGTCTTTTCTCAGAAAAGCCCACAGTTCTGAAAGTGCTCTAGTTTTCCAGAACGTTTTCTGGTTTTCAGCAACAATCTGCATTAAAAAATTTGACTAAGAAACAATTCCCACCTCCCAGTCTTTCTGCTCTACTGAAAAGAGAGTAGCTTTAATCACATCTTCATTACAAATAACATGGCATCCCTTCTTAGATGGAATGTACACTCGTGTGTTTGCATGCGGTATAATGTAAGTCACTTGAATACATCAGACTTCGTTAACACTATAATATAAATAAGCTTATTCCTTCTACTAGACATATAAATGCCTTCTTTTTTTTTTTTTTGCAGTCCATAATTATATATACATTGAAAAAGAATGATACACAAGCAGCAAAAAAGGCTTGACTAGAACAACTCAGTGGTAACTAACCAAATTTGTGGCCTTTTCATATTTTCAATACAGAAAATTCTGCATATAAATATTTTTGGACTTTAGGAATTTTAAAAATAAACAGAACAGTATAGTTGTCACACAGATCAAACACATTTTAAAAACATTTTGTTAGATTTAACAGAACACACTGTTGACAGCTAAAAAAAATAAAATAAAATAAACCAGATTTTTTTAAAGAAGACAATAAGTCTAAACAACTGCTGATCCAGGGAGACAAGAGATGGACCCAATTACCACAAAGCAGTGATTCTATTCCAATTCCACAAGAAGGCACGGCTTTCCACTTTTCTGTAAAAGTTGATGCCCCCATGTTCTTAGAAAGGACAGCATCCCTCTAAAACTGGTCAGCAGTAAGGTAACACCCCATTTTGGACTGATCAAAACTCTAGTCAGAAAAAAAATACCCTAATCATAAAGGGCTTACAACGATGTGGGATAGTTACATTTTACAATATATACTATAGACAAAATACCACAACATTCAAAGTAATTAAAACCAAAAGCAAATATGTTTATAGAACAATGCTGTTTTTCTGTGAGGAGTTCTCTACTTTACAGTCCCAACAGCGACGTAGGTGTTTTTCAATCACTTTCTACTTGCAAAACGGTGATCTGTACAAAACCCAACTGAATGTATTCTAAATCTGGGCCCCACAGAAAATAAAACTTGTGTTGTACTGACCCTTTCTCTCACTTTTCCAATTTGCTTTTGACCTTCAAATTTCTCAGCAGCCAGTAAGGTCTTGTGAGTACGGTCTCACTCTCCTTCATGGAATGGAAGCCCTTTGATACAGAAAAAGTAGAAGAGGCCAGAATGATTGTGAATTGTATTTTTTTACATGTTGAATTGTCACTCAAATGTGAGAAACACAAATCGGTAGGTGCTGGGGAAATTTAAATTGGAGGCACCTAAGAAAATGCCATCGCATATATTTCTAAAAAGTCACTGTTGTGGAAAAAAATTATAATGCTAATATTCAAACCACAGATTTCCAAAACACAACAAAATGTACCTGAGAGTGTGCATATTTATATATATATATATTTATATTTATATTTTATATATATTTGCCAACATTTAAAGTGAGAAAGTATATTTTCCTCAATTCTTTCTCAAAACAAAGAATTGTGGATTTTAACAAAACAAAACCCCCGAAACAACCCCTCTCCTTCCCAAACCCCTATGAACAACACTTATGGCCCAAGCACTAAAGTCTAGTGATGCTTTTGAAAACCCTATTTCACATCCTCCTCTTTTCAAACGGTTACCCCAACACAGAATGGAGAGTAAGCAAGAGAAAAAACAAAAATAAAAGAAGCATATTTAAATATTACCCAGTATATAACAGACTGTACTTGTGTCAGTGAAGAATCTCCGAGAAAATAAAGTGTAAGTTGTACAAATGTAGCTCTGTTGACAAGTGTAACTAATATTTCCTTGTAATTGCTAAGGTAATTTGAAAGGATGTGAACAGGCTACACGAATGCAGTATATTAAAATCTCCCCTGTAGCACATTACAATCAATAAAAAGAAAATAAAATCTGAATAATACTAGAGGTAGCAGCTGTTTGTATTTTCTGTTATTCTGAGTATCTCTGGAGTCCAACCCTTCGAACATTGCTCCCCTGATAAAAGGCTTGTGTGCGATCAGCCGACATACAGCAGACTGGTAAGCTAGATGTCTGCAATAGTGTTTGAAGTATCTTTCCTACTACAATGGAAGTAGTACTTGTAAAGAAGTGCGTTGACGACCTGTATTAAATCACAGCTCAAAAAGCTATGGCTGTTTGCTGTTTTACAAGCCACTTTAAAAAAAAAAATCCACAAGGTGTTTAAGTAAGCTATGCAGTTCCACAACATATAAATAAGGTAAGTTTGAAGAGTTCCATATAACCTCTAAAATATATGCTAGCTGAATATTAATGGAGTAACAATAATATTAATCAGAGTAATGCCTTAGTTCTGGGATCACAAGAATGCATTTCCTTCATACGGGATGATTCTTGGAGGATGTTGGTGGGATCTGGTTTATGTCTGGTAGAAGTGATGGTAGTGGTGGTGGTGCTCGTGGTGGTGGTGGTGTTCATGTCTTTGTATCATTTGTCCAACTTGGCCTTCATATAAAATGACTGTGGGCAGGTCTCTCACATGTTCCTTTTCCACAACTGTCCCTGGAGATTGGAAGGTTTTGCACATTTGATGATTATCCTTTGCCCTCTGCTTATGCTTCTTGTGAACCTGCTGAGATTGCAAGGGGAGGTAAGGAAGATTCTGGCCCACCCGCGTACTTGGGGAAGCCATTGGCATGGGTGCCCCTTGAAAAGGTTTATTTCTTACAGCCCTTCCAGGATGCACAGGGGCGATGTTTTTCCCCTGGGCCTTGGGAGACCTCACAAAGTGCTTGTTTGAGTCCTGGTTCCGGAGCCTCTGTTGAATTTCTGCAATCTTAGCATATGAACTCTCAGCCAGATTGGTGTGGCTTGGATCCACCACTTGAGATTTCCTATGGTGAGCATGGAAGGTTTCAGGTTCATGAGAACGGGATCTAGTCTGATTCACAACTCTGCTTGGTGGGTCATGTTTTTGAGCTGCTGGAGGAGATCCTAGGAAATAACAAGCCGAGTTAGTCATCTAGTATTTCAAGTTTTAATTAGTAGCATGCTGTTGGCAGGGATAGCATTAATCGGCACAGTGAATTTTTCCTAAGGAAATGAATGCAATTATAGCTGTCTAGTTTAATTACATTTAATAATTCTGACTAGTAAATAGTACACACACAAATATACATACACGTCTGTATAAGAGACCATGTACGGATGTGTGTATAAATCTTTACATTACCTTCTCTTGGTCATCATCTATCTGAATTTACCAAAGGGACTGAGCAGAATAGTAAAATCTTGGCAGAGGACAAGAAAAGGGAGGAAATCCAAATCCCTTTAAGTTGGGAACAAAAGCCAAAGTTCCAGGTATGAACCCATATTTTTTGATTTTTGGGTCAGTAGCAAATACAAAATATGAGCTGGATATCACCTTGGGAACGAGCTCCAACATTCAAAAAACAGTCCTTGCCTCGCCCATACACTAAACTTAGTAATTTAGATGTAAAGATTGTTCTTCTAGGCTCACCTCCAAGTTTAGCTACACAAGCAAGTATTTCAAAGCAGGCTTACGGCACATTAGCCACTCCATTGTGATACCACCTTCACCGGTAATTACCTTGGTGTGTTCACACAGTCCTATTCCTTTCAGTAAGTCACAACAGACAAATCACACAGGTTCACAATTCACTGCCCTTGACAGGGAACTGAAGAAAGAAAACATGGAAAGGTTGCAAGATAAATTTCCAAATTACCTGGTCCAAACTTTGACGTGTAGTTTTCTATTCCTGCAAGATCCAAATAGTGGTTTCTCCTTTCAATGTTCTCATCAACACAATGACGATAGCACCCACTTTGCTCTGGATTGTTCTCACTCTGGTGATATCTGTCAGCAGGAAGCAAAAGTACAGTTCAGCAGAACTTTAAAGTTGTTATCACCATCTGCAAACCAACAACTAATGGCCTCTTTGAAGTGACAGGAGCTGCTCACACAGAAACAACAAACGCTTGAAATTCTGGATGACTGGATTTGCTAAGTCGATAGGCCTGAACTGACTGTTCTTTCCCCTTGTATAAATCGACCCCGATGTTGCAAAGCAAAGGAGGCTTTCAAATTGCATCATGCATACAAAAACAAATAAAAACTCTCCTAGGGTTTATTACACTCTGTCTTCGGGCCAAACCATTCAACTGATTCTCTAATTTGGACATGCCAAAGAAAATCTGCTGTTTGATTCATGACTGTTCCCACCGCTCTCAGGAAGCGCTGGGGTAAGCCTTGTGTCAGATAAACATTCAAGTGTACCTGCTTCAGTACGACAGGCAACAGCACAGGTGCAGTAACTAGAGAGCCCCTGAGAAAGAGAAGGTGTTGGTAGCACACACAGAGGTAACCACTGCTTTCCAAAATACAATTAATAAGGTCAGATCAGCCTCTGGGTTTAGAATCTCAACTCCTTTTCCTGCTCAGCTTTGTAATTTTATTTATAGCAGAACTATTTCCTGAGAATGAATATCTGAAATACCATTCATTTATGAGGCAGAAAAAAAATCAGGCAGAGGTTTACAGTGGCCCATAATGCTGAACAATTTAACTCAGCAATTTAAATGGATGTCTACAAATATGAACAATATTTTCAATATAACAACCAGGATAAACAGAAAATTCTTGATCAAGTCACTGCCCATCATTCAGATAGTTCAGTCTCCAAGACCACAAGACGGGTTTTGCTCTTTTTCTATGCAATTGTTCAGACATCAACCTTTGAAGCAGAATTCGGCCTTCTATCTCACAGCAGTTGCTAAACATATGCCCTGTACTGTATGGTGCCCAGCACTCTGCTTTCAGTCTATTAACACGTTTCCAAGTCTCCAGAGGCTGCTGATCCCATTGAGTGTTGGCTGAAATGGCTTTCCTGATCTAGCACAGTACTGTTCAGGGATGTTAAAGAACTGAGTTCCTCGTGTTTCTGTCACACATAGGTCTAAAGTTTCTTTGATGAAAGGCACAAGACTTGACCTACCTGGAAGATCATTCTATATCAAAGTAGAGCAAAAGTCTCCAGAATGGAGAAAAGCCTGCCTGGAAAGCAGGCAAGCTTTAAAGACTGAGTCGGCTTTCAACTCTAGAAGTGACATGGAGAACTGTCAAAACAGAGGGTATGTCCAGATTTATTTTTTTTCTGTTATGAAGCTAACTTGGTGTCTTTCCTGCCTCAGACACACCTTTACAGCTTGTTACACTATGTCAGGTCAACATAAAAGATCTCTGGGGCTTGAACGTGGCTAACTGAAGTTGCCAGGCATGAACTGCCAATGGAAACCATTGGGACTTGCACACACCTGCAGAAAAAACATCACTGAGTTTGATTCAACACAATTAGGCAATGCTGTATACAGCACTGTTTGCTGAAAACTAAGTTAACAGGGAATGAGTTTTTTGTTACTGTAATAAATTCCATTTCTCTCAAGACAGTGAAGAAAAACTACACCAGTGCTGCCATAGGACTGCATTCTAATAGCTTTCTTACATGCAAGATGCCATTCAGCAACATTCATGCAAATATACACAGTGAAGCAATTATATACTGATGAGAGAAGTGCTCCACTGTCAAAGAGAACTTTAAGTACTTCTGAGAACTGAAGTGCCTGGCACCCAACCCCACAACGCTCTAACACACATGGGAAGGCACAGGCGTGCATCAGCCATGCATCAAGCACAGACTGTAAAAATACACAGTGCTGTTACATTTTTGGGTGTCGGGGTGGTTTTTTTGGGGGGTGCTTGTTTTTCCGGTTTTTTTTTAATAAAAAAGGCATCTGCTAAAGTGTTTGTGGAGTGTATGAAAGCCCTTTCTAAAATTCCCACATTGGAGTGTCATTCTGATGGTAACAAGCACACAACAATACAGTCTGTAAGGGGAATAGAGCAGTGACAGAGTGCAGGGTAGAAAAATACAAGGACACTTCCTGAAAGCTAGAATGGCATGAAGATACTCAGCCCACAAAGTTGCCTGATGGTGCTTTTTCACCACTAATTTTATACCACACACACCAGGCAAGCATGCTATGAACCTAGTTACTTGATCTTGATACTTGTATTAGCCCTACAGGTGAAAACTCCTGTTTGTAGCTTCTAGCAGATGAAATATCTAACCCATCTATCTTCCACCTTCAGGATAAAAATGTTTCTATCCATTTTTATCTTGAATATTAATCACATCTTGCCTAGAATTCCTAAGTGACTGGATTTGTGAAATGTGTGTGCTTCTTGCCAGTCCTCATTGCTGCTTCCAAAAGGGAAAATTCTGCGTTAATATTGTGAGATTCTGATATAAGCCTCAGGTCAGCAATTTGGCCAGAGCTCATAAACACCCCTGCAACACACACAGTGTGAACAGGGCATTCTTCCTCCTGTCCACATTTAATGAGATGCAACAAAAATCTGCCAGATGCTGCTCAGCTCAAGACACAGGTTTGTCCTGTTGAGAAAGCCTCTAACCTAAGGGATGAAAAGGACAAAAGCAGCAGAGCCAAGATTCTACCCTAGTATTTGACACCTCTGTGACTGTGGATTTAATGGGAAATGTCTGCTGTTCATAAAGCCACTACATCTGCAAAACCAGGGCTTTGAGGTGGTTGGGAAGGGGACTTCAAACAAAAGGGAATTTTTGCAATAGATTAGCAAACAAAAACCAGTCCATAAAATTCACATAGGGCAAACCTTTGCTCTTGGGTAGAGGGAATCTGACTACCACATCCAGGCCAGCAAGCAAAACCACACAGTATTCTTCGATTCATGTGGATTGTTCCTTAGTTCACAAAAGATTTTGTACAGGGTTGCTAACAGAAGATTAGAAGCCATTTTAGTCCTTTTTCAATCTGAAATTTGCTTGTACTGGGATTTACTCATTGGGATAACTCACTAGTTTGTGAGTAACCAGAAAAGGGACGCACAGTGGTATTGTCAGTTTTAATAAAACCGAATGCTCCTAAATACATGTATTTGGACAAATATCTCTAAATTCAAGGAAAGCCAAAACTGGGTGGTTTGGTTTTTTTTTTAAATTTGCAGCTGAAGAAACAAATGCAACTCACAATTCAGTGTCATTACTGCAGCATTTCAGCAAACACTCCTTCTGCCTTAGCATGAAACAGAACCCCAAACCAAATCAAACCTACGCTCCAAGCTTGGAGCAACTAATCTACACTAAATGCATCAAAATGACCTGCTTTTGTTTTGTTTCTATCCATTAAGATAGGAGACTCAGAAAAGGAATAGCTTACCTACATGTGACCAAAAGATTAAAACTGAATACTTGAAAAATCCCTTGTGAATTTTATGACATAGCCCAAAGTTGAGCGCAAGTGATACCTACCAGGTATGCAGAATTTGTGATACAGGGTAGACACATGATTACACATTTTCAGAGCAAAAATGCCTGTTGTGGACACTGTACATTCTGCTAGGGAAGAACTAAACCCCTTTCTTTATCTGATCTGTAGATGGCTGCAAGTGTAGCTGCAGCTGTTTATAAAAGAACCTCCTGAGCTTGTGCAGCAGAAATGGATGCATTCTGCGTGCCACAGGCTGGATTCCACTGAAAGACAACAGGCAGGTATTTTTTTCAAGTGGTGAAATGTATTGTGAAACTTATGGGGAAATAAAGAAAAATTAAATTGCCCCTATCTTCTTGCAAGGTTACATTAAATATATTCAGCTAGTTACTGTGCCCACTGACAGCCCAAAGCTGCTCCTTTAGGAGGAAAGACAGCAAGGAGAAGGTGGTCTGGCTATGACCTGGTAAACAAGAGAGAGTTAATAAAGCCTGGAGCTAACTAAGCTGACCCGTGAAAAATATGGACTGAAGGCAGACAGAGAAAGGCAGGAGCTTTATAGAGAAGGTTTTAGGACACTTTTAGCCCAAAGGTAGTGCTGTAAATTTCACAAGTAGGTATACTATTTGCAGATGACATCTAAAAGGACACTTCCTAACCTCCAAAGAGCCAACAGAAGAGCAACATTTGAGTAATGTGTATTCTAGATTTGCATTTTTGTTTTTCGTTTTAATATACAAAATATCCCCCCATGGAATCTGCTGACAGTTCCACAGTGAAAAATCCTGTAATTCCTCTATTTTAACATATCCTTTAAAAATAAAGCAAGCAAGAAATCAGTGGCTGAGGTTTCCTCAGAGGTATGTGGTGCCTGCCAGGAGGCAGGTTTCTGTCCTCTTACCTGAGAGAAGCCCTCTGTTTCTTCTCAGAGCTTCTTACTTCTTCATTAGCTTTGCTTTCAGCTCTATGTCTGGCACTCTGCAAATCTGCCAACAAGAGAAGGTACATGACTCTCCCATTACTGTCCATGCTGATCAGCATAACTAACATGCTGCACTGCAAATACAGTTTTTCTTCTTGGTAGATCCAGATGTAATGTATCACTTCGTGTAACCTGCTCAAAAGCCCTTCTGTCTACAGGACACATTTTAGGCAGACATCACCTTGACTGCCAGACATTGGTTGGGGTTAGGCTGCAAGTCATGCAGCAGGTTAAACCCAGCCACATTCCCACTGATATGCTTGTCCCTCAGGAGGGCTCGGCAGTTTGGAGCTCGATGAGGTACTAATGCATCCCATAGCTTCCCAGCATTCCTTTATGTCCGCACTTCACCAAGTAGGTGTACATACTGAAACTGAAGTAGCAAGGCTCTCCTTTCAGATAAGGTGTCCATATTTTCTACTGAAGTATTACTCTGAATGCTTTTAAGCTTTTAATTTAGTACTACTTTTTCTTCTTAAGTAATTATGCTGATACAACTACTGGAGTGAATGTAAGGTGAAAAGCCATCAGAATATAAGCCAATTTGTAATGGTGGACTCTGGCCAGCACAGAAAAATGTGCAGGTTTTATGCAGAGATTCAGAAAGGTTATTTATGTTTGATTGTTCTTAGCCAGCAGCAAACATAGCTAAACACTTGCAAAAACCATTTTATACCACACCTGTTCCCACACAAACTGAGCACTGTAGTATCAGCAGAGTTAAACCAGCACAAGTTGAAAAGGCCTTAAATCTGCCTTGCAGTACACAAAGACAGTTACACAACATGCAGGTTATTGCTGCTGCCAAGAGGAATAATCAGGAAAGGAAACCCTAATTTGCTTAAGAGACACTGAAAGGATGGTAGGCAATTTTGCACTTGAGATCCTACAATTGGTTCATAGAGTTTAAAATACCCATTTAATTAATTGCCTTTAAGTATATATTTCTTTGTATGAACAAAATATAAAGACAGATTTTTAAGGCATTCTTGAGGTTTTTCACATTTTTTTCCTATGACTGATTGCACATCCTTACCAGTATGATTCAACAAGATACTCTTTTTCTTCTGGCTGCCATCTGGTGCCACAGTAAGTTTCACTCGGAGAGTTTTGCTGGAACTAGGAGAATGGTTTACTGATGCATCAACTACCTCATAGATGGTATGAAGCAAGCTGGTAATATCCTATAGTTGGATTGAAACACAAAAAGACACACTGTTGTGAAAATGGTATGAGACCTACAGCTTTGATACTTAAAAAACTGCTTTACACTTGGGACTATTAAATGCTGAGATATCCTCAGAGATCACTGAATTTAAAAGAGCTGAACTTGCACAGAAACTTTCAAGGCAGGAACCATCTCTCTCCTCTCTTTTTTCTACTGTAGGCTGTAATGTAAGTCACAGAAGGGAATGATTCAAGTAGATGATCCATATTCTTCTTCATCAAATGGCATAAGACTTATGAAATGGGGCAAACCAGATCAGAACAATAAAAGCACGTGCTATTCAGGTTTCCCAAACTGCAAATCAGCAAAATTGTGCTCTGCTTTTTCTTTCCTTTGTTTTCCACAGAACCCAGGAATAACCATTCATACTGCACTAAAAATTGAGTTCACATAACCAAAACAAATACAGCAATTGAAGAGAATATTGGACCTTATAGTCTGATTACTTCTGGTAAGAGAAGTGGCAGAATTGTAAACCTCAGGTTTGACCATAAATGACATCTGAATGTCACTCTACATAAGTGTACTTTGCTAAATTCAAATGAGTGCTAAATTTACATGTTTGAACAGAGATTAGCCAGTCGAACCTACTATATAAAGTTTGTCACCCATCTCTCTGAAGGCAATGGGACATGAACAAAAGCTTAAATGTCTGGCTAGATCAGAAAGAACACTTGCCAATTTTAATAAGCCAATTGTTGCACACAGAAGAAACACCATTTAGTAGCTGGTGGTGCTCAAATGTCTCTCAGGTTGATCTAATCTTACCAAGCTCAGATAGGGTGCTACCTTATATTGCCAGGATGGAAAGATCTCTTGGCTCACATCTTTTCTCTCAAAGGAATTTCACCCAAATTGTTCTTGAGCACCAACCTAAGGCCAAAGCATACTGATCACTTCAGGCTATGAAGGTACTATTCAATGTATATCTGAGAATTTCTCCATGCTAGTCTTCCTATTCCTCCATCTATCCTAGTACCTAAGCTTTTTCCAGATGCCTGCAAGCACATTTATATAGAATTACCTAAATCACCCTTTGTTAAGTAGAAGTGGTTCTGAGGATTAAGGGTCGGGTCTATGAAACTTCAAAACCCTCTACAATTTTGCCTCTGCCCACAGGTCACGGCCATGACAACAGCAGCTCAAACTGTACTATGCATTAATGGGTCCCACTCCTTCAGTAGTCAATATACTACACAGTCCTTATTATCTAACCAGCTTTAAAGGTGACACCGAAATACTGATTCCTACTCACAGAGAATTTAGGGAAATAGTGGCCTTGTGGCCAGGACAAATGATTTTACAGTAAATGACTGCCCAGCTCAATAGGCATAACGAATAACTAAATTCTAGAGTGTCCAGCCTTTGTCTAAACATGCATTCTCTCTAACTTTTCTGCACTCAGTGGACATTCTCTAGACTTAAGGGTTCAAGACAACATATTTCTAAAAGGACAGCAGAATTTGCAGTCTCCCCTTTACTTCCACACTGAAAAACCTTTTTTTACTATTGCCATAAGAGTCTTTCCATATGGGCTCTTCACATCAGTAGCTACTCTCCATCCTTTTGAGAGGAACTACTGCCTAAAGCCTGAATGAGGAAGAGACTACTCAGTGACAGCCTGGTGGACACCTCGCAGCTCTTTAACACATCTCACTTCTCACACTTCCACTCTAATCTGAAACTGAGCCAGACCCCTAAATAGACACAGCCATATCTGACAGACAGCTTGAAGGGCTGGATTTTTATTTCATCTATGAGAAAAAAACCCAACCAAGCAAGAACATAAACAGAAAGACATACAAAAAGTACCTGTTGCTTTATATGCCCTCCGTAAATAATGTTTTAGGACCCTAGTGCTATAATCCTACACCTCAATAAGCCAAATCTTCCCCTTCAGCAGAACACTTATGGATCATATTTATGCTTAAAAGCTTAACAGGGCCTCATACACTCAGCACTTTGGTGAATGAAGCTTTTCCCATACATTCCTTAACAAGCATTGGTTAGCCAACATGGCATCCTTCCACACAAGGCTACTATCAAGAGGTTATTATCAACTCTTTCATTCACAATAATCTCTCCTTCCTTTTTTCAGCTATGCCAGATGTTAGCACAAGCGGATCATCCCATCTTTTTTAACTTCAATAGGCAAAGACAAAAAGCCTTTGCTCCCACTGTCCTCTTGTGAAGGGACACACCATCTGCCCCTTGTGCTCCGTGAGGGTCTTTCTCAACAAGCCACTTGACTCAGCAGTTTTCAGAGTGCTCTCAAATGCTGTCACGGAAGGCCAGATACAACATTTGTGTGTGTGACACATACTTGGCAAGTCAGAAATATGCATGCACACTTATCACATCAGGACAATTTATCTCTCTCAGCCAAATGGGCCTGAATTAACCCAAATTAATGTCCAGGCTCCAAGCAGTTTAGGAGGCTGCACAGAGGTACGTGGATGCCTTCTGGCCTTACATGCTTTGCCTGTGCAGCCTGTTACACATTTAATAGCCAGCTCCCTCCACAACAATCTGAACTGCTTTGCATTCTGGCACTGAATGAACGTGGTTGTCAGACTGGATATATACCAAGATCGAGGTTAGGGATATCCATAAGTAACCACTTAATGCTTATGCTGATCTTTTAAATACCGACAACAACATTTTTATTATAGGATTCATTTACTTGTGGTCCTTATTTGGGATTGGAAATTCCAGCAAACTGCCAGTTCTGATTTGGTCAAACAAGTCTGCTTGGGTCATTCGCTACTCTGTCATCTATCAAAGTCCTGGACAAGTAGGTACCAGCTACAAGGCAGTCTGAACCTCCTGCTGCTTTCCAGCTATTGCCTAACAGTTATATCATACAAATTCCCAAGGCACTGATCTGGCAGGAATAGTCTTCATTGAGGAGTTTTAAATGGTGACTAGAACTACCTTCTCAGAGCCCTTTTTTAGCAGCTAATACAGTAATGGTTTCTTCTAAAACTAATAGCACAAAGACATTTAGGTACTTTACCAAAAAAAAAAAAACTACCCAAAAAAACCAAACCCCAAAAAACCTGTTTTATAGTTATGTCTACATTTACCCTCCGGAGAATTTTCACCTTCCAGTAGCCTGCCAGGAATCTGAGGCAACTAAAGTTCCCCATGAAAGCAGTCCCACTGCACGTTATCTGCATTTAAATTTCTTAAAGAAACTCAAAGAAATTTAAGAAATTTATATTTCTTAAAGAACTGCCTAAACCCACTGACACAGCTTTACCTTTTACACACCAACCTGTGCGTTTCACCGTCCCCAAGTAATTCAGTATCAAAAGATCAAGAATAAAAGGCAGTTAAATCTTCCTCTCTTCTGGCACATCAACCAGCACATCTCAGAGGTGACCTACCAAAGAATCTAACTTTTCTGCTCCATGGATTATGATTTTTACTAATCATATGATTCAGGAGCTGCTTTGCTTGAGACTGCTCGGCACTTGTCACACAGAAAGTTTCATCCCACATTTCTGAAACTTCCTCCCTTCTTACATAACAAATAAACAAGAACAGGTTTTCCCATTTTTCAAAAAATATCCAGTGTTTCCCATTTTTCCAAAAATATCATTGCTTGGGTTTTGAACTGAAATGTACTTTTAAACCATTTCTAGTTTAAAATCATTGTGGGCTTTTAAATCAGCATATTAAATGGGTAAAGAGAAAGAATATTTTAAAAAGAAAAAAGTCTCCCCTTTATAGCGAAGGGTTTATTAGAGGGGAAATAGGTGGCATGAATCTAACTACTGCAGGGCTTCTAGCATGCAGAATTTCTGCTGGGATAGCTAGTTAAATCAAGTAAGAAAACTGGAACTATGATAATTTTTCCTTAAAGAGGAAAACAAATGCTTGCTGGGTAGTATCCAAACAGCCAGCACATGCCGTAACCAGATTTATTTCTGTCTTGCTTATTGAACACTACAGTTGCTTCTTCCAAGGGTGAAGGATTTAATAGTGTTTATCTGTATGTTTTTCACACTCTATTTTATCAAGCAGCTAATACAACAAAACATATTAGATGATTAACTTTAATAGATTGCCAGAAATAGTTGCATTAGAAATACCAAAAGGAAACAGTTAAGGCCACACACGTATGCCACACTCACACACATATCTGCAGATCTCCAGAAGGACATTAGCAGAAATGAAGCATATTCAGAGGGACTAGTGGGTCTGCAAAAAACGACTATGGGCAAATTTCATTGAAGGATTCTTCATTTCTTCCAGAACACATATGACTGAAAAAGTCCCAATTCCAGGTGTTAATTTGTTACTCCTCAGGAGCATTAATGACCCAGGGACAACCCTACTTTTCTACTATTAGTGTAGTTTATCATCATAGGACTAGTTCGCAAATTAGAGATTCTGTAAAGGAAACTAAGAGACTTCTCCAGCAGAATTGATTTAACAGAACATGATATTTGCACCAAAATAGCCTCAAAAACCAACCAACCCCTCCGCACACACACACTTAAGAACACCCCACTGAGTTTAATAACACTGAAGGAAAACCTAGTTTGATTCTTTGTAACTTGTCCAAGAGAGACGTCTTTGTATCCCCTCAAAGCCAAAAGAGAAAATCATGCTTTCTCTTCATACTTCTCTCTGGCACAAATCCACCATATCTAATGTCTGCAATGATGGCCCCTCCAACACAGACAGGCACTACTCTTCCATCAGTAGGTTCCAATGCTGCTTACATATCATGAGTTGATACAATGTTGACAGAGTTAAACTCAGCAAATTTCAAGATAAGGGTCAGGCTGATAAACTGTAGCCTCAGAAAAGACAGTGTCCTTCCCCAAGTCATAAATTGGTGCTGAGTTCTGGATGCAAAAATAACCACAAACCTTTTCACTCACTACAGAGGATATGAGCAAAAATAACTAAAAAAGGAAAACCAAAATGGAAACATAAGAGAAAAAATTGGGTATTTAATGTAAGATACAAAGAACGCTTTTGGCATTAAAAATACATGAAGAGAAACACCAGTATCAGTTCATTACCTTTCCCTCAGAAAAAGAAAAGTACAAATGTCTCATTTGTACTTTGTTTGTAGCCTGATTTTTACATACAGCAGGGTGTTTTTATTGCAACATCAGCTTTGTTTGATCACGTAAGTTTCTGAATCATTCTTATTTGGAACCTAAAAGGAGCTTCACTTGCTATCTGTTCAACAGCTAGTCTAGAAGAAATTCCTTTTTTTTAGTCCTGACAAGCAACTTTCTTGTGTGCTTATTCCTGTGCAGCCACTCACCAAATGAAGAGCTGATTGCAAAGAGAAGAAGTTAAAATAAAAAAAAAAAAGGGGTGGGGGGGGGAAGAGCTAGTGTTTATGCAGTATAATTACATTCAGAGAGCTCAGTATAAAACCTCATGGATCAAAACACATTAGTTCAATTATCCAAGTTTCAAGTCCGATTACAAATATCTGTGTGAAGATAATTACAGTGCAGCTGTCAGTTCTAAAAAGGCCTGCAGTACATAATGAATTGTCCTCTTATGGCTTATGGAATGAAGGGGAACATTATTAGCCAAGTTGTGTAATATACATATTAAAGCTTGAGAAGTTATCTCCCACTGCACCAAAGGAACTGAAAAATGGTCTTCTATGACAGAAAAAGCAGTAGTTTAATAACATACAGTAATGCTAATTTTATAATTTGCCATCCAAATAATTATGCTTTCATAATGGGTGTATCTCTTCAAGAAGCATGACTAGATCTGAATTTCTAATTATAAGGACTATGGAATAAGTCATACAGGCTCTAGGAGGAAATCAAAGCAGTATTAAGTTCTGAAGATATTGTTAAGATCCAGAAGAAATTTCACTACGATGGAATTTGAATGCTCTTGCAGTGATCTGTCATTGTGTAAACCCAAGGGAAATTTTATCCAGTAACCTAGCCCATATTTTATTTACAATTTTCAAACATTTTAATGAAAAAGACCTTAAGTCCACTTGTAAAATTGCACCCCACCTACATGCCTCTTACATACTTCATTTAACACCTTGTATTCCTTTGGAAACTCCCTAGATATGAAGTTCAATGTTAAAAACACAATGACTTTGAATCAAATGAAATGGATGTGGGTGGGCAAGTCACTTTTCCAGCAGGAAGAACAAGAATGATAAGGTTTTTTGTAAAAGCACCTCAAGGTCTACAGATAGAAATCTGACTCTCTATTAAATCTGGCTATAAATTCAGGAAATGTTACACTGAAAATTTCAAAGAAGGAGAAAAGGTCCACACTAAGCTTTTCTCACCAGAACACTGGACCTTAGTTTAGAAAAGCTGTCTGGTCCTGAAAGCATTTTGATCAGCTCACTAAATGGCACTGGTACAGATCAGCCCTCTTCCTCAGACTGTCCGTTCTGTCCCTCATCCAACAAAGTGCTTCACATACTTTTAACTCAAAGCATGTGTTCCATTCATTTGAATTGAAACTATTCACACGTTTAACCATCCTTAAGTCCTTTGCTGGATCAGGAGCAGAGCTGCTTAACAAACAGAACAACAGATCAAGCCCGCGATGTGACTGCCAGGCTCTCAGGGGCTGATAGAACAAGGAATTCTATGTCATATGAAGAGAATGAAATTCCTCTTTTGTAGCCAAGATTATCTAGGACCTGCTATCGGTTAGTCATTCTTGCACAAACAACTCTTACTTTGTATCTGGATTCAAGAGAAGACAACCAACAAGATGCATTAGACAAACAGTGCTGGGACAGCTTGCAAAATAAGTGTGTAATGTAACAGGGGAATTCTGCAATGGTGCATACTATTTGTTTCTATCTTTGTTCACATCTAAAGAGCTGAAAATTATCAACCTATTCGGTTCCTTGGTTAAAAGAATTATTTTTGGCACAGGTTCAAGCCTGAATATAGCAACCTCCAGACCTCAGAGTAGTATAATTTTCAATCCCTGCACAGATTTGGTTTCAGTTAAGCTGCAGTCTGCTCTTGTAGCAGGGAGAGGTAGAATTTGGCTGTAACATACTCTCTAAGTACAGTCAAATTAAGCTCTTTGGTGTACCACATAATCACAAATAATTATTGTATACATACTTAAAAGCATATTCTTGTTATGTTCAGCACATGGAACTCCCACTGACATTAATGGGAATTCCATGCCTGAATGTAAAGGACACCCATGTGTGTGGGTTTGGGTTTTGTGTGTTTTTGCCCTATTCTTTGAGAGTCACGATAATCTTGTAATGAAGACTTAGCCTTGGGTCTCAAAAGATCTGGGCTCAATCTGCCACTAGATTCTTGTGAGACTTCATGCAAGCCATTTTTCTGGTCTCTGTTCCCCACACATTAACAAATACAATACTTCTTCCCAGCACCCCCCCCTTCTCCTTGCCATCTCCGTGTATCTCCTCTTCCCATCTGAAACTCTGGACTTGGTCTGTAACATTTCAACTGCTTGTTCTCTTGAATAAGGGGCAGAGATTTAATTTGACTATTCAAAACGCTGTCAAAGCAGAGACAGTAAAAAAAGCCTTGTAATGATGTCCACACACATGTTAAAAACCCTGAACCACCATCACATTTGGAAATACACTCATAAATGTCAAAACATATTTGCTTCAGTCTTGTAGGAGAAAATTCTGCCCTCATTTGGTGTCAAAGGCCATTATACCTTTAGTATTTGCCCTATTCCTTTCAATCAATTCTCAGTAATTTTCACAGGAATCTGCATAAGAACAGAGAGGGACAAAACCTGTCAATTTTCAGCTGATTATCTGAAAGCATGGGAGCAAATAAACACACCTTCCAAAATATCACTGGCTGCACACCACAGCCAACTACAGTAAAAGACATTCTTCCTGAAAAAGTATAGAACCATAGAATGTATTGAATTGGAAGGGAACCATAAGGATCATTGAGTCCAACTCCTCACTCATTCAATTTGGATAGAAATAGTTCTGAAAAAAGGACTGTATTCTAATCTATACATCCTTGTATTTAGCTTCTTATTTGCATAGGCAATATGACCTGAAGACATCCTGATAGTAAAAAATATGCATGGGCATGCTGTGACACCCATCCACTACGATCCCACAGTAAGTGCCATCAATGTTATTTAGACTTGGAAGGAGAAGGCAGACATCAGCCTAATAGTCATGAAAACAACAGAACAGTATAGTTAGTCCTACTGGAAAGAATGTCTGAAAGGCACCTTGCTGTTTGGTTAGCTTAACTCTGAAAAGCAGGATAGAAGCCAGAACAATATACATTTGCAGGAGTTTATTTTGACAATGTGTTTAGTTCTTCAGTTGTTTCAGATACTTCTCCTCCTGAAATGCCAGTACTATTTTTCTAAAGGCTAATCCCAGATATTAAACAACAACCAGCTTAAGAAGTGGTACAGTACATCTGAAAACAGTAAACTACTGGTGGGATGGTTTCTAGGAGGGAAGGGTCCATGGAAGCTGCTGTTTAAATTGGCAGGACACCTCTATTTCATAGAAGAAAAAAAATGTTCCTGTTATAAAACACTTCTCTTGTTAGCAAATGCTGCACACAAAGGGGCAGCTGTACTTTGCTTACCTCACGTGTGACTCTTCCGTTGTTATCAAAGTCATACAGTGTGAAGGTCCATTCTTGCCTGTTATCTTCCTCTACAGACACATCACATTGCAATTCCTAAGAAACATGCAAAGAGCAGCTGATTACCTAAAGCAAAAGGCCTTTTTGTAGAGGAGACTCTCCACAGAAGGAGGCTGCTTGCTTTCTTACTTCCTCCCTCCCTCAAGGAGAGGAAACAGTGTATGTCCCAGGGAGAATGACGTCCAGGAAACTCAGGGCATGTCCCAGGGGATACCTCTGTCCACCTCACTGAAGGAGTCTCATCACAATCACATGGTAATCCTAACTCCCTTGGGCTAGACTTTGAGCAATCTGCAAGGTACTTTCTACTTCATTGCAGAAAACACAAAACGTTACAAGAAAACTACTCCCTGAAGCTCTTGAAATGCAAGATTTCCCACTAAAAAGTGAGAAAGAAAACTTCACTTAAGCCAGGAAGAGAAAGATAACAGAATCAGACTCCCAGAAACAGCGGCAGTACACCACAGTGCCAAGAGGGGTCATTAATACAAAAGGGACATGAGGCACAAGTGAGCCCTGTCCTTGACACAGATATTTGATACCCAGAGGCTGTCAGAGTTAGTGCAGTACAGCATCCTGCCGGTGAAACTCCTGAAATGGAGCCTGCCTTGAAACTGGCAGGCAAGAACGACCTAGGAGTAGTGCCTGGTCCTTATTTGAACTGTGCTTCTGTGTGATCTGTGGAAAGCCTGAAAGAATGAATTTGTTCAAGGGGAAAAAAATTCCCTAAACCAAACCCAAGACTTCAGTCAAGAACAAAGGATGCACTTTGACTGACTCCAGTCACCCGGGTGCAAATTGTTTGCTTTCCCCCCAGACCTGTGCAATCAGAATTATCCAGAGCCACAACAAGGCAAAATAGAAAAGTTATAGTGCAATTACAGTGAAAGCCACTGTATGCAAGTAAAATAAACAGCTCCAAATAGCTTCAGCATGATAGAGCTCAAAATACCTGGTTGATCTTCTGACTTGAAACCAATTCCCTAGAGCAGTTATGGGTACCCCCTGTCCCCTGCTGAGTTCAAAGGCAGCCTCCTCCGGGTTGTAACAAGCCCGCCTGAAAGCTGCCAAGTGCCCCACACTCTACCTTGGAAACACAGTTTCACGTTACATAAACACTCCCGGCACCTTTAAAAGCCAAATCACATCCACCTCAGATTTAGACCTCTTGTCTCAACACTTGAGTTTCTGATTCTTTTATACCTTCAAAACATCTACCAATCTCTCAGCTCCTAGCTTACATCATTTGTAGAACAAGGGGGGAAATATCAATACTTGGTTTCTTGCCACAGGTTAATACTCCCTTGTCCCACACTGCCTAACATAACATCTTTATGTGAGGATGTGCTCTGCTTAGTTAAGAGCCATGGCAACCTTCCCTGCATTAGTCATGGAGCCTAGTACCAAGTGCTAACCTTTATGGCATGCCAAGAACTACTTGGGAACAAACACAGACTCTGCTGGTACGGTAAAGTTCCAGCTACTCTGGCACCAACCATGTTGACAGGTGTCCTCCAACATTCAACTATCAAGGCTCTGCTAATTGCAATTTATCATGCCTTTCCTGTCTGCAAATGTCTGTTACCCAAGGTAGAATACAAAGGTGCCTAGAAAAAATAAAAAAAGAGTTATTGCTGTGCAACAAAACAAAAGGCAGGAAAAGTCACTGCCCCCAGAAGGCAACATGCACCTAGCAACACCTGAACCCCTATGGGAAAGCTGTCTCTTTTTAATCAACCCTAAAACAGTACCACAGTCTACTCTAGACAAGGAAATGAACACTGGAGCCATGCTGCAAGGTGGCTGCATGGTCTTTTAAATAACAATTGCGGAACGCAAAGCTCATTACTGTGACAGGCTGACAGCACTGAAAGGTAGGAGTTTGCCACGTCTGTTGAAGTGCAGAGAGATGAAAATCTGTGCTGTTTCTTGCCGATACCATAGTATCTTCCTCCTCACCAAGACAGACAACCCTCTAGCTGGATGACAGCATGTTTCAACACTGGTATTTATTAAATCACTCCCTATATAAACAAGACCTGCCAACTTAACACAATGTCTGGAAATTTTATGATGTTTGTAGGTCTACAAGGAAATAGACTATCAGCCTCATAGCCTTCCAGAATCCTTTCCCTCTTGCCATGTGATCCAACGGATTTCCCATAGAGCAGGTCAGGGTTATTTCACTCTGGAGGTCCAGGCACAAAAGACCAATGCTTAAGGACATTTCACAAACATCTTTTACACCAGGCAGATTTAACCAAGTACAATAGTCCATCAGACTCAATCTAAAGATTTGATAACATCATATCTGGCATAATTAATTACTAACAAAAGGATCATAAAGTGTTAAACAAAATGCATCTTCTTACTGTATATTTCAGATCCTCCAGAGGAATGTCATCATTTGATCCTCTCTAAATCTCTAAACCAATCTCACCAATCACCTCGTGAGGAGCACCAATAGTAAGACACTGACTTGTGTCAATTCTGCTTCCTCCTGTGCCCGTTACAATTGTAGGAGCTATATACGTGCATCAGAGGATGCTTTGGTCCACAGGTTATTTTGCTACCATAATTATATCAGTACAGTGAAACTTTTAAAAAATAGAGGACTTACTTCAAATTTCAGTTGCTTCTTGGAACCTGTGCGTGTGTCACTTTCTTTTTCTGCTTTCTTTTCATCTCCGCTGCAGACTCCATCTGTCTTCTCCGGAGGCAAAGCCACTGAGAAAAATATATTTAAGAAAAAAACGCTTATAAGGAAATGTCAGAGCAGTCTCATATTTGCAAATCTGTCTTTATATTTAGGGTGAAATTGATTTCAGGAAACTTGTATGAAAGGATCATTATACTTGATTTGCTTTTGTGTTCACCACACATCTGGGATAATTTCTGCAGACAACCAACAGCTTTTGGTACACAGCCTCTCCTACAAACATCACTAGAGTCATGGGAAATTCAAACACAGTATTTTGAGAATATAAATCAGCAGAACTCTTGTTGTAAATTGAATAATTTTGCAAAATATTGAAAGTTTGTGACATATTGCAAAAACACACTGCACTGATCAGCAGTGAATGAAGTAACAAAGCTGAAATGAAGTCCTTGCTCTGTTTCAATTTCCCTTCTCAAATACACACAAACCTTACACCAAGGTAACACTACCTGTTAGAAAGGTTAAGCTGCATTTTTTCAAGTAGCTACACAAAAGGATTTCACCTCAGTTTTGAGCTAAAAGATTTACACTTGCATAATTCAATAGCATGGAGAAAGTGAATCAATATCAACATGTCAGGCATAGATCACATATAACATACATGTTATCAGACACATAACTGAAAGACAGGTATACATCTCATGAGGATTAAAAGACAAATGGCCAGGAACTTAATAGCTGTGGCTTTGGCTCTTGCAGAGACACTACACTACTTCTTATCTGAAGAAAAGGAATACTATATTCATTATGCAAATACACAGATTTTTTTAACCCTACCCTCAAATATTTTAAATACTTTTTTTTTATACATCCACATACTCCTACCAATGTTATGCCTGTACTTTCTTAGGCAGTAATCCTGCCTACTCCTGAAAAATAGAAGACATTGCAAGAATATAGGTCTTTAAGTCAGCATTTTATTTTTGTGCTGCAGCTTCTGCATTTACCCAAAGCCTTTATCCTAACACTATGTAGGAACTGTTTCTTGGGGATGCCTTTCTAAGCAAGAGCTCATCTAAGTGTCAGTTCAGTGAAGTCAGACTCTTTACAAAAAAGAAGACATGATCCCCTCCAGTTCAGGATGACCCATTTCAAACTTGATTTGTCCTGTGGCTCTCCCAGTGTTTGACACTACTGAGGTGCCTCCCAAGCCTTCTCCCAGGAAAGCAAGTCACTAGCATGCTAGAAATTAAGATATTATCCATCTTACAGTGTCTTTCACATTTAAAAAAGAAGAATCAGCTAAAAAATTAAAAAATAAAAAACTACCTTTACTATAGCTTTATACTCTCAGAAATTCTAAAAGGTAAGATTTCTGCCAAAACACTGCCACGCTGCAATATATCACATTTTCTAGTCTCGTTTCTTTGTTTAAATTTATCACTATTGCATCACTATTTTTTCCTAAACCCCCCCTCCCCCCGGTGGTATACTGTAAAAGATTCCAAACATGCAATAAAGAAAGGGGCAATGAGGTAGGAACCCTAACCTTGGAATTTCCTGACTTCAGTTTTGCATTTTTGCCATTTTGACATTACACTAACCTCAGCTTCCCAACACGTATACGCAATTTCCATTGCACAAATGCAAGTAGACACTGAGTTTATTATACACATACTCACACACTGATACACTTTGATTTCTACTCCAAGCCGTGTTAGAATTCCCTACAATAAACATAAGCTAAGCAGGAGGGTCAGCTGACAGTGGAGCAAGCTCACTTCATAGCAGCTCCTTCCCTTGTTCTTTTAACCTGGTGTTATTGGATGAGCAGGGATTGTTTATTAGGAGAGGTTTGTATAGTGTTTATCATAATGAAGGCACCTGCTAAAGTAAATATTACTTACAATACAGAACTTTGAAGTATATCTGAAGTAGGTCCATTTGCTTTATACTCGCTTTGTCCAGAAACACAACTCCATATTCCTGGCAGTTCAAAGCTAAGGCCACAAAAAACACCACACCTCACCCCCACCCTGCATAAAACATAAGATGACATCTGGCTGTCTACATTAGTCCAGCCTTACTATTTCACTCTAAAATCATCAAGAAATTAAAAGATAACGTGGAACTTCATAACAAGGACAGATATACTGAAAGCAGGTCTTCAGAACTACTAAATATGCCCTCAGATTTTCTGTGGCTTCTCACACAAAGTGGATAGAAGAGTTTGCATGAGGGGCTTTTGCAATTGCTCCCAATGTCACTCTAGGCAGTGTGAAATAAAAGCAAGCTGGACTGATATGGTCACTAGCTTTGGCAGAACAATGGGCAACTCATTGGAAAAAAAATTTAAATCCACCATTATCACATATACTTTAAATGTATAAAGGCACCTAGTGGCCAAAAGATGTCTACAGTGGTCTTTCACCTGTTAAGGGACAGCATCCCAAATTGCAACGGCAGAGCAAACACATTCAGCTGTGAGCCTGATGAGCAGATCCTGCTTGACACGACCATTCCCAGCCCCAGGCCTCTTCCCTGGGTTTTTCTGTCAAAAGGAAGTGTATTACAGAGCATTCCCTCCATTCCACCACCATGGTATTGCACTGGGCTGAAAGCTGCCATCACATCAAAAGAGCACTGGCCTTCCCCAGTCCATAGGATGCTTCAAAGAGGAGCAGCAGAATTACCTTCTGATTTGAGGAACAGCCCTTCCACTGGCACGTTTAATAACCTTGCTGGACATACAGTGTGTGTGTGTGTGTGTTCAGACAGGAAGCTTGCACTTTAATGTATAATCTATGTAACAGGGGAAAAAAATGTGCTCTGACAAATTAGTCTTTTTAAAAAACAAGAGTTGAACTATTGGGGAAGGATGAGATACATTTTGCAGTACACTCCTTGAGAGAGTTTAAATACTGTATGCCAGAAATTATCCTCTTTGAGCTCTGCTGACCTTTGATCTGAAGAACTCATTGGCCTTGCTGCTCTGGGGAATTATCCTTTGAAATCAGTTACTCATTTTGGAGCTCAGATGAAATAGGGAAATCTGGTGATCTCATCCTGATGTCAAGTTTCATTCGGCAAAATAAAATTAAATCTAAATGAAGAAACTTTAAAGGGGAATATGGGGGTATTAAAATACTATTTAGAGTGATCAAATAATACATCTGGGCATATATCCTCATGTGCCTTACTCAAACCCAATGAACATTTATAAATACATTCTGGAGTGGGACTGTTTCGTCTGAGAAGAGTTTTGTATTTGGTATCTTGTTTCTATACTTAGTTGTGACTATTGACATGCGCTCAGTTTCATGAAGGATACAAACACATGCTGAACCTACTTATAAATAAAATGAGAATGTCTGCTTGGGACAGTTAAAACTGGCAGCCTGTAAACAGAGATACAGCAGTGAGCCGCATGCCAAGGTTCAGATATATTCACAATGTGAACTTCCTTTCAGCTCTGCCAATGATATTAAACTAGACCAGACAAGATTGCTATCTCAAAGGAGTGTGGAGAATTAATAGACTTGTGTTTCCAAAGTCTAGGCTATCAGAAATAGGTCCATGCACAATATATCATCTGCACAAAAAGACTTACCTCCCCACTCAGATAACAAGTCCTGACAAAGAATGTGCTATATAGACAAATAGATAGAGAAACCTACCCCTGTTGTGGGAATCTACAACTGCAGAAAAAAACCCCTATATTTATGGCTTCTCAGGGGAATAACCATACGCTCTCAAAAACAATGTTCCCTAACAGAATGTTTCATGAATTGAAATACTGCATATGTTTTCTTTATGATGTTCTCTTTTCTTGTTCGTTATTAATGGTCTTGTATTTACTTCTATAACCTTAAGACATTATAAAAATGCGTCTGGACAATATTTGAAATTGGAAAGACAATAAAGGAAAAATATTAACTTGGAAAAATTGTGAAATACCATTCTTTCATGAAAAACAAACTGACTGGCTTAAGTGTACTAGCAGATGTTTCTCTCTAAGACTGTTAATTACTACCACCCAATTGTTTGTAATTGAGGTGGGGGAGGAAGAGAGGCAGAGAATGAACACCAGTTTAAAGGTCTTAAGACTTGTCATTGAAGAATAAAGTCTTTTCTTTAGGGGTTTATTCATTCCTCAGAAAAGGAGGTAATAATTCCAACTGTTCCTTAGGAATCACCAGTTGTGAGGTAAAACTGATTGCTGTGCTGCGTGTATTGAATGAGCATAGAAGACAGCTTCAGACAGCCAAACCATTCTTCACTGACCTTCATCCTGCATCTGAGAATAATGGGGAGGGGGGAATGATGGGGCGACACATAACGGGACAGAGCCAAAATACAGCCGCAGTCAGGTCGAAATGACTGTGTAAGCTTTCACCCTCACTCTGGTGGCTTGTCATTTCAGATTTCTCAAAGCCTCATTCAAGCAAAGCACTGTGCTCTTTAACAAATTATCTCAGAGTAAGGGCAGTTTCCCTGGTTTTCAACTGTACTGAACACTTGAGTCAGATGGATTAAGAGGATCTTGCAGCCAGAAACTAACAAGGATGCAACTCTGATGATCATTCAAGTCTAAGTTATGGCAAACAGGTCCCAGTTTGCGGAGCAGTTAGGAAAACTTAGGCTCAAGATGAACTACCTCATTGCCTCTTAGGATTGATAAAAAGTACACGACAGATCACAGGGCCTTAACTCAGAAAGCAGAGCTATGGGGAAGCTATGCAATTCCACAGTGATGCATTATGACTGGACATTACAGGTGACTATTATCTTAACATCAGGGTCATTATTGTGTAACTGTTGAGAAAGAGCAGAGTAAGGGTAAAACTGGAGAACTGACAAAAAATGCCACCTATGAAAGTCAGCATCTGGTATATGTGAAACCAAACTGTTTCAAGTGAGATATTATTCTAGAATAATAGAATCTTCACCAGAAACAAAGGGACAGAATTATCCGTACATGGGAAAAAAAATAAACCACAAACTAGAAGAACCTGAGACTTGTGGGGGAGTAGGATAAAAGGAAAATTAAAAAATGCATAGACGTATCAAGACAAGGTGATGAACTCCTAAGTGCTTCTCTGGCAGCTCAAATTGAACTTCAGTAGTGATATTTGACTGGTGGAATTGAGCATCAAAGAGTTGGTCCAGCCGAGCTCAGTTGTAAAATTTCGATTGACGTCAGTAGGATAAGGGTTTCACTTCCAATTTACAGATCTAGCAGATGCAGCAGAATTTAAAGTCAGAGACTATGAGGACCAAAGGGATAGAAAGAGAATTAATTGTGTTGATTTTCCTGAAGTCTCTGATGTCTAAATTATCTGGTTCTGTCAACATTTTTTTCATTGCAAATCAGGTTTGACAAACATAACTGCAATTCTTCACTAACTGCACGCCAACAAGAGCAATAACAACTACGTTTGAAAGTCTAAATGATAATAACTATGTTTAAAAGTCCAAACTGAGAAGTCTTCCTTTAATTAGCAATTGCATTCACATTCAGATTTCACTTTTAAGTTCTCCTGGAGGCCATGGATTAAGAAATATCATCCCCATTAAGCACACAATTTGGTTTTATTTCACAGCGTTGATTGAAATGCATCCCCGATGGAGATAACTTTGCTCAAGCAAAAGGTCCTCTTCTCCAGCGGCAAGCGAATGTAGGCAGAATAGGGCCAAGGAGGGAGTAACATTCCTGTTCCACAGCCACCAGAATAAGAGCAGAGAAAAAAACAGGCTTGTCTTGGGTCAGTGCCAAAAGCGTGTATTCAACTTTCTCTGGCTGAAAGCTGAAGCTGATGAATTAGACACACCCTTCAAAACAACAAAGATCAAGCTGCCTTCTCTGAAACTTGCTGTAGGGAAATTAATTGTCCATTTTAAGTCCAGTGGGACAAGTCAAAAGCAATTTAGCAAGAGCTGTACTAGTAATGCTTTGTACTAGTCCGGGATGGGTATTCCGGCCTGAAAATGTGGAGAGAAGTCATTCTCTTCTATTTCACCATTTCCTGTTGATGGTCACAACACAAATTTAAGGTTCAATTGCACACCATGGAGTGGAAAAAACCCCAATGTTCATGATGTCACAAGACCTACTGCCAGCACCCGACCAAGGGGAGACAATTAAGCGCAGAACAGAGGGCTAGTGACTCAGACCATGTGATGGCTTGAGAAAAATCCCCACAAAAATAGACAAGCAAAATATGTTTTAATCATTCAGACATCAGATAATGATTCTAACTCACAAGTCACTGCTGGGACACTGGGGAATTGCTAAACTGAAATTCACTTAAACATTCAGAGAACGTTTCCTCTCCTTAATAAAACGTAGACAAGCCCAGAGGTCTGTACCACACCGCTTCCTTTAAAGCTTCGATTCCTTTTGCCAACCCCAATAATTTGACATATATCTAGAAATATTTCCAAGCCCTGATACAGAATCACAGCTTTCTGTCTAGGTCTGGTGTCTCTTTTTTTATTTGGCTGTTGGGTTTGGGGGAAAAAATTTTTTTACTCTCTTCTTACCAAAAAAAGGTTTTGTACTGAAGATGAGGACACAAAGGACAATATGGTCTCTCTCTGCTAGCTAGGGTGTAACTCATACATGCTTAAACGCTAACCCTGGATTTACTCACACTCTCTCTGGAGTTCGTTTGCTGAAGGGAGGGAGTTTGTTGAATTTTGCCAGATTATGATTCCCTGTTCCAATTAGTTCCCTAACTGGCTGTATTTCATCAACAGCGACTGCCAGATTAAATGCCTTACTTGACCATCTTCACCCAATACACTTTGATGTTCAGTTCTCAAGCTTCAAAATACCTTTTGGATTAAGATCAGACAGCACTAAATAAAATTACTAATTAATTAAGCAAAGTTAAATTTTAAACACTGTTTGTTGTGTTAGCCAAAAGCCCGAACAAAACAGTCTTTTTTCCCTCCCTCATTGGAGATCAAAGAAGATAATTTCTCCCTCCATCTTAAAAAAAAAAAAAAAAAAAGCAGGGGGATGTGGGACAGGGGAGCAAATCTCCACAAGCTTTGGTCAGAACAGTTCAGGATAATACCTGTAGCAGAAGATTGTGTTTGATCAGTGGGCATATCAAAAGCCGCATTAACAGAATACAATCTGCTGCAACAATCCGTAGGCATTTAACATGGGTAAGCACTTCAGTGAAAACTGTCAGTGTCATATGGACCACTTACCACTTTCTAACAGCATTAGGTGTCCCTGGAGCTCTGAACAGGCCTAAAGAGTGCTGAATTCTGTTGCTGAGCAGTGACAGATGGGGACACCAACTGATCACTTCTAACTTAAAGCAAAAGACAACCTCTCCAAAGATAGCCATGCACTGATTTTGGTTAGCAACTGGTAACAGTTAGGCTTTTTAAAAATCCCTTCTCTGTGTAAGTTGCAAATACACATGTTCACATAGGATTTTGTGTCTAAATTTTCTTTCTCTCTTGGGATTTTTCCCCCCTGATATTCAGAAGGGAGGAAAAAAGAAAAAACCCAACCGTCCCATAACCCTTTATTCAAATGAAGGTTGAGCAGGTAACGCTATTAAAAATGTAGGCTTTGATATCAACTCGCTCCCATCTAACTTAGAGGTTCACTGGGTAAATCATGTTTCCACCACCTTTGCTATGATAATGGGGCCTCTGAACTGTAAGATTCATTTAATCAGAATTGCTTCCCATGAGGAAGACCATCACTCTGACTCTCACAAAGCCTGCCTTTTATAGACAGCGATGTTGCAGACCTGCACTGTAACACCATTTCAGCCATGATGCATCAGTCACGTGTCTACAACTCTCTCATACTTAACATTCAGTAGCAGGTTTAGTGTTCCCATCCTCAGAGGTCAACATCTTACTCTGAGGTGGCAGAGGATGGAAATTACTCCACAACACAACTGAAAATCAACACAGTGACCAACAGTCCACACATATACATGTGCATGCACAAGGGCGTCTCTCTCCTTTTCCATTTTTGTGTGTGTGTGAGGGATGGCACTGAGGGGATATACTGCAAAACATGCAGAGAAGTATAGTTCATCAAAGCTTGACCTGACTTACCTGAAGTCTAGAGAGCACACGGGATCTCATTACAAGAAACTATTCCTACAGAGCAAATGCAGGTAACCGCTCATCGTTATTCATAATTATACTACAGCCTAAAGACCACAATCAGAGATGGAAGCCCACTGTGCTGTGTACTGCCTACAGTTCAGAAGAGGAGATGGTTTGGAGCATGCCTACGGGAGAGCCAGTCCTTCCTGTTGCTCTAGACAGCCCACGTGTTTCACAACCCAAGAGCCAGCTTCCCACTTGGAGTTGCCCCTTTGGTGGAAAACCCTGGGATATCCTCCTGGGCAGTGTCATTGTGAATTTCCATTCAATCGTAACGTCTTGAAACCTGGGTGGCAATCACTTCTGGCTAGTGGGGCCTGGGCAGTCACCCGTGCAGAGGAGTAGGTGCCCTGGGATGGGGTGACTGGGTGCTCAGTGCAGCTCCTGGAGGTCCTGCAGCAGGAAGAGAGAGCAGTCTCCATCTGAACACCAATCTACCACGGATATCCCTCCACACCTGGATGGCTCCACTCTCTGTAAAGGCTCATTAAAATACAAAACCAAAATCCCACGGGGCTGCAGCACCACACTTCAGCTTTATGCCTCCAAATCCTTAGGAGAGACTATAATTTCCTCCTAAATGAATCTTTTGCACACAGTTCAGGGCTGCCTTGGCTCCCTCCAGCCTCCCTGAACCAGTGCAGAGTCCTGCGCAGAGCCTGGCTGCCAGGCACAGCAAAACTCCCGGCTCCTCCAGAGCCCTGTGAAAATTCCTCAGGTAGCAGCTCTTTTACTTCTAGACATTTTGTTTTACAACTACTGTTCCTTTCCTCTCTTTTTGTTACCTTTACAGGTTTAAATCCTTCTTGGTACAAAGTTGGGCACCTCCTATGACACACTTTACTGGTGAAAGGACCTGGATTGCTGGAACAGATTTATAAAGCAAGAAAAACCTGATTACTGGTATTTTTATTTTTTTGGTAGGCTGGGGGTTGGGACTTTCCATCTAACAAGAGCAGCTGGACTCCGAGCTCTTTCAAGAGCAGAAATGTTGCTTCAGGTTCATTTCCACAACCCCATAGAGCTGCATTTATTATTTGCTTTTACTCACAAACTAGTTGTGGTTCCAAAAAAAAAAAAAAGAAAAGAAAAAACACAAAACCCAAACCCAAAGCCCAAACCCCTTCTTCCAAACAAATGACATTTTATCTTTTTCTCCACAGGAGAATAAGGTTGACTGCTACTTGTGCTTTGAGGTTTGGATATGATTGAGATGAAACAGCTGTTAAGAAAAAAGGGGAGGGGGCACTTTTTTCAGCTAAAAATACCATGCTTTTTTTTTTTTTTTTTCCACCAAACTTGAAACATGTGATGAAATTCAACTTTTAAAATATAACCCTGGAGCTACTTGAAACTATAAAAGTCTCCTCAGTATCTGAGGCAAGTCAGAATTTCCACTGTTCAAGCTGGGCTTTTATGAAGAGCAGACTTTAGAAAAAGCTGTAATCTGTCTAGGTAACAAAGGGCACTCGTTCTGCCTGGTGAGGTAAAACTTTGGGTTTCTGTAGCTACTGCTGCAGAAGTGGAGTCGAAGCACACAAAAGCACCCTGACTGATACACACTTTGAATTTGGAACAGCAACTGGCAAAAGCAATATGCTTTGCTCTGAAATTGCCTCTCTACGTCTGCATGTAAACGCTTGTGTATTTGTAAGGTGCAGCAGGATGGCAGGATGTTGTGTCTAAGCTATCCAGCCTGAAGGTTCAGGCATCTCTCTAGCTTCACAATCATCCAGCTGTCTATAGAAAACGATGGCTCCTACATGTGATCCCAGAAATTCAATAACTGTTTGATTCCTTCATGAACCGTATGCTCACACGCGGCACTGGGACAGGACATCCCCACAGGCAAGAGAAGGGCCTCTCGGGAGCACACACGGGAGAGCCAGACAAAAGCTCATCACAGAAAGCTCCCAAAAGCCAGCAAAGGGCACTTGAGCTCAGGTGCCTGGCTGTGTCAAGGGCAAGTCAAACACAAGAGAACCGCCAGCTTTAGGAATATTGGGGAGTTGCAGCAGGACATACTGCCTATTAAATGCAGTACTCAAGGTTTCTAAAAGTGAATTAAAAGTGTCATGCAAAGGCAAGGGATCTGAAACATACACATCATCTTCTGAAATAGCAAGGGCCAAAACTTCTTTCAATGACAAGAGAACAAACCTGGAATAATTCCATGAACTCCACTGTGAGATGATTATCTGGCCCCAAATCTTTGCCTGGAAATATGCTCTAGTTTCACATGGGTAAAAAACAGAGTCACAAGAGAGTCAGAGAAGAATGGCATTTTGACTCACTTTTCAAAAACATGTTTAATAAAACCTCCACGAACTGTGGTCAAAGCTACAAGAAAAATAACTGGTAATAATCGTTGCTGGGAAATTAAAAGTAGAAAAGGACCTTTGTTCTTCAAGTAGAAAAAATGAAACCATTGGCATTCATCATGTTTCCAGAAAGATTGTTTTCAAACTCCTGACTTGTTCCCATATTTCATTCTTTGTTCTTGGTGGTGGATGTCCTGGGGCAAAGTTCAAGTACATTTTTATACTTCTGCACATACACAGTAACAAAGCTTTATCTCTGTACCATACACACTACATCAGCTATCTCCCAGAGATACACCCAAGTCCCTCAGTTTGCCAAGTCAGAGCTGATGGCAGAACTACCCTCCAGATGAGTCACCACTGCTCAGGCGGGAGAGCAGGTCATATGGGTGGACATGGCTAGATGTCACCTGGATGTCTCACTTGGGTGGTGTTAAAGGTTTGACAGCGTACTCACTAGGTGGGCAGCTAGTGCAGAGCTAGTGCAGTCAGCCTGCACTCCTCTGCTCCCAGCACGATTGTTGCCCAGCCCAAGCTAGATGAACACCTCACCCGCTGCCCACGCATGCTACAGTTTCTTCCTGCTCGGAATCACAACACTGACAGCTCAAGGGAAACACCAATGACCAAGACTGATCTGACAAGTCCTAATTACTGAGACACAGCCCTTTCAAACCTCATGCATGGAGCATGAGCCTCGCATCGCTGTCACCCATATCTTACCCCTATCTCAGTCCCACTACACAGCAGTAGCTTCCCTTGGGCTTCACTCGCTGGCCCCAAATCTTTCAGGATGTGGAAGGCAAAGCAAGAGCCCTCCTCCTTTGATGAGGCCTCCCTTCGATTGCCCTGCTTCCCACATGCACCCTGACCATCTGCCTCTGCTAGAGAGGCAGCTTGAGAGATTTGTAGACATTGTTTTTCAACAGCTATATCCTCAGAGCTGACAGTAAATGAATATTCTTCTTGTTGCTTGATTCTTTTTTTAATGACAACTCAGAAAGAACATTAGCTTCTCTGTGAAAGAAAGGAAAGTTGCCAGTCTTTGGTAAGAAAGAGAGCATGGAGAAATAATAAATACCAAGCATGAATATACAATTTTAAAGTTTTCCATGTTTAAAGTGTTCACTAAAGATCAAGTCTTTGCCTTTTTGAGGTGCTTGTTCATTTTGATAGATGGATGCAGGAAATTTTAGGCTCTCCTCTCACCTTTGCTACCATGTCCCTCAACCAAACATGCCACTTGCCTGTGTTCAAGAGAAACAACTTTCCATCAGCACAGAATGATCTGAATACAAAGATCAATATGAATCTACTACTTAACAGCAGATATGATCTTCCCAGCCTAACGCAGAGGATTAATAACCCAGATCAAAAATCTCAAACCACAGACAAAACACATCATCAAAACCTGTTAGGCAGCACCGGTAGGAGCTCAAGAGAGCAATACCTTACATGAAGGGAACAAGCATGACACAAGCAGAACACATACCCTCCACAGAGCAGAAGCTCAGTGTGAGGAGGAAAGCTCACCCTCCGAGGTGACATTACAGCCCACTTTTCACTGACTTTCTGTGCTCCACGTGCCAATATGGGTGGGAACTGTTAGACACCATAAAGGTCCATTTGGAAACACCTGGACACCACTAACTTACACACAGGCCATGGACATCCATCAGATGGCAACAGTCTTTCATCACTACTGACCTGGCTGCACTTGAAACAGCAGTTCTAGAAGTAAAAAAGCTTCTGATCCAAATACCAGCCCCCCCTCAACTGGAACAGCTAATGTTAAGAAACACTTGTACAACTTCTTTTTTTTTTTAATATTTTTTTTAAGTGCCTTATGCCATAAGATTTTCCTCCCACTCATGGCAAACAGCCTACCTGCTTCTTATAATTTCCTGGATCTCTGTATGACCACAGGAAAACTTCTGCTAATCCTACCAGTCTCATGTTCTTTGGTGACTTTTATTCTAACTGCCAAACTAAGCAGTTTTCTCTTGGCACTCTCTACTGCTCTTTCCCCCCATCCCCCACCCCCTCACCCCACCATGTTCTTTGGTACTCCTTCCAATTCACAGTAACCAGCTTATCAGCGTCCAGCCTCGGCAGCCACTAGCTGTTTGTCAGATAACAGTGGCTGATGCCAGTGGGTCACCCTGAAGCTGAAGATATTTTTCAGAGTTGTTTCATGTCATATTGAGTAGAAGGAAGGGTACTGCTGAAACCTCCTGACAGCCAAAAATAATTACAGCCAGTGAGCAAGCGATCACCAGTCTGAGGTGATCACATAGCACATACTCATGTATTGCAAATCTGTGTAAGTGTGTAGGATTACCAACAAGTCATTAAAAAGCAGAATTCCCATACAACATCCCAGAAGGCTGACCACAAGAGCATTTTTAAGATAGAATTATTAGCACTCTGTTTGCAGTGTCAGTGATGAATAGATACTTGGCTTAAGAACGTGCAAGAGGAGGGACCTTCATTTTCTGCAAAGCACCAAGCCTCCCTCAGCAGTACTCAGTAGGTAGTAACAATGAGGCTGACATAAAGCAGCTCTGCCTGCACACAAGAGGCAATCTCTGTCTCCTCTATAAATATGCTGGAATTTCATGTACATAACACATAGAAAATTATTAAAGCTTTAGAAAATGAATTAAATAACCCTCATAACTTAAGTCATTAACTCGAAAAGAGCGTGCAGTTTGACATAACTGCCTTTTATTACCCATGCATAGCTCAGCCTAGCACAATACGTGAATTTATTACAGCTAAGAGATTATCAAAGTATGGTAAAAAGTGTCTCACGTGGAAATAGCTGGTTACTTAAAACTAGCTTAAATGCTTTCACGTTTTCCTTTGCTGACAAGTTTACAGAGAATTTGGGCTCAAGTACCATACCCTGCCACCCTTGCAAATTACCAGTTTCAGAAATGACTCCAGGAACTTCAGCCTTCACTGAATTTTTCCTAAATGGAGAAACAGAGGAGAGGGAATTCTCTTGCAACCACTAGTTCCTTCTTTACTATTGGTTCTTTGTTTGTTTATCAGTTCTTATTAAAACAAAAGCCAGCGCCACAGCTCTTCATGGTGGAACCGTTAACCACATCTCGGCTTCCACTTGACCACAGATTCCTTGGATGGTGGGTGGAGGAAGAAGAGATGAAGGACTGGCTGCACATACCAGTAGCCTCTTGAAAAACACATAACAATATTAAGAATACGAAGAATTCTTTTTCTGCTTTGTCGAAAACTGCACATCTGACTTGAAGGTTTAGAGATTCCATAATGTCTTATCAATGTGTGAAAAGTGCTACAAGTAGCTCTTTTATGATATGACTGATATTTTTTGCAGCAACAACATATGCTTTGAACTCTGCTGGATGGCTCTCTAATATTTATGGGCAAGAAGATGACCTGAATAATTTTTGTCCTTTCTGAATAATTTTGTCCTTTCCGGTACCACAAGAGGGAACATCTTACATCTAGGGATTTGGATATATCTGGCTTGGGAAAACATCAAAAAAATGGGTTTGTTGATTCAGGTCAAGCTCCATCACTACTTTCAGCAGGACTTTGGATATCACGTTCAGATAAGGCACCAGGAAGGCTTGGATCTTCTCCAGTCTTCTGTTGAGAGAATAATAATAAGGACATCACCCTTGGCTGACAAATGAAACGGGGAACAGATTGCTGTCTGCATACAAGGCAGATTCTCCGACAGGTACAGGACTAGAGTGATCTCAAAGACACAAGATTTCTGGTTAGCAGAAACACTAAAGTCATATTTTTCAGGAGAAGAGCAACATGAGAAATCACATTATCACATAACTAACTGGGGTGATAGGTTAGGTGTCTCCTGAGCATAAGAACTTCAACTTGAACTCCAAAAGGCAGCTGGAGTAGACTGATAGATATACCCCACTGGGCTCTAAAGAGCTTGCACTGAGACAAGTAGGAAATCACCCTACTTTTCCACAATCAGTGTCAGAGGGAGATTGTCCTGCTTCTGGTTCAGATACCACAAGCAGGGAGTAAACAAGGTGCTCCAAAAAGCTTCTAAACGTTTGAGTGATAAGCTGGAGGAATCTTAGCACTTCATAAAGACATGGAGTGGTCAAGATAAGAAAGCTCTCCTAGTCTACAGTATTTAACTGTGAAAATTTCCTCAAAGGTCTGGGTAAAGGAGGTGAAAAAAGTTCTGGAAAACAAGAGCAGAGAGAGAACTTGGATGTCAGTATTGAACACAGTAATAACAGATACTCTCTGAGCCACCCATGAGTCTCCATGATGCAAAAGTGACTTGCTGTGTGATGCTACATTCAATTCCCACCTGCTGTTTTAGCTTCCTCACTGAAATGAAATTACAGTATCTCCCAATATCTGTGCTAGTTTTTGTCACTTGTTCCAGAGCCCCCACTCATTCAGTTCTGGTGACCTACTATTGTATCTGGGGAGAAGGAAGAGAAAATTCAAGCTCTTATCTTAGACATGCAGAGGGATGAAGCACATACCTCCTCTGCAGAAACTGCTGGACAAGACAGCTCAAGCATGAGTTCATAGACAGCCCCAGCAGATTGCACAAGCACTCTAAGTTTGGCAAGTGGAAATCTCCGAAATACTGTGGGAAAGCACTGCTAAGCTTGGAATGAAAGTCACAAAAGGATCCACTATAGAACCTATATTGAGCATGCCCAATTGTTGAGTTATTCATGAAACAGGAAGAAGGGAAACAGAGTAAAAGTAATATAAGAAGTGACTGACTCTTCCACTGGTGTCTCTTATCTAAGGAAATCACTGACCACATAAGAGAAAATCCAAAAATTTCAATTTAGTTACTTGCCCAGCAGCAAAATCAAAGGCAGGTGCTGGATATAATAGACAATACTGGTCAAACTGTTTCTTTCTGCACAGCACTCGGTAAACAGAGTCGCCACTATTGAGTTCTAACCTCTTGTCATGCGGCAACATTGAGTCAACAATCCGCTCTCATGGCTTAATGCTTTTGATGTTTACTTTGTTCTTTCTATAGTTCAAAAGAAAGCACTAATGCACCAGTCCTCTTACCAAATACAATCTTAATCCCAGAATCCCAAGCCTTTTGCTGTTGGCCAGTTAAGTCTGTTAAAACGAAAGGATTTGATCAAGCTTTACATAACAACACAGAAGTTAAATCCAGCAAAGAGAGTTCTTTTTATCTGTACTGTTCAGATGGCTAACGGGGGAAAAAAGAGGAGGGGGTGGGGGAGGGGAAAGAAGGTAATGAACTTGGCTATGTAAAACAAAATAAGGAATTCAATTATTTCTCTTATTGCCAGTTTGTCTTTTCAGTGAGAGTCTTCTGAAGAATTCAGATTTATTCCCCAATAAAGTCTCAGACTGTGAAGTGGTAACTTTCCCTAACACAGAACTGTGGCACCTGCTGTGCTTTTTTGCAAATTTATGAGAAATGTTTCTTTTTCATTTTTTTCCATCCCTACCATGTATTTCTAAAGATAGAATTCAATTCATTGATTAGACACTTGCTTGGTACTCGTTCAAGTCTTGGTTTTGCCATTCGTGCCCAGCCAACCCTGTTTCAGTGTGCTGCAGCTCCCTGGATCGTCAACTAGCTACCTGTGATGCCAATGTCATCTTGAGACACAGGAGTATGTAACCATGCAACATATGTGTTACACCAGTATATATGTAAATATTGTGAGGTACCAAATAAAAGCAGAACAACTGTTTTAGATGGAAAGATTAATATACTTTCTAGAATATTAATTACATTTTCACACAAAAGGTCTATGCAGGAAAGGGCTAGGAGGACAGTGCTCATCTTGTACCTACGTCACACAAAATTCAAGCTGTGCCCTAACAAACATTTTAAATCACGTTTCAGTTTCTTTTTATGCTAAAAGCATCATTTTATGCTAGTACTGCCACAATCATCCAAAACCACGCCAAGTAAAGGCATGTAAAAAGTACACAAAAAGGGGAAAGTATCCTACTTTTACACAATGCTTCTAGTTTCACCTGTTAATTACAAGATTTTAAATCTCTCATTCAATAGGGAGAGGCTAACACTGTTCCGAGCATAGAAAGCCAGCCTGGAGATCTGAGAGCAGAAGGGATGAGGACCAAGCTTCCCATTAGTGTGCATGTGTTTGACTGAGCATCGGGTAGAAACAGTTACCTGCCTCCTAAATGGGCAGATGCTAGAGAACAGCTCTTCCCCAGTGGCAACACACAAAGAAAGGACCACCTGCTGCCATCTACAGCTTTGTCTTCACTACTCAGCTACTTCTTAATAAATGAGATACATCCGAAGTAATAATGTGAATCTGCTGAAAATCTGAAATTACAGTGGCCTGAAAGGTTACACAGTCTAATAAAAACAATCCTGCTGCTGATTTGTTTGGAAATATTATATATGGGTCATTATGTTTGGTATGCATGACACTTCTACACAACAAAGTGAGAAATATTTAGAGGTAGACTGAGACACAGAAAAATGAAGTTAACCTCACTGTCATTTTATATCCCGTGTTAAGCAGATTGTTCAATAACCTGTAAAAAGCCACTCTTTATTAGAGTTATGTCCTACTATGGACAAAGGAAAACAGTGGTGAAGTTAAATGTTGAAACACTTTTGACAAACACTGACTTCAGCATGGCGAGCGTATCTTGCTTTTGTGTTAAGCCTCTAAGCACCACCAGGAATTGAGCTCCTACATAACAGGCGCACATGAGAGAACATTCTCTGTAACTGCAGACACGAGAGAAGCATGGGATCCAAGAAACACAGTGTATTAACACATTTCACAGACACAGAACTGGAAGACAGACATTCTTAACATGGAGAACCTTTCACAGACTGTTTAGGCAGAAGTCTCTAGCACCAGAAACCAACAGCTGGATTATAAAAAAAGGACGGAACTATCCAAGTTAAGCTTGACGTGGTTCATTGTTCTAAATAAGTTGGGCGTAGCGTATGTTTCCATTACCCTATCATATCAAGTCTAGCACACAGCCATGCAACTACTTGTTAGACTAGAGAGTTTCTGAAGTCTCATTTCCTTGTTTTTTAAAAAGAATGAGGAACAACGTCCTCAAACTAATCTCTTCAGTTCATCGGCTTCCCCTTGCCCAACTAAAGTTTAAGGTACCACAAACATGTTCTTTAACGTGTGGAATGCAGTGCTCATACTCAAAGTTCCCAAAGGCCTTTCCCACCACAACAGTGATTCCATCTCCATTGCAAGGAGAAGCCTGATCACAGACAAAGAGATGAGATGAGCCTTGGAAAGAAGAAGTTATCTGAGGCAATAATGATCCCACTCATATTCAGGAGACATGTTGAGTAAGAGTCTCTGGTCTTTACTAGAAATTAATGCCAGAGTTTGTAAGTCTGGTTTGTGAATCACAGAATGGTGTGCAGCAGATCACAAAACTCAACACTAGCATTTTCAGGGATCAAATTTAACATCTCTTTGGGGACAGTGATATTCACTACTGCAACCGATGCCAAGAAATGCACCTGGAAAGAAAATGTGAGACCTTGAATTAAACCCCTTGATCCCTATGATACAACTGGATGACTTTTTTCGATACTGGAACAGTAGTAGGAGATAATATCCCATTCCCATCTTAATAGATGGGAATATCCAGCTAAACAGGACATCAGTATATAGAGAACTGCACTATCTTCATTCTCACACTGAGAAGTTTGCTGACTCACTTCAATATGCCTTAATATTAACCAAGAAGTTTTTCGCCTTTACCTTCTAGATGAAAGTGTTCTTCACCAATAGTGTCTCTGTAGCCTTCCCCAGATAAATCCTGTTTAAAATTTAAAAAAAATAATTAGTGACAAATATACTATATACAAAGTCTTAAGTTGTTAATAATATATTTATTATCACCAGGATTGATTTAAAACACTAAAGAGAGCACAGGCATTATTTTCTGGAAAAAAGTCGATCACTGTACTAGTGGCAGTCAGTGCATTTGGTGCTATTTTACAATGCTCTGGACATATTTTAGGAACAAAATTTAGATGAATACATTGTACCAGGGGAAAGTAAAAAAGAAGTGTTCATATTCAAATCCTTTTACAAAGTAGATTAATGTTTAGCATTTCAACATTCTGTCAGTCAAGCAAGATAAAAAACTCGAAATGGAAACGATAAGGGAGAATTAAGCCCTTCACTACCCACAGAGGAATGTTATCACTTGGTTCCACCAACAAACAGAAAACTTTCATATGCCAGAGGTCACCCAAGAAAAGCAGATACCAGACTCTGAAGAGCTGCCTGATCCTTCAGTCCCAAAATTAATCAAATTTTGTCAGCCCCAGTACGCCCAGAGCAATACAGAAGCAGATGCCATAGATATGCAGATGATCTTATATCAGACCCCAAAACCATTTCGCTAATGGTGCTGAAGTAGTAATAAAGGGCATCAGTGGGATTTGGAGTTAATCCCACTTACAAAGACCCTGAAGAGTGTTCTTACTCTCTTATTAGCAGCCCCTTCCAGGTCCAATCCCCACCTTCCCCTCCCAGCTAAACCATAAGCAATGAGAGCTATCCTTATGTTTTGCCTTCTCTGAATCATTCCAAAGGCTCTAGCATCGCCCTACCACCACCACTGCCTTTACAGTACAGTCTGACTCCCTAGATTATCCACAAACATGGTCCTAAAAAAACAGTTTGTTATGCTCATGGCCATTTTAACTTCACCTGAAAAGCCATACCAGGAACACAGGGTCAGCACTCCCAGCATCAACCTGTGAACTGGAAGTCTTTTTGCACAAGACAACAAAAAAATGAAGTAACCTGTGAAAATTAATGTCTGGCTGTATTCATTAGCTTTATTGTGATAGAACTGTCTTACATTAAAAGCAGTTCACCTTTTCTCTTGAAAAGCTGACAAAGATTCTTTTCTGCCCTCTACATGCCCAAATGTTACTCATTGATATCAGCCATCAGAAAGTAACTGAGCAACATAAGCAGATCTTGGGAATTCTTCAATATCAATTTCTGCAACTGCATTTTAAACATAAGATTTCACTAACGCTGCTGGGTAGCTAGTCCAGGGACCCTGAAAATACTGTTCTGTTTGTAAGCAGCTATAACGGAAGTTTTAACTCAAAGGCAAATGGGTCTGAAAAGTGCTGGCAACTTGGCCCAGCCTGCTAAGATTCTGCACAGCACAGTGTTGCTAAAAATGCTGTCACTGTGGATTGAGCTTTCCAAGAAACAAATCACAAAAACTATTTTGGTTGTTTGAGGGTTTTTTCCAGGGAAAAAAAAAAAAGTCCTTTTTTTTGAGCATGTGCTGACTAATACCAATCATTACCTTAAAAATTATGGAAGAAATGGACAATGAATGAAAAGAAGCCATTAAATGTTGGCAAGACTTATATTTCTGCAAGATGATGGTATTTCCAGGGCCTTGTAAAAGTTAGTGTAATTTTGTCTGATCAAATTCCCCCATGTCATCATTTTCCACGAAGCTCTGACAGCACACCTTGCCTGCTCTCGTAGATAATGAGATACACAGTAGTGACTGCATAGGCATATATGGCACCTTTGCTCCCCTCCAGTGTTAAATATTTAATAACAGTCTGTGAGTTTGGGGTTTTTGCACAGGTTTTTTTGTTTGTTTGTTTGTTGGGTTGGGTTTTTTTTAACTAAACTCAGAATTCCTGTTGCCTCCTGCTCTCCTGGGCAAAAAATATTTTCTATTAACCTGATTGGCAAACATGCAATGAGTAGGTATGAGCTTACTTGTGATGCACCTCTGAGGAGAACACTATCTGGCTGGTAGACTTCATTTTTTAAAATTTTAGTAAAGCAAGCAGCACATCTGAGTATCAAATGTTGCCTGTTAAAATGTCATTAATCTCACACTCTACAAAATCCTAAATCATTAATTTTTATGATTTTTCAAAAGGCGTCATTTAAAAATTATATAAAAGGCACCATCAAGTAACTCAATGGAAAAGAGTGGAAGACAGAAATATAAAACAGCAGAGTGAAGCATTAATATTCATTAAGCTAGCTTCCTTATTTTCTCACTTATAATCATTACACGGGTCTTAAATAAGTATGTTTTATATTCTAGTCTAGCTTCACTCCTTCTCTAGCTCCTAGTTATTTAAGTTAAAGTAGTAACTCAATGCAAGCAAATTTCCAGTAAGTGTTTCTGCCTTAAACTGAACTATTATAAGTTACCAAACTCTAGAAGTCTACATGATGTGCAACCACAGCATCATTGTTAAATGCTACAGAAATTGACAATCCATCCTGAAATATATAAGCACCATCAGAACATTTTAGCAATACACTTAGGCAGAACTCCTTGGGTCCCGTTCAAATGTATCCCTCTGTGTAAGACTGACATGTGTCATCTTTGATACAGAGACATGTATCTGTGCAAGGTACAGGCAAATCTAAGATTTTATAGAGGAAAAATGAAGTGGAAAAAAGAAACTCTATCATTCATTTTATTATAATTAACTCTTCTGCCAAAAAAGTTGCAAGAGAGTTATCTTAATATTTTTAGGACCACTGAGACAGATGTCACAACCTGGATAAATACCACAATGCACCTGCTTTGGAAAGGGTTCTTTACAGTGTATGTCAACTCATGCACTCAACAGAAAAGTACAAAAGCGGAGCAAGCATCAGAGGAAACAATTCTGACTGTGGCTCGTCGTGCATAACGGAGGTTTCTCCCAGTAACAGGCACCAATCCCCCACTGAGAATAAGAAGGTGCATCCACTCTCAGCCACAAGAAGGCAGAAAGCAGACTAGAGCAAAAGAAAAGGGTAAACGTGCAAAGACACAACTTGCAGCTCAAGAAATCCTAGTGGGAAGGGAACGCCACAGCCAGATAGGAATATCTGATGCCAGGGAGAAGCATGCTTTAGCACAAAAGAAACACAGGCTCCAGGGGATGGAAAAGCCAGCAGTGGCTGTGCCTTTTGGCCAGGCTCTGCAGCATGAGCCTCCCCACGCAGCTGCGGGAGCCCAGCCCACCGCGTGAACGGTGCTCGAGAGCAAAAGTGACAACGTTTAGGTCATAAGCAGTTGTATATCACTGTCCTGACACCATGTTTTATATCACAACACTACGTTTTCGAACTGGAACACTGAGTCATGAAACAACCAAAACCAGATGTACCCTGTGAAATACTATATAAATGAGGTCAGCCAGCACTTGAAAGAATAAAGAAAAGAAACATTTACATCGAGGGGTTATTCCCGCATGCCATTTCTATGGCTTGCTAAACAGGAACCCAGCTAGAGCAAGTGCCTCTACCTCACCAGGAGCTTCCCAGTTTAAAAGGTTGGCCTCTGTTAGCTACCAACACAAATCACACAAAACAGCTAAGATTCAGGCTCAAACATCTGCTTCAAAACTCTGAACAGCTGGCTGCCTGGCCTGGGTAGAAAGGACCTTGCGTCCCATATATCCTATTCTGATAGGTGCCGCTGTACTCAGCTCAGATTTAAGAGGGTGGGGGTGGAGAGAAGAGTTAATTAGCACAACTCCCTCAGAAATGCTGCTGAGTATACACATGCATGAGGAAGAAAAACAATCTTTAAAAGCTCCCACACCCCAGGGCTTCTATTCAGCTGGTTGCAAGTCAAGCAATCATCACTCGCTTTCCACCTTGGCCGTGCAATCAGACGCCGATGAATTCTAACTCACTGGGAATTCTATTGTTTTAACCCCAACCCCAGCCCCAACCATCCTGCGCAGTTTTCATACTGACACAAGTCTCTGGAGACTAAAGGCCAGGCAACTCACTCTGGGGCTTCCAGCTGTTAACTTCCTTTTCACCAGCTGTCTGAACACACTGCCATCCAAATCCTCACCCGCCGTTCTGCCTGTACTGCTTTATTCCTCCAATGTGTTTGCTAGCCCCCTTTCTGCTTCTACACTGAGCTTAAGCTCTTCATCTCCACCTTCCCAACTCTACACAGTCATATTTGCATTCAGGTCTCCTAGCCTTACCTCCTAGCCACTACACCCACAGATCCCTTTAATCTTGGTCACTGGTATGGCTCTTTCTACCTGTCCTGGCTCTGCCTTTTCATGCTGCTCTCCACGACACCCAGCAGCCAGCATGAAGCAGCAGAACGCAGAGTGTCCCTTCTGGCAGCTCACATTTGGACTGGCAGTGTGAAATACAGTTTTGCTTTTGGTGTAAGTAGAAACAGATACATCCATGAACCTATTCTATATATCAAAAGATAAGCTTTGATTTAGATGGGTTATCATGACAACAAGCACATTTTTAGCATTTGGAGTCACCCTACTCCCTGTATTATATCACATATTGCATTCATCAACATTTTTCTAAAAGGTGTTGTTCTTCTCAAGTAGGAACAAGTTGCTTTACCTCTCCTCCTTCAAACATCTCATTAAAATCCTTTGATTCAGCCTTAAGACACTCAACTTTCAGTATTTTTGGCAGAATATAGGCACACATTTCCTGTTTTAATGAAGTTCTTCTCAAGGTATCGTATCCACAACCCACCACCTTCTCCAAGCAAAACACATGCAACACAATAAATTGTCAACCAAGAAAACTTCACTATTTTTAAACCCTCTGAGTGAAACGTGTATTTTTTTTTTCTCTCTTTATTCTCTTTTTGATGCAATAAAGCTCCAGTACTTTTGGAAAGAGCAAAGTTGAAGAAAAGTGTTTCGCAACAGGACTGCAAGTGATATGTGGTAACTCTAACGTCTTGTGGAGTATGTTTTATAGGGGTTTTAGAGTAGTTGCCAACAAGAACACAGTGTCACCTATGCACAAAGTTCTAATATTAATATAGACACCAAGAAACTGAGGTTCAAGAGAATGAGGATGCCCTTTGGCCTTTCCCAAAAGCTGATGGCTCTGTCAGTGCCTAACTGGCTATTCTGAATGTCTCAGCCTCACTTGCAGGAACCAAGTTTCCAAGTAAGTCTGATTTTCATACAGCGAGTCCTTAGCAGAGTTTGAAAACCTAGTTTCTTGAAGATGCTGCATGAAACCCACCCAACTCCCAAATCAATCATTACTATTGTTTGACTTTATTTTTAATCCTGTCCAGACTTGAAGAGAAAGAGATAAAAGACTTTTTAGAGAAAAAAAAACTGATCGGAGGAACCCAATTCCCCTTTGGGTATCTGCAGTTTCCCATGGACTAGAAGCATAGCCATGTTAACTCTGATCAACTCAAGTCTAGCCTTCAATACCAGGAAACCAAAGCACACGTCAAAAAATGCTTCCATTTGTTTTAGAATAACGAGGGTGAATGTAGATATTCAGGTATCTGAGATGCTCATCATTCTTCACAAATACACAACCAGGCTTAAAACTTAAAAATAAAACAAAAATAAATTAAAAATTAACCTGCATGTAGCAAGACATACTTGGAGACGGTACTTTGCTAGGTTAGCAGCTTCCATACATCTATATACAAAGGGCCTTACACAGATAAAGTATATATCCCAAGCCTCACTGTAATGAAAATCAAACACAGACAAACACAATTAAGAATTAAAGCATATAACATGCAGAAAACCACTATAGAGCAATACACATTTATGCATTGGTTTAAGTCTCACATTGTCTCTCCCGTGGCATACTTTACTTTTCCTTCTGCAATCATGAGGTTTTACTTCAAGTTTGCCATTTCAGAAACTTTAATAATATAGATAAACTCACCAAGATTTGACTTTCTGTAAAGTATGTGCAAAGCATATACTTTAAGGTGACTTTAACTTGTAGAGCAACATTAAAGTATACATTGCAGCTGCAATAATGTAGTTTGTTAAGCAGAAGCAGCACACTCAGCTTCAGTGTTTTCTTTCTCTGAAATAAGAACCTGGAGCTCTGTGACCCATTGCAGATAGGTTTTTCTTCCTCCATCATGCATGGAAGCTTCTCTTGGATAAAATTTCTTCATACTATAATCACAGCAGGTAGAGTTGTTAAGAAAACAGATTTCTCCTCTAAGATCTCTGATAGATGATCTTGGGTGGGTTTTGCTGCAGCATTTCAGGATTTTACTGCCTCTGTCTGCCCTGATGGCCTTTATGTCCAAAGTTACAATCCTCCTAACAGCAGAACTCAATGGCTGTAGCAAAACAAATAAGGAAAATCATCCTTTGTTACCTTTGCACAAAGTTCACACTAATAAACCCACTCAAAAGCTATCTCAGTGAAGAGCATAAACGCATTCAGTTTGACTGCCTCTGCTCTAGGAGCAGTAACTCCCAGCCATAAGAATATGGTAATAGTGTTTGAGATCACTGCATCTATATCCACCAATTTCACAGAATTGGAGCCCCTGCAGTCTCATCTCACAGAAGGTGACTGCAGAACAATTCCAGCTGCTGGTAAAATACTGAGCAAATAAAGATGGGATTACCAAAAAAACCCCCTTGATCTCCAGTCACAATGGAGCGTGGGCTAGTAGAGGCTTACGAGACAAAAAATATCGCCAGTATCTTTATATCCTTGTTACAGACACTCAAACAGGTACAAGGTTCTGTTGTATGATATGCTTTTAAGGATATCCCATCTATAGGAACACAAACATGAGGCTGTTGAGGAAGTGAAAGTCCAATGCAGATGGACACTTACACAAAAGCCTTCAGGATGGATGCCTGAATAAGTAAGACAGGAAAGGTGACACTTTTTGCTCCAGGTTGCCTGCAACATGCAGTTGAACCGCTTTTGCCCCAATCCAACACCTGGACCAGGCCTTCCAACAGTATAAAACACAAATCCTTCCTCCATTCTTTTGATATATTTGTTTTCTCCAGCCTACAGAAACCAAGTAGTGGCAATACTGAAAGCAGGCAGCTTTTTTATCTCTGCTGCAGCACATAAATAAGCATCAGTTAATACTGCTAGAGGCTAGAAAAAAAATCATTAACAGATACAATTATCCAATGAACATTAAGATCTGTAGAGAGTCAGAAGATCCATTTAAGGGACAGTTTTATTTAAATCATCCCAGTCTCATGCCAGAACATTACTGTTCATGTGATGGTTTTGCCCTGGATCACATCTATTCTTACAGAACTTTAGAAGCTCTTGCTAGGTGTTGCAAAGTGACATTTTCTGTTAACACTGTTATTGGAATCCCGGAACTTTTACTTTTTAAGGTGATAGGGTGACAAACAGTTTTTCAAGGACTTCTACCAGATAAAAGACAATATAATTGAGAGCAACTGTATGAATCGGCCTATGGCTTCAGCAGTTACTTTTCCAACTGAAGGGTCCAACCAGCTCCAATAAAAGAAAGATCATCAGTCTTTGTGCTAAATAAGACTGAAATAAGCAATGACTGCTTTTAGCTATATTTAAATTCACATTGATCCAAATTCAGAAGGATAAATGAACTCACTCTACAAATTCAGCTATTTACCTTACTTTGTTCTTCTAACCTCTTTGCAAAATCAATTGTCTTGTGTCCCCCAAGATCTTATCTTCAACGTAGATTATACTGATGAATAAGTCTAAGGACACGAATGAGAAAGGACAAATCTTCATCTAACCTCCAGCCTGGAGAAGCTCAATAACTCCTCTAAATTGCTTATTTTGGCTTTCTTCACCACAGCAGACAGATGGGCGTAGCTACATAATAAATCTGATTTTCTGTTCAACTTCCTTTCATGATAGATTTGGTTACCAAGAAACTCTTTAACAGACAGACTTGAGTGCACTGAGGTGATTTTACCCAGGCATGCACTGGGAAACATGCACACGGAAAACAGCTCCAGAGCTGGACCTACAGATTCATTTGTTCATCTCAGACGTTATCGCTGAAATCATGGGTACTCCAGTGATTATTACACCTTTAACACACTGCATTCTCAAGCTTTCTTCTGATAATTGCCTGTGTCTCCCTATACAGCACAGGTTTTCGTACAGCACAAGGACTTAAAGCTCCCCTAGAATGATAATCAATGCTTCTCTATTATGTTTATAGCTCTAAGTCTTTTCCTGCTAATGGATGACGTATATTTATGCAGCTGGAGGAAACCTGGTTTCAATAACTGCTCCACCACAGACTCACTGTGTGGTGTAGGGTAAGTCAGTTAAACCTCACTGTGCCTTTGCTTTTCAACTGTACAACAGAATTCTTGGTGCCTACCTTTGCAAAGAGCTCTGAATCCTCAGGATGAAAACATACCCCACTAAATAATATTACCTTGTTAGGAAGCACAGGTGTGTGACCCTGGACACATATGCTAACATTGATCCATAAATCTGTCAACAGGAGGTGCTGGCAAAACAGATGGTTCACATTCCTTTTTAAACCACCTCTTTGTCCCCAAAGCCCAGGTATGTCAACTAATCATTTTATAACTGGTCAGGGTTTTAATGGGCCAGGAAGTCACAGCGCAGCACAATGCCACCAGCATTATGGCTAAAAACAGAGCCAACGAGAGGAAGGGACAGACATAGAGGCTTCTTTCACTCTTCTCCTCTGCTCCCTGGCACGTGGGGCAAACACTGTGAGGCTCTGCAGAAAAAGATGAAAGCAGAACCCATCCCCACACATTCCTGTAACTCGTACAGCATCAGCGATCGCGCCCAAATGTTGATTGATGCTGCATACGTAAAAACAGACACGTGTTTTTTAATTACAGGCAATAAAAAAACCACAGACACACCATTTAAAAACCTGATTTAGATGAACAGTTGCATGCTGACCCACAGGGTCAGGAGGATTACAAGCAAATAAAAAGTTCACTGCAAAACATTTATCGTTTTGGGTTTGTTGGGGTTTTTTTTAAAACTTAAGGGTTACCTCTATTATTAGGAATTTTGATTCCCCATCTTGATAGCTGCAAACTAAGCAGGCGGCATTTTCCTTGAAAATGTTACTGTAGCAACAAGGGCTGTGGCAGGATGTAGGCTGCGGGCTGGGCAGGCTGCGGGAGGGAGCGCTTGGGCAGCCAAGGCAGCAGGGCAAGCGCCGTGCGGGACTGGCCGCCACGCACATTCCCATAAAAGGAATCCAGGGCCAGAGGACCACATCAAAGCCATGGAGTTTAGCAGATTTCCCCTTCCCCCTCCCCCTGAGTCTTTGAGACGGAGACTTCATACTCCAGAATTTAATATCTTTTTCCTCCCTCCCCCCCCCCAGCCCCTTTGTCTGCGTCTCTGTTCTCTAAGAGCTAACAGATGTTGATGCCATATAGTTTCAAAGAAAACTTTTGATGCCCACATAACTCATTACAACTAATATATTCCAAGAATGCTTGTAGCTCAGGAAACACTGGGGTGAAAAAACAGAGGAGAGGGGGCAAATGGCTACAATGAATAACCCTTGAGAGAAAATAAATAGTTCACTTCAAAGTCATCAGGGAATTCTTTAACAAGCTCTTTCTTCCGCAAAACATAGAACAAATTCAGCTGAGCCTAGAATTCCCAAAGGAAAAAAATAAAACCAAACCCCACATAAATGGCAAAGCAGAGGGAAGCATCAGAGAGGTCGCCTGGCTCGACCAGCAACAAAGCGCAGCATTCTCGAGGTTCGATATTCCCAAGCAACCTGCGCTGTGCCAGGGCACAAAAGCACTGCTGAAAAGCAGAGACTGTCAACAATAACAATACAGAGAGCCCAAAAAAAGCTAACCCTGTCCCTCCACACGCAGTGAATGCAGGCAGCGATGGGACTGCTCAGTCCACAGAGCACTTGAATCCAGCTTTACAACATGCAGGAGGACATGTCATAAATGTCCCAATTACGGAGGAAAAAACATTTGCTCATTTAACAAAAGCAGGTGATTGCATTTTTCAGGGCAGGCAGGACCTGTGTTCTCAGCCATTTTTCTAGGGTTACATCTAGGATGCAACCCTACATAAATTTTTCTAGCAGGTCTCCTCCCCTCCCCTGCTGTCTCAGCACACAGCTGCATCCTCCTTTCCTTTTGGTGAGAAGCCCCCCAGGAGTCACCAGGGGTTGGTAGGGAGAAGGGTTGTGAAAAGGGGGGAGGGTGAGAATGCGATTACATCAATTTACACAGCAGGAGGATCAGATTGCATCATTGTACACAACTTGGGGCCCGCTCTTTTATCCCAGATGCAGGCAAATTTCCTATTGAAAGCAGTGGGAGCTGTGTCTGTGCAAGGACTGCAGAATGGGGCATTCTGTGATCACAGAATTAGAAAGCGGTAGGAAGCCACACCTGGCAGCACCTCTCTCCGTGGTGCTCTGCCCTCCATCGGGATGGAGAGCAAATCAGACCGAACAAAAAGATAGCAACCATGCTCAGTTCTTTCTCTCCCTCATTCACAAACTCCTAAAATCTCACCACTGCAGTTATTGTATAAATGTCCCTATAAAGTTCCTGTTACTGAACTACAGACTTCACACAAAGCAAGTAACAGGAAGAGAAGTGGGGAGGGGAGTAAGTCTGTCCCACTACACTACTGTAGGCATCTCTCATCTAATAATTACAATGTAAAGAGTTTTAAGGTTTTTAGACAAACAGGTGTTTTCTGCTTGGGTTTTTTCCAGTGGTTTAGATGGAAGGGGTGGGGGAAAGTCAGCCCTACTTCTGCAGCAGCAACACATGCTCTGTTTGTCAGGAGGGTTCAAACACAACCCATGTGTTGCTGCTGGGCTGAACCCAGGACACCATGGTACTGCAGCACAGTATGCAGAATTATGAGTTCTTCACTGCTGCCTGTTTCCAAGCACCACACTTCACATCCCCTTTCATCTGTATAAAATTTTTCCCTGTTGCAGCTCAATAGTCTCCCTGCTTCAGCTGTTGCTACTCCCATGCACACCACCTTTCTGGAATAATTATCCCCCAAACACATTGGTAAACAGCTTTGGAAAACCAGAGCTAAAATCTTGTATCAGATCTGTTCAGGATAAAATGTGGTGCTTCATAAAATGATTCCTTATTATCTCTCCTGCCTCACTGCTTATGGATGGACCATTTCCTCAAGAGAACAAGGAAGGCGTCCTCAAGCATTGTGGCTTTGTAAATCAAGTACCGTATTGCTGAGGCCATCCACAATGTTTCAGTGTGGCAGGAGTCTTCAGGAGGACAGCAGAGCTGCTCAGGCAATTCAAGTCTAGTCTGCAGACTTGTAGATTTCCACAGTGGCAGAGCAGGGACAAGATGGAAAAGGTTAGGAGAAGACAGGAGACAACACAGAAGTAGAAAGTATTACTGAACCCTTCAGGCTAAATGCCTGGAATCTGAAGATTTAAAATTTTATTCCATAAATTCAAAAACTTACTAAACTCTACAAAGAACTGGCCTGTGAGATCTGGGTTCTAACTTCCCTCAAAACACCCCAACCTATCTGACTCAGAGGACTATTCAGTGTGCAGAAAGGCTGTGAAGCCCTACCAGAACCATGTGTGCCATCCATCTGTGGTGGCTGCACTGGGGCAACACTCCAGTCTCCACCAAACAGCGGGTTCTGAGCTAGTGGGATGCAGCACTTGGGCCAGGAACTGTCTTCAGAGGACACTATCTGTTTTGCACATGATTTTCACAACTGTCAAATAGCATCTTCCAGTGTGAGCTAATTACATGCTCGTTCTCTCTCACTTTTACAAGAGTGGTGAGAAGAAAAGCACCCTGAAATACGCCCTGAAAACAGCAAATGATAATTAGAAGAAAACCAACAAAGACTTTGTAACTTCTACTGGCTATTGAGAGCAAGAGCTGAAGTTTCCCGAGCATAAGACAAAGCACAACAATAGCACCACCACAACTGAGGCTTTACATTAAATCAATAGGACAACAATCTGAGGTTCTTCCAAAGCTGGTGATGCTTTGCCTGAATGAAGACTTAGAAATCTGCACCTAGAGCAAAACTCTTGACTTTATACCATGTTTCCGCTTTCTATACTCAAACATTAACTACAATGGAAGTGATACATTCAGCATGTCAGTAACCTTGTTGGACTCTCTCAGGTGTCTCTGTGCATTGACAATTTACGTTCACTAGATTAAATTACTTTTCCTGCAATTTCACAGAGAAAAACAACAGCCAGAGTACAAAACCTGTGAAGCATATCTCCTTCAAATAGTCTCAGTACTCGTGGCCCAGTAGTATTGGTTGCTCTCAAAAACTCTTAATTCCTTTCTAATCTGAAGCATCCAAATTAAATTATAATTCTTTACATTTTTCCTGAAGATTTTTTTAAAACTGTCAAGTTAGCATAAATTTTTTTTTCAACTGCATCCCTCTGAATGCTAAAGGTCTACCAGAAGTCTTTCAGATGTGTGCCTCTTCCTCAAGCAGGACTTCTGTTGATACACACAGAACTGTGCTACAGATAGGAGAAAAAAAAACCCCAAACAACCTCAGTCTGCCATGATAGAGCACATGCTCATTTTGATGCAACTCTGACATGCTGGACATGCAAAACTCTGAACACGGGGCCACTGGTATAGTTTTGTCTCTTGAATTGGGCAGAATGATGCCCAGAGACATCCAAAGACCTTGGAAGAGCTTTTATGGCTGTTATACACCCTTCCAAGAATAGTGTTTGGTTTTCTGATGGGGTGTGTTTGTGACATTGCAAGCAAAACACAAACTATAAGGAAAAAAATACTAGCTTTGCCAAACATTGTTTTCTCTCAAGAAACACTGAAAGAACAACAAAAAGCCAGTCTAAGTAATTGTGCAGTTCCTCAGCCTGAAACAAAGGAATTTATATTGCCGTGACAAAGCCAAACCTCAGTTTCTGAAGCACTACAGGAGATAATATTTGCAGGACCTCTTCAATGTCTTTCTTCCGTTGTCCTTTACTCCTGCCATCCATTGCTGTTCTGCAGCACACACTGGCAGAGCCCAGTGCCTGTGCCTTCTAGTGCTATGAAGAGCTGCAAACTCTGCCCTGCCCTGGGGGGATGCACTCCAATAGGTATGTGGGGATTTATTTCTGTTTCATCACACATCTACAAAGTCTTCCTCATGGGGTATTGACTAGCAAGAGACAAACTACTCCTTTAAGTGTCTTACCAGGTTACCCTCCTGCCTTATTTTCTTTTTTAAGCCAACTTAACTCCATTTCTGTGGCAAGGTTTTGTATGCATTTGCTATGATTTATAACATCTTATTTAAACAGAAAGGCCAGTGGAAATCCTTTACAGTGTTTATGCACTCTTTAATATTTTCCATGAGGACCAGACATGGTTGGGAGAGGAAGGAGGAGTGATGATAGCCGAATGCAGATTATATGCAGAGCAGCAGACTTGACTGACCCCGTGCAACTATTAAAAGGGACAGCAGTATCTAAATTTGCATTTGCCTAGAAAAGTTTTACCTGGTCTTATGCAAACACCTGAAAGGCACCAAAGTAGGAAGGAAACTGCAGCATTTCCAGTCAGTTTACTTTGCTCACTTGACTTTAGAGACGATAGTTTCCTTAATCAAATTATTCAAGCCTGCTGGCCCATTAATATGTTCCAATATGCTCCAGTATGAAAGGCATACAAAGAGGAGTGGTGCAAATAATTATTAAAATAAAGGAAAATGACAATGCTTTATTACCCCAAGCTGCCCTCATTTAAATTTTTTTAAATATAAACTAGGAGAAATATTTCACTAGAGTCATTACTGGCATTTCAGTTAACTGTGCTATATTAAAGTCAAATGTTTTTTAATGCTGCTAATTTTTAATTGCTTGCACCCAAAGAATGACATGAAATTAACACAAAGAGAACAAATCTCTCTTGCTCGGCCCAGCTCTTCACTTCAGACAGAAGAGTCTGTCGGACAGCCCAGATTGCATCAACAGCTTCATAAGCTCATGACACACCAGGAACACAGCACAAACTGTTGCCCAAGCTGTCCTGGCAAGACATGCAAGCCTTGACTTTGATCCCAGTTTTACCCTAGTTTCACATTTCTGTAACTGCTGTGGAACAAAATCAGAGTGGCTGGAAACAGAACTGTGCCTTCACCTCTTGCCGGAGCATTCGGGACCAACTTGTTTTATAGTCAGCTATAGCATCAATATCGATATCAAAGAAGATATTTTAACTTACATTGAAAACTCTTTATATTTCTTCCACAAGCAAAATATTAAGAACCCTGCCCCGGAGAAAGATGAAAGGAGCCAATCTCCCCTTTAAATTACCAAGCGAGCCCGGGCCTTGACTCCTTTTTCAATGGGAAGTCAAAACGTCTGACTTCAATCAGTTTGTATAAACCAGCTTTTGTTTTTCCTTTTACCCAAATGACTCCACTCTTAAGGATTTATTGTAACTGGATTGCTTTTCTACCCAGCAGGGAGCTGTAGCACTAGCAAAGCTGTTCCACACAGTAGGTTTTCCGCTGATTGAATTTCTAGACTTTCAGCTCTTCGGAAATGTTTGCTCTTGTACAAGCTGTCAGAGGGAAATTGTGTGCAGTCGATTTTGTCTCAGCTAAAGCCAGGCGGGGTTCCATATGCAGCCAGCCAATGCAGAATTGAAAGAAGGAGGATCAATCAAATTGTGAAGAGAAAAAAAGGTCTCAGCACAAACAAACACACACAAAAAAAAACCCACCAAAGAAACAAGCCACACAACAGAAAAGGGTAGGAGGAAGCAGATGAGAATCATTTTTGCCAATAGGCGTACTCACAAGAACCAGCAACATCCTTTCTTAAAAGGAAAGCTTTTATTTAAAAATCACTAAAACCAAGGCTAGGAGCCATTTGAAGGAACTGTTCCATTAAACATGCACAAAGCCAACCCCATTATGTTGCTTCAAAACCAAGCTGCTCTCTAAACCCTCAGCCTCTGGATCACCCCAGCCTACGGGTACTGCCACAAGTGTGTGTGCTACAGCCACCTCAGGTCACAGCAGCAGACCTACCCCAGACAGCACTGGAGCAGCCAGGCCTTTTACACTGCCTACACATGCTCTCCTGCTGGCTTGGTGTCATCAGGAACACCCGCTGGGAAGACGTAGGGAGCCATGGCAAAGCACCTCAGCTGCCACGCTTGTCACAGACAGCGGATTTTTCAGCCAGCTTGCTCTCAGTATCTCACAAAGCCTATAGAGTCACCCCCACTTCACGTGTGCCCCAGCTGTTACCTTGCCATGCACAGCACCTAATGGCTCAAGCTGCACTTGAGGATCTGTTACATGGCTACATGGCTTTTCTTTTAAGAAATAATTACAGCTAGTGGGACATTCTTTTTTGATATGAAAAATCACGTAGTGAAAATCACACAGCCATACAACAGAGGTTTTGGTTGTAAATTACTAGGCTTGACCTCAAAAGACTCTCAAAACCTACAACCTTGTATTGTTCAGGACTCATCCCCATGTGCAAGTTTAGTGAGTAGCCAGACAGCACAGCAGTATCCATAGTGCTCATTAGCTGTCCACAAGGATGGTCACTCCACCTGCTAAACGCACAATGGCAAAACCACCTTGCAAAAAGGCTTTCCTAGATGTCATGGTTTTGCCATTAGAGTATCCAAAGTGTCTGCAAGAGTGACTGGTGCAGAGTCTCAGGGAAGGTACAAAAAGTGAGCTCTCTGCATAGTAAGCGTCTTCTGAGGAAAGACAGTGCACAGGATACAGTGAGAAAAGATGACATCTATCATGAAACAAATAATAATAATAATGAGGATTTTTGCCACTGTTCTTTCCCAGTCAGCTGCCTTCTATTAACAGTGGTTTTCTATTTCAGTTCCCACCTTATTTCACCTGTTAAGTGTAGCTCAGCGATTTTCCTGCTGAGAGTCTGTTCAGACACGCTTTCCCAACTCAGCACACTGACAGCCTGACATTCATGTTCCCAATCAACACTGCACCTCAACAAAGCCCCAATGATGATGAAAGGAAATATCCTAGCTCCAAAGTCTTCCAAAGGGCCACTTGACTGACGAAGGCATTTGCACCAGTATTTGCACCATATTTAATGAACCTCATTATCTAAACAGTTGTCTGCTCATGCTAGTCACTAAAGACTTTCCTCATTTTAGCTTTACCTCTTGGGAGGCTACAGTTCCTCTTTGACCATAAAAACCCCACACTGCAAACAAAAAAGAAAGGTGGCAGAGACTAAGAAATTCCTGATACATGAGAAGGAAGCACAAGGCTGCAAATGACCTGAAACTTTGATGTGCCTGTCCTACTGATGCTACTAACAGCTGTCCCAGCCACTGGTGTTAGCAGCGGATGCGACCCAGGGCTGTAGCCATGTACAAGAGCTAAATTAAGTATTGCCTAGATTGCAAGATGGAAATTCATTCATAAAGCCCAACAAAGATTATTGAAAGGTTATCGCTCTCCAATTAAAGAAACACTGGCATTTTAAACGACATACAGATTTGATTTAGAGGGATGCAGAATAGAAGATTCGATATTGCAAATGCACAGCCTTCAGTGCAGTATGAGACAAGCAGAACAGATATTGGTCAATCCACCCCACACAGACTGATGAAGCTTAGATTGCCCAAAATACTTCTTATCTCATTATTGATTTCAGTCAAGCATTATATTATGCAACTTGGTTTGTGGGCACAGGGTTATACAAGTGGGAAGAATTATTCTGGAGCTGACATGTAACTGAAGCAAGGTAGGCACAGCTTCTCATCAACACTTATTCCTAATCAAGTGCTCCTAAAAAACAGAGGACAACAATACCTGAACTGTCTGTCAAGGCTACTGGTCTTCACCATGGCATTAGGGTTTTGTCCAGTTTGCACTGATTACTTGCTTTGGATAAAAACTGACTTCCTTTTCCTCTTCTAAAAGAAATTTATGAGAGAGAAAGAAGAGGAATGACTGGAGCAAGAAAACATCTGGGGACTTTGGAAAAGGAGGTGCACAGCTTGGTACCTCACTGCTCATCTCCACACTCCCAGCTCTCCCACCAATAATCTTACCATACACTGCACTGTAAAATACATACCTTCCTCAAGAGGCTAAAACACAAGTTTAAATGTCTGAGTTGCTCCACTCACACATGCATGTTACAGATTTGCTGCTTCTCCCATGTAAGCATAAGTTTTGCCATAGATTTTAATGGAAGGAGGCCTTATTTCCATCGCATAGCACAGGCCATCTGTAGAATAACATCCTAGACCATTCCTCATAGGTATCACTTTAGACTACAACTGCCTTTCATCCCAAACAAGCTGCTATGTGCCCTCATTTGCTTTAACAATTACCTACAGTTACTACAGGGAACTACTAACAGACTTTTTTTGGAGGAGCAAAGCAGTTTCACACCACCACCCCACCACCACCTCACACACACACACCCCCACGGTGATAACCAACGAAGAAGAGAAGGAATCTACTGAAAGTTTGTATGGTTGAAAACAAGCAAACAAACAACAGCTCATAAAAGACACTGAGGCAGGGAGATGCTATAGACCAGCTCAGTGACACAAAATGACTGGAAAACAGATGCACAGAAGAAATCAAAGTCATGGAAACCAGTGCACAAACACTAAAGCTTGCTCAAACAAACAGTTCTTTTGAAAACTATGTGACTATTTAAACTGGAAAATGTTATAGTTTGTAGAATCAAGCATCTAAAATGAATGCTTAAAAACAGTGAAAGAAGATAGGAGGTATCTGTAATGGAATAACAACACATGAAATATTGTATCACACTAATCTTAATTATCCCTCATTAAAAATAAACTTCAAAATGGGATGAGAAACCTGAATGATATAGGCACAATTTAAAAATGATGATAGAAAGGAGAAGATGTGCACTAGAACATGCAGTAAAGAAGGAGACATGTCAAAGACTGAAAGAAAAACAAGGAAAAGAAGCAAAGGCTACAGCAGGAAAGAAACTGGGGTAGGGGTAGAGAAAGAACATGTCCATAGGTCTTTATCCCCTCTCTATTCAGAGCCACAGCCACTTAACACCTCATTAGAAGATTAAAGCCATGGTGATTACCATGAATTTCAGTAACCTGGGTCTCTGCCTAAGGACTACACAACCAGGTTTGGGGTTGCAGGGTCTCCTCTTGTGGTGGAGCAAACACGAGTGTGTGCACGCTGTGCATCAGAGGGTTGTGATCAGTGGAGCAGAGTCTGACTGGAGGCCTGTTCCCCAGGGCTCGATGTTGGGGTCCAGTCCTGTTCAATATCTTCACTGACAACCATGATGAGGGAACAGCATCCACCCTCAGCAAGTGCTGATGATAGAAAGCTGGGAGGGGTGGCTGACACGCAGGACACTGCGCTGCCATCCAGAGACCTGGACAGGCTGGAGAGCTGGGCAGGGAGAAACCAGATGAGATTCAACAAAAGCAAGTGTATAGTCTTGCAACTGGGAAGGAACAACCGTTCATTTCAGTACAGGCTGGGGGATGTCCTGCTGGAGAAGAGCTCTGTGGAGAAGGACCTGGGGGTCCTGGTGGGTGACAGGTTGGTCATGAGCCAGCAGTGTGCCCTGGGGGCTGAGAGAGTCAATGGGATCCTGGAGGGCATCAGGAGGAGTGTGGCCAGCAGGTCAAAGGAGGTGATCCTCCCCCTCTACTCTGCGTTAGTCAGGCCCCACCTGGAGTATTGTGTTCAGTTCTGGGTTCCCTGGTGTAAAAAGGACAGGGATCTCCTGGAGAGAGTCCAGAGAAGGGCTACGAAGATGATTAAGGGCCTGGAACATCTATCCTATGAGGAAAGGCTGAGAGAGCTGGGGCTGTTTGGTCTGGAGAAAAGAAGACTAAGGGAGGACCTAATTGGTGTTTATAATTATCTTAAGTATGGGATGCAGGGGGAAATGGCCAGCCCCTTTTCAGTGTCTGTGGGGACAGGACAAGGGGCAATGGCTGCAAATTGGAGCACAGGAAGTTCCGCACCAACATGGGGAGGAACTTTTCCCCAGTGAGGGTGAGGGAGCCCTGGGACAGGCTGCCCAGGGAGGTGGTGGAGTCTCCTTCTCTGGAGATATTCAAGACCCGTCTGGATGCCGCCCTGTGCAGTATGAGCTGGGGAGCTGCTTTGGCAGGGGGGTTGGACCCCATGATCTCTTGAGGTCCCTTCCAACCCCTACAACTCTGTGATTCTGTGCATCTGCAGGGTTAGCTCACAACCCTTTCAGGGTTGCATTTTTCTTAAAATATGACTCCAACAGCCCCAGCCTTGTCCAAGTGAGAACAAATAGATAGGTGTGTGACAAAATGGGTTGCCATACACAGACAGATATTCAGCAGAGACTGGAACTTCTGGAAAATTATGGCCAGATTCTACTACTACTTAACTGACAGAAATGAGATGGGCTGATGCTTGTGGTGGTTCAGCCCCAAGCAGTGGCTGAGCACCACACACCAGTCTCTCACTCCCTGAGGAGAAACAGGCAGAGCCTTCGTGGGCTGGGATAAGGACAGTTTGCTGACAAAATCACAGTGAACAGGGAACAATAACAGCCTGTGGAAAATCACACAGTCAGTGATAACACAGAGCACCTTACTGACCCAATGAAAACAGAGAGTGCTGCAGAACACAAGGACCAACCCAACACCCCAGCTGCACTCAGACTGCCCTGGAGGCACCCAGGAGATCCCCTCCCCACCAGCCCCCTTCCCTTTATGGGGGAGTGATGTCAGGTGGTGTGGAAACAGCTTGGGCTAACTCAGCTCACCTGGGCTGGCTGCTTGGGGAGGTCAGCTCTGGCCTGGCCGGAGCCAGGACATGCTTCAGAAAAATATGAGAACAATGCCTTAGCAAGATAAAGTTAGGTATCAACACCTGACATAGACATTGAGCTGCCTTGAAAAAAAATGAAAAAGAAAGAATTCAAAAGAAAACCAGGCATGATGAAGATAATTCTGTGGATGGTGTCTTTCAGTGAAGCTCCTCAACAACTCTGTATTATTGAAAAAAAGAGATGATTAATTCTCCATCTATTTTAATGAATGTCTGTGAACACTTCACCCTGTTGAAACAGCATGGCCAGCAGACAGCACAGTACCTCATGCACCAAGCTCCCCCTGTGCTGCCGTAAGTTGTCAGTGCTACCTGAGCAACCACTGTAAAGCAATTCTCAAAGTTTCTACGTGAGCTGCTCTTTCATCACCATTTCTAGCACAGACACCCCACTCAGATGTGTCCTATGATGCAGAAAGGAGTAACCATCTCCAATGACATTGTTCAAAGGCAATAATCCATAACAGGGATGCTAAAAATCACTACAAGAAAAACCCGGGAGGTGGGAAAAATACATAGAAGTAGGCTAGGAAAACAGGTATTGTGATAGAAGTAAAGGCCCACCAAGTTTCTGGAAAAATGCCATGTTCAGATGTTCATGATAAACCTTATTTATAGTTTTTCCAGGGTCTTCAGGATGAAAGCAGAAGCCCCATCAGCCTGAGCTAGAGGACAGTGTCCCTAAAAAGCCACCTGCTGCAGATGCAGAAGCTCCTCCTATGAGGCACAAAGGAGCTCACAGGGCACAGGAACAGAACTTTACACAACCTTCTGATCCATTTGAACTGCTGACCATTGTAGACTCCAATATTTGAAGGAAGCCTAGGAGTAGAGTGTTTGTTAACATGTGAAGAACTTCTGACTTTAGGAAACATGAACACAACCTGGCTGAAATCATAAAACACAGTGGTGGTGACAGTTTTAGCACACCAGTTCAACCATGTAAGCTGGCAGCATGTGGGTTTTGCCCTAGAGTCTACAGTATTCCCCATCTGCTTCCACTGCATTGTTAACAGAACATTTTATTTATTTCAAGTCTCTCTGCTGTTACAGCAAATAACTATGCACCCCTGATACTTACCAATTGTAATGTGGCAGCAGAGTCCCTGTTAACAGCTTTTTGTGACTCTCCTACACAATGCCTGCACAGCAAACTTTGCAGCGGTGGAGCTTGCTATGGGTTGGGTACTCCTTTGCATCCTGACTGAATCCTAAATGTGCCCAATAAAACTCTGTTTATTTTAGCTGGGGATATTTCCATAGGCCTGTTTTGATGGGCAGAGCTCCTTCTCCTCTGCTTTGGTGTCTTTTCCATTTAAGAGTAACAAACTTTAAAGATTTTCAAATAAATAAATAAATGGAACAGGAAACTATCATCTCTTCAAGATCTCACTTTCTGGGCAGAATTTAGGACAAGAGGCAATACTAACAAATACAATTTGTACCAGACTTTAAAGCCTACATGCTCAAGCCAATAATCACACAAATACACAAATTCATGCTGCGAATTCTCTTATAAGCTTGCTGGAGATAACACACAAAAGCTTGTTTAAAGATCTCTGCTCTTTTTTCCCTGTATTTATTTTTGTTATGCCCTTGCACACAGAGCCTCAGCTCTTCACTTCCAACACGTGCTGTGCTCTCCTCACCAAAGAGGCAGGGGAACCAAGGAGAACACAAATTTCCTAATTGTACACAGGGCCAGTCACCACCACACCATGACATTTAGAAGCAGTCGTGCAGCCCTCTATGATCAGGGCTGCATTTAAGGCTGCTGATGACAGACTGGGTCAGGTAGGTACGTCACTCTGGACATACTAAACTGTACCGAGAGAAAACAGTAGCTCCTTTGAAGAGAGTTTGTGCACACAGAGGTAACAAGGCTAGCTGTGTAGTTCGGCACAGGCAGCTGTCACAAGCCCCTCTCTTGCCTGCTCGAGCTAGGGAAGAGCATATGTGGCCAAGGAAAAGAACACAGTTCAAAGGCCCAAGCCTGAAAGTAAATACTAAAAGAACAAGAAGAGGAAAAATAAGAACAAAGAAATCTTAAACTGGTTCATCTGTTTTCCCATTTATACAACTGTAAACAAATTCAGAGGTTTATTAGTTTATAATGCTTTTTGTGGTCATGTAGCTCAAATGTGAGCTTTGATTTAAGAAATGGAATTTGGCAAGAAAGGAGTTTCAAGGCAGCCTACTCACTTTCCCATTAAGAAGATTAAAAAAAGAATTCAAAATATTTAACTTTGAGTAATAAGGTCTGTACTTGTGTAGCAACTAATCTTGTGCTCATGCACATCCCAATTCGGTACTGCACTTGCTTAGCTTTAAGCATTCAAGTAATCTCACTGACTTTCCGCATACTTCAGCACACGCCAAGCACTTTGCTGAAACAGGGCCATGACCAGATTTAAACAGTGTCCCCTAATGAGGATTTATGCTTTAGAAGAATAAAAGGTCTCCAGAAAAGCAACTCAGAGCATGCAAAGCTAACCATTCACCTTAACCAGCAACTTTTTATCTAACTTTGCCTTTAAATAAGGCTATCTTACATACAAGGAAAGGCTCCACAAAGAGTTATTTTAAACAGAACATTTCAAGTTCAGCTAAATGTGGGAAAAATCAGGGCCTGGAATCTTAGCTGTATCCAGACTCACTGTGCCTACATGTAGAAGGCAGCAGCATATAATCCCTCGGTATACCACAGCCACTCATGCAGTCAGCCTTGACTCTGAACGTGCTGTCTTACTTTTGTAATCCAACAGGCAACATCCGTATTCTCAGGCCAAATTCTTTCCAGCTATGATCTTTTCCAGATTTCAGTCATTACTTCCATGCAGAGGGAGTTGAATTCAACCTTCTACGCTACAATAGGCTTTAATTCCTTACACCGCAGACTTTTAAATACTAATCATTCTCATGAGCCGTAACTGAGAAATAAACCTGCTTTGCTTTGAAAATACAGGATATAGTTAAGAAAGTGATGGAAGAAATACCACCTAGTTCCCCATCTCCAGCTCACAGAAAAGGCTGGTATTTTACATTGAAAACATTCATGATTTCCTTTAAAGCAGGTTTAGGTCTTTGTCACAATTGCAATTATTCTGCCACAGCTTTAACAACATATCTCCCTTCTGCAGGCACTTTTGCAGAAGTCATCTTTATTTGGCAATAAATGATCCGAAAGAAGAGATTACGCTGCTCCACATCCATAGGTAGCAATAGCCACCCATTTACCTGTTTAGAGAAACATGAGCATCACCACAGAAGTTGCAGCTTTTGTAGCCAGTACAGACCTACGCTTCCCAGTGGCAACTGGGAGGATTTTGCCAGAGCTGGTACATCTGCTCTGCTCAGAGGGCAGTAGTGCTCAGTAGTGCTCTCCAGCACTACTCCCGCAGCACTACAGGTGGCACAGGCCTGTCTGCAAAAGCAAGCTCTGCTGAATGTAGATGGGAGGCTTGGTTTCACACTGAGTTAGAGTGCAAAAAGCCATGGGGATGTTGGTTTTGTGTGGTTCGTATTTACATGGCTTAATTGATCCAGAACCATTTAAAGCCAAGCAAAAAAGAAGACAGCCAGAGTCCCTGATGGCTGCAGTGGAGCCTTCACCATTTGGTTCAAATGAAAGTAGCAGTTTGTAAAGTTGTGCCACTCGTGTGTGCGGACAAGGCCAAAGCTAATCAGGTGGTGTCTTACCACAGCCCCAGTGAACAGTCCAAGTGGAGATAAGGGCAGGCTCTGCTTCCTGCCACAGGAGTTAGCAACGTGTGAGGGACGCTCTGCCAGGCCAGAGCTCTACGGGCAGCAGTTTGGAGCATACAGGGGAGAGGGGCTCCCTGCTAGACGGGGCTGGCAAATCTATTTCTGCACCAAAGAAACAATCCCCTGAACGTCCCTCCAGCATGTTGTCCAACCTGACCTGTGTGAAATTTGAGAATGGATATAAATCAAAGGGACAAAAAGTAATAAAAGGCTCCCGGCAGACTTGATGACATGTTGATAATGTTCTCGTCCTGGAGTCAGGGTGACACCAGCCCAAAGATGATATATAGAACTAAGCCCACATACCGACGATTTACTGGCCTAACGACAGTTTTCATTGATCAGAGGCCAACAATTACTGGATTCCTTCCCACTGCCTATTTCAGTATCAGGCTCTGGCGTACAATCAAAACACTAGCCCTGCTTCTCCACAGTTCATGTGCCAACTTTGCAGTGGATGCTCAAGCCAAGCAAGAATGATATGCAAATCTGGCAGGTGTTTGGGGCATACCAGTGCTGCTCAAAAGCCCAAGCATAAAAAAGGAAACGGCAGAAAGGCTAGGGGAGTCCCGATCTGCTGCAGAAAGGCTGCAGGCTCTGTACAGTACACAGTAAACAGGTCCCAGAAACGGGAGACATGGCTTTCAGGCAGCAACAGAAAAGCTCAATTATCTTTGCTCACTATAAACAAAACGCATTCTTTATATCCCCTCCAGATTGTCTAAAGGCCTCTCTTGCCACTAAAGCTTATTTCAAAAAGAACAAGAACTTACAAACAAATAGAGCAACTGGTGCTGGTACCAATCACATAACGTTCCTTTGTTTTTTGTGGTGCTTTGTGTCTTAAAGTAGGGAACCAGTAGAAAGAGATTTCCTTCCCAAGTGTATGGAAAATGGATGTGTCAAACTGAATTAATATCTGCAATGGCACATTCAAATGGCCATGATTAAGCTGCTGGAACGAGATGAATCAATGTGGGAAAGGTGCTGGCAAAGAAATATTTTTCCAGTATATTACTGTCTCTTACAGACAGGCGAGTGCATGTAATTTGTCTTGATCAGGATTTACCTAGCTGTCCACACTCAGCATTAGGGGAATGCTGCAAATTTCCAAAAGCTTCTATCCACCTTCTCTGGGACTCAAAGAAAAGTTGGGAAAGGCTCCAAAGAAACAACTTCAGTTAAAGGAGGTAACTAAATAGTTTCCTTATTGTAAACTCATGAGATACACACATGTAGAGCTTACGCTGGAGCACAGGCTACAGACTGATGCAGCGCTATCTTTGTACAGCAGTCTTAAAACTAGTGATGCTATTAAATACTTTCCTTCTCTCTCCACCTTCTATCCTCTTATTTCTGTTAATCTTTCTCTTACATCTGATTTAGCCAAGTTTTCCAGCAGAAACAAAAGCAACTCAAGTGTTCAGAAAGGGAAATACTGTTTTTAGAAGCACAGACAATAGGAAATATCTTCTTAAGACCAGATGCTGTTTGAAAAAATTACTTTCTACAGTTCCATGAGACTTCAGAGTTGGGTGACTAATGGAATTATGGGCAGAAGGACAATATGGTTTTGAAGAAAGTCAAAAGGTTGGAGGGGCTATTTGTTTTTTTAAACTAATGAAACCATCATTAAAAATACTGTCAACATCTTGGGAGAACAACCACCACCATCCCAGAAAACCTGAAATTTGCAAACTTCCAAACTTCCTTTCTTTAAAAGGACTACCACAGCACACTTAAAATATTTAACCCTCTCCCACAAAAGGGGAAAGGATGTAACTACAAAGGAAAAATGAGTATTCAGAAGATGCTACTAACATACAGCCTGAAATGAAATATTGCTCTCTTCCAGCTTCCCAATTTGTAGATTTTGAGACAGAATTAACTTCTATATAAACATATTGCACAAAGGAAGATCCCCTGAAACTGGGGAAAATTGACAGCCCTTATATGTTCGCCCGTGCAGTGCTGGCTGTACAGCTCTTCCTTGCTGCTTCTGTTTCAGACTCCACTGAACACAGCATTTATGTCTATTTACTCTTGAAATGTGACAGGCCAGTAACAGTAATTATCTCCATTGCCGCCATGCCTACAAGCGCTGGCGATGAGCTGGAACCCTCCCACGCTAAGGGCTGAACTCCCACTTGCAGGAGCCTGTGAGTGTGGACCAGGCTCCTGGCTGTCCCGTGCGCACAGCTCCTGGTCGCCCCACGCAAAGAGCGCTCCCCAAGGAATCAGCACCACCCTGCCTCAACTGTGCCACATCATCTCAGGTGGGAGCAGCCCTACATGAGGTTTCCTAGAGACAGTTTGGGTTTGTGGGTTTTTTCCCTATTGCAGACAGGTTTTTGGGCAGAACTTCTCTCTTTTCCATACACTAAGTGGGAATGGAAAAAACAGCAGCAGAGCCTGGGGAATATGCTTTTGCAGTCCTTCCTACCAAAGGGGTGAGAATTATTTGATTAATCCCTATGGAATAAGTACTTCTTTCAGCTTCTTCTTCACTAAGTTGTAGTACTCTGGATCTTAAGCCTCTCCTGCAAGTGCTGAAACCACCCATCTTTAGCAAGAACATTGATAAAACAAAATTAGCTCCATGCTTTGTTTTGTTGGGTTGTTTTTTTCTTAATTCCTAGAGAGGCATTATTTCAACAGCAATATTTCAGTGTGGAGGGAGAAGGTGACATTGGTAAACACTTTCCATCAACAATTTATACTACGGATCATTAATCTGAGCTCTGAAATTAATGCAAAGGAATTTTGGCTCAGCCCCACCTGAAATGTTGGCTATGCCTGCCTGCATCACACATGTATGGGGAGGAAATATAGGAGAGAGCTTACTGGGGAGTTATTTGTATTTCAGCAATTGTCAGTGTATTTTGACTATGGCCATAAAAGGGTTTTTAGAATATGTTTTCCTCCACCCTTTCATATTACTGTTCTTTCCTTTTTTAGCTAGTATTCAGTCAGCCTGGTGCTCATCAGCATGCCCTCCTGGTCGAGCAGGCATCTTTTTCAGATTCAAGAGGTCTGTCAGAAAAAATCCCACCATCTAATGTTCAAAGAGGCCAAATCATTACCTGAAGAGCGTCCTCCGATCACAACATCTGTATACAGTAAGTAGGTGTGTTCCTAAACACCAGATTTTTGGAGAAAAGATTAAATAATCTACAAATACAAAGGTGAAAGATTTGTTCATACCATGTATTTTAAACACTAAAGCTACCAATCAGGGTTAAAAAGTTCCTTTCCAGATATAACCCTTTCCCATGGAACCTGCTTTATAATGGGAAGGAGTACATGGTAACCATACACTGTTCACTACACCCTGAATGCAATGATAGGGTCAAATGACACTGTGTTCATGTATTTTTATATCCATACCAGACAATATCATGGTAAATAGCCTTCTCATTCTCAGTTGCTGGACGTACCCGAGTCCCAGAGGTGTGCTGTCTCTGGCAGTTTTTCAGGGCCTCCTGCATTTTATTTATTTGATCCATTTGCTGGATCTTCAATGAACCTGAATTATGACAGCAGACTACTACTGTACTGTACTGTGTGTCAAAAACTGGTCAACACAAAGTTTACTTTATAGCTTTAGTGACATATGAAGGATTTACAGATTTCTCCTAGGCAGCAGCAGACTGCTTGATGCGGTTCCAAACTGTGCTGGACACTTGCTACTCACACTTCTGAAATTAAGATTGCTGGGGCAGCAACAAGAAGTTCTGGTATAGCCTGAAGACTACAGCAGATACTAAGACATTACACTTTAGCAGTACTCTGTCCAAAACTGGAAGATTAAGTTAACTTCTCAGGCAAGGGAAGTTTATATTGATCATACTCTACAGTAAAAAAATTCTACAATAGTACCAAAATAGTACTCCCCCTCCAGTTAAAGCTTTTTTTTTGGCTGACACAAGCAAAACTTTTCAGGCCTTATTTCTGAAGTCACATTACTTGAGTGTGTGTGGAGTAAAAGCTAGTGGTCAGCCTTCAGAACTTTTTGCCTTCAGAATTTGATCCTGCATCTTTAATGTGGCTAGTCTCTGTCCCTGCTCCTCTCACCCACTGCTCCTCTTTCTCACTTCAGATCTCAGCCTTTTCACTGGATTAGCTTCTCCTTTTTTGGGCAGTTGCTGACTTGTGTTTACATACAGAAGTCAACATACATCAAAACTTTCCAACCTGCCCAATCTCACAGATTTAAAGCATAGAAACGAAACTGTGGAACTAAACTTCAATTTAAGTAATTCACCAGACCAGCTCCTTTAACTTCACCTTCATCACCTCTTCCAGGTGATACCAGCAATTTACAGTAAAACAAATGAGACAAAATAACAGGTCTGTGTGGAATGGTAGTAAAGATAAAACTGAAGTGAAGGACAGCTGAAAGATGGAGTCAAGGTACAGTGTGCAATTAGGAATACTTAATTTCCTCATTATTTTACTAAAGTGAAGGTTGTACACATGGTTGATATCCGCAAGTAGCTGTGAAGTAAAAGCAACTTCCAAGTATTTCTTCTCTGTTCAAGTAGTAACTGAGTAAATTGCAAACAAAATCCTGCTTGTTCACAACTTGACAAGATCTAACAGAACAAGTTTCTCTATACTGCTGTATTCAAAAATAAAAATCACAGCAACATTCATTTTACTGAAAGCCCATGCCACCAGACAGCGCAGCTAGGAGATCTGGATCCACCCCACCCTACCTGACCAAATGGAATCACTTCCCTTCATTAATCTCTCCAGCAAGTGGTGGGGCTGCCACTATATTTAGCCAGCTCATGCAGGACTTGCTCCCACTGTCTTCAAAAGGCATATCAGGTGCTGATGCCTATTTTTAAACAGGACATCTAAACTTCCCAAGTGTGGTGACCCATGAGTTTGGACATTCTGCTTTCAATCAAGTGAGTTAATTAACTAGAGGGCTCTAAAGGAAGAAAAGGCATCAAAGAGGAAGACCAGACTACAATAAAGCAGCTCAAGATCTGAGTGATAGAAGCTCTTCCTACTTCAAGCACAAGTATGTTTATAAATATCTTAAGTATGGGATGCAGGGGGAAATGGCCAGCCCCTTTTCTTTGGTCTGTGGAGACAGGACAAGGGGCAATGGCTGTAAATTGGAGCACAGGAAGTTCCGCATCAACATGGGGAGGAACTTTTCCCCAGTGAGGGTGAGGGAGCCCTGGGACAGGCTGCCCAGGGGGTGTGGAGTCTCCATCTCTGGAGATATTCAAGACTCGTCTGGACACCGACCTGTGCAATATGAGCTGGGGAGCTGCTCTGGCAGGGGGGTTGGACCCCATGAGCTCTCAAGGTCCCTTCCAACCCCTATGATTCTATGCAGGGCAGGAATTTTTTTCCCCTCCCCTTATCTATGCCACTGAAGTACAGGCAAGGCTTCTTCCTTCCTGTGAGAGGCTGACATCATCTTTTGTTCAAGAAAGTCTCAAGCACTGTTATACTCACTCTCAAGTGAAAAGTTATTCAGCAGACAAAATCTTGTCCCTAAATACCATGCCATTGGGAGAATATTAAGAAAATACTGAAATACAGGACTAAGTACAAACAAACTGCTTTACAGATTTAACAGAACCTTGTAAAACAAGGGTGACAACTAGTTGTGGTAGGGAGCAGTGATAGCAGGTTGGTATGGGATGCACTGAGGGTTGAAAAATTTAAAAAGTATTTTCAAGACAGATAAGCATGGCACGCAGAAGTCGGAGCTCGAGAGGACCAAGCAGAGAACTCAAGACTTCTTATAACTTCACCTACTTTAAAACCATCAGCCAATAATCCTTCCAGAGCAGAGTGACAGATTATTACTTGTTCATTATGCTAGTTAGATGTGAAAATGACGTATTTTGAACAATACTGGGGGAAAAGGTACAGCTCACGTTGTTCCCAGTTACTTCCATACACACACTTCTTCCTACTGCAGACATCTCCCCTCTCACATACCGGAGCTGTTACTCTGACCCGTGCTGCTGGGGAAAAAGCAAGGGTTTTCCCAGTCTGTTCAATGTCAAAAGCAGATACAGAGAGATAAGGGCTACAGCATCCTCCTAGCTCCAGGCTGAGAAGTACTGTGAGGGATTGTCCAGTTCTGTGGCATACAGGCAAACACTGCAGGCACACAACAGGATGTTCAATGGACAAAGCCCCCCTACCGGCAGGGGAGATGCACCCGCTGTGGATAGTGGGTGTCATGTTCTGGTCCTGCAGAGTAAGTCCTTGGACCTCTGTTTTCTCTCTGACACATGCACACACAAACACACTCTCCCTTAAACACCCCCACTTGAAGCGCAACAGAGGCCAAGCTTTGCAGTCAAAAGCTCCTAACTTCAGATACATGAGATTAGTGCTTGTGTGTCACTGCTGACACCCCAATTTGCTTTCCAGTTTAATTGCGTTTCTTAAAGCAGCAATGAACAAAGAAGGGACAGTTGGTGGCTTTCCTTTCTCCTTCTTCTGTCATCTGCTCTTCTCCTTTTACACATAGACATATCCCCTCCCAGACTCTTACTGCAGTGTTTCTTTAGGTAAGCGTCTTCCTTCTAAGCCACTCACCATGTTTGGGGTTTTTGTTTTCCCTGAGAGCAGGTGACAGTTTTGGCCACAGCAGTGACTTCCAGCACACACAGTGAACATGTGTCTATCTGTGCAAAGCTGATATATCTCCTCTGGTTAAAATAGCACAACTAACTGTAAAATTGCAAAGCAGCTAGACACAGAGCAGCTAATCCTACCTTACTTACCTCCTGCTATATATTCAGAAATAATGTTCCCAATGTTATATTCTCACCCATGCTGTATATATAACAGTACCACCCTGGGTAGCCCCCTGGAGAGACAAGGTCTTGTGCTCTGTGTAACACAAACAGCAAAATAGGCGTTGCTGCTTACGTGGCTTACCAGAAACATTCCCAAGTGTTAAAACTGACCTCACTTAAGCTTCTGTTGCTTCCCACTGATGAAAGGAGATAACATGACTAGCTCAGATGTCAACATTTACCTTGCAGACATCTAAAGCTAGCCGAGATGAACTGAGCTGAAGACATGACAAGCAGTGCAGAGCACTCGCACACTGCCTCAGCAGTTGTGACGAGGGTGCTAGAAAGACAAATTGCAACCATAAATTAAAACCAGATTCTGCATGCAAGCAGAATAAAACCTGGAAGTTCTCCTATGACATTGTATTTAAATAACAAAACCATTACCAAATTAGAAATGAACGCCCTACATGTAGAAGCCAGAAGTCTTAGAATAAAAGACAACTATGGCAATTTATCTGAGTAGGTACTGCAGGTTTTGACCCCAACTTTACCAAGCTGAGCATCTGAAGTTTTTCCAGCTTCGCTGTAATTTCCAAATTTCTTGATAGCTCAAGTCATTAACGAATCCAGAATAATTTTCTGTGTATTTTCTGTATTGTGTCATATGCAGCACATTTGTCTTTATTCCTTGCTACTACAGACAGCATTTATGCCTCCAGTACCTTCTTTTCTAGCACTCTGCAACTCTGCTACTTTTCCCCACTTACTTTCATTCCTGACCTCTAATGGTAGTTTTGCAGGCAAATCACAGCATTTCTTTCATTATTTCTTGACTCAACATGCTTATTTGCTTAAAAAAATACTCATAACAATGGGGTCTAGTTCTCCCAGACAGCTTTTGCTGATACTGTTGCACATTTAGTTTTGTTTAATATCCTAGTCCTGAGGTACAAGTCATCAAGTCATTTCAGTCAGCCTCATTTCTGAACAATCAAGTCAGCTATTTAAACAATATGTTTCCACTTCTAATCTTCAAGGTAAATTACTTCATTGGGAAGCAGAGTATAGTTAGCAGCATCTGCTGCGGTTAAATTAAAGGCAGGAGTCAAATTATCTCTTGCTGTGTTACAAACATTGAGCAATTTTTTTGAACTAACAAGATGCCTGAAAAATTGTTACATAATTTAGGAAGAAATATCTTTAATTAAAGCAAAAAAGGAAAGCCAACTCTCAGAGGTACACTCAGGCTCTCCACGTTTTCTGGCACACCCTTGCCTTGCAGTAAGATAACAGCGTTGGGAGGCAAGCTCACCAAAAGTAGGAACAAGCATCAAGCCTGATTTTTACATGCATCCCTCAAACAGATTTCTGCAGTGATCCTTACCTGTCACAGGAAAAGGGTTATCAAACAGGAGACTTACAAATGGGATGAACTTACACACATCTGATAACCTGTACAACTCTTACACCCCAATTTTCTTCAGGCCAAGAGCTTCTCTTCCCCACACTCAGATACTCATTCACAGATCTGATTTTTAAAAGAACAGTTGTCTCTAAAAAATAGTTATAGGAGAAGGCTGTAACAGACAGCTACACCCCCACTCAGCAAAATATCTTTCTAAATTCATTAACACACAAACACCCTCCCCAAATCTTAACTAATTTTATACTCTACATTTTTTAAAATCAAATTGTGTGCCCTTTTTCATTTCTGGTTTGAGTTTTCTTTTTACTGTGTCAATCATGCAAGCAATCAGATGCCCTCGTTAAAAATTAATAAGCAGAGGAACATATAGAATAAAAGCAAATTCTGGAAAACACACTTTTTTTTAATATATTCTTGAAACATTGGGCACATTCATGCAGAAACAACAAAGTTAAGAGAAACTGAAGTTTCAAAGGAATGTCTCTGAGTGGGTATAATCCTGGTCTTAGGTGTCATGTAGGATATGGATTCTTGGAAGACGTTGCTCTTAGGATAAATCTGTGGCATTTTCCACTGGTAGTTATGGTTCTCCCATGTGGTATCAAATGATATGTGAGCAGATTCGGACAGAATGCCCGAGTTAAACCTGAGGTGAGTGAGAATGGTTTTTCAGGGGAGGCCCAGATTGTATTTGGTTAGCAAGTTTTTAAGATCATGTATGTAAAAGAATACTGCCACAAAGGAGATGCCCAGCTTCAACTCCCATTAACCCTTGACAGGTATGACTTAAAGCTGAAATCTCACACCTTCCCCGGTGCAGCTCTAAGTGCTCAGATATGTACATAGATAATTCTCAAATTCCCAGGGTTTACAGTCCCCAGCTCCTTCTAAGGAAGAAACTTCCTTGCAGAGTTTGTTTTTTGAACACACTAGCTGCCTTTCCATCTCTTAAGCCTCTGAATGCCCGTTTCAGCAGGCTACTAGTTCATGTCACACTGTAATGAGCATGAAATCTAACTATAAACCACACTTGGCCAAATTCATGTTAACAGAGACAGGGGAAGGAAGACAGGCATAAGGGAAATCCAGCTCACAGCTGTGAAGATCATAACTGAAGTGCTACATACAAGAACAAGATTACATTTCCTATCAAATTCCATAGGGCTTATATCATCAAAATAATTGTGGCAAGGAGGACAGTTAATTACATTAAACAAATCTGATATACACAAAAGGGAATCCATTTCCACAAAAATGAAGAGAACATACAAGAGATTGCAGAATATCTTTCATATAAAAGAAACTTACGATCATAGAGCTGCAGCTCATTACACAACTAAGCAAACTTTGAAAATATCAGTTGCCTTTTGGAAGCATCTAAAAATCCAAAGAATATTAAGGCTCTAAAAGCCAAGTGGAAGGTATACCTGCCCAACACAGTCTTAATAGGTGGGACCTCATTAAACATAGCAGTGGGAAAAAATGTTCAAAAGAAGTGAAACTAGCTTATTGCCAGTTACATAAAGGTTCAGTAGAAGACTGAAAACAGTGTGGAAGCCCCTCCATCCCATCTCCTGAATGACGACCCTGAAGGTGTACATAATTATAGAAATATGACAAAATGTTCCATATAACCCTTCTTGAATAGGCATGGACACAACACCAGATATTGCCAGGCAGTTTTAAGCATTATTCAAAGAAAAGTTAAACTTGCATTATTTCCCATGTTTCTACACTAGGTATTTTATGCCTATGAGGAAGAGAGAAAATACAGGCTCAGGTCTAGTTTTGGCAGTGCTAGAGCAGATATCTTTTATGGTATAGCTTAGATCTAGGACACAAAATAATTCTGCTAGAATTTTTCAGGGAACAGAGAAGTGGAGAAAGATGAACACAGAGAGAAAAGCAGACATGGAAGAGGAAGTGAAAAAGGAATGTCTAAGACAGGTTGATGCTGGGGGTGAGTTTGAAAAGGGAATTAGAAAAAATGGTAAGAGATAAGAAATGGAAATACCAGTTCAAAGACCTAATATAGCTAAAGAAATTGTTAGTTTGTGGCTGTAGGAGAACAGTTCTTCTTTACACTAGACTTAGGCTCACAAGACACCTTCAGGGAGGCATTTTCTGTTGCACAATTTTCAACACTTGCCAATACCACCAGGTTGCTGTAGGAAACAGCTCTGCACTGAGCAGTCAGGAGCAAGCATCTCTGTGGGATTGAGCTAACAGAGAGCCCTGCTACTGTACTGCTGCGCATGGTGTTTTGCTGTACTGGGGGAAGGAGTAAAAGGATGAAAAGCCTGGTGAAACCAGTCTGGCCCAAATTCATTCTCTCTCTCTGTGAAGAGTGGTGGTTTACCTTAGAAAAGCCAGGATGGCATACAAGTGTGCACTGGCCCATTCTGAACACGATTAGAGCCAATCATTGAACATTTCCTTTGCCAGACACAGTAACATTCTAATTGTCCACACCACTTAGTTTTAGGCTATTGTGCCGAATGCTATTTAGACACAATTAATATTATTAGTAATAGCCTCACCACCAAATTAATGTGAGCTTCTGCCTCAATGTGGACCTTGCTCTCCTTAGGAATAACGATGAGGTTAAGTTAAGAACACAAGAGCTGGATTTTAATATAAAACACTGATCTGCTGATGCATTAACTTTTTCCATCAGTCACATGGGGCTAGTCTTTAACAGGAAATGGCAGCTGAATTATTGCCTCCAAGAGCTATAGCAAAAAGAAAAAAAAAAAAGAATCAAAGATTATTAATAGCAAAGACAAGTAAAGAAAAGGCTTAGTACAGGACAAACTAAACCAAAAACCCATTATCTTCTATTTTTGATGTTTAACCTGAGGTATGTGAAAAGAAAAATTAATACAAGGTGAAACAGATAAACCTTATCTGCAAAATTGTTTCTCAAATCCTGTCATTTTAGAGGAAGCAAAGATATGCAAAACAAGCTCGTCAGCCTGGCAGAATGAGATTTGAGCTGTCTTGCTACAGTTTCAAAAGCAGCTCTTCCCCAACACCTCAGAGAAGGGTTAAAAAGTTGAGCAGCAGCAGGAGACTCATAGAGCTTCAGACTGCTAACTCGCTGTGGTAGTCTGCCAAGCCAACTGAGGGAATGGTGTGGTTTCTCCTTGGTAAAAAAGAAAACCAGAATTTGAGTAAAACATGCCACAGTCTCAACAAGTGCTGTCAGAAAAACAACACAGAGAGCTGGAATCTGGAATGATATTGGTGCTCAGGCAGAGTTCTTGCCCCAGGAAGAACCAGGAGGGCTATAATTGAGATGTTAAGAGGACAGGTCTGTGAGTCAGGAGTAAGGGCAAATACTGTCCTTGAACATGACCAAAGGGTTGTCTGAAAGCTGAGTACTCAAGAGTTCCCACTGTTTAGATAAACCAAGACCATGGCTATGGCTTCCTGAGGGAGCAGCTTCTGAAGTTCATTTGGGGTTTCAGATTGGCCCAATCCAGGAACTCCAAGCCAAACTCAACAATTGAGAAAAAACTCACTTTCATCAAACACAAAAGAACAGCTAAACACCCTAATAAAGCTATACCCAGAAAAAGGTAACGATCTGTCAGCATCTCTACAGGGCAGGATCTCCATGCAGAGGTGCTGGGCACTGTTTGCTGCAGTGTTCGTGTGTGGCAAACCAAGCGCGCATTCTTGGCTCCCCTCTCGCCTTCCTGGCTGATAGCCTGCCTCCAGCTCCCTCCAAGGGGCCAACCACCACAGTCACCAGCAGCTGCAGCCCTGGCAGAGCACTCCAAACTCTATGCTGTCACTCCAGGAGCTTCTTGCTCCAAAAGCAAAAAAAGAAAAGATGACAGAAAGGAGAAATGAGAAGTAGAGAGGAAAGAAGAAAGATCTGGGGAAAGGTAGGTACTGAGAAAAGGAAAAAAATTAAAAATTAAAAAATCAGTAAGAGGGCATACATTCACCTCCACAGAAGATCAGCTCCCAAGTTTCTATCTTCATCTTTCCACTTATCCTTCTGTATCTACATGCTATGCAGCAACACAAGCATGAGTTCAGACAACTTACAAGTTCATCAACCTGCAGCCCCCCCCCTCTCCGGCCCAGCAGTGCTGCAGGAAGCAGGCTACGGCTGCCAGCAAGAGTGATGCATTAGAGGCCAACGGGAACGGGTGGGGTTTGGCCCTTCTGAAAGGGATTTTTCACCTGGTATCACAGCAGGAGATGTCACAGTCTATTACACAGATCTTGGATACAACAAAACAGTGTATTCATTTCTATTCTAAAGAAATTGCCATGTTCATTTGGACATGCCTATTAAGTGTTAAGAAAAAATAAATTTGAGCAACTGCCAATTTTAAAGCCTCATGTTTAATTTTTTTTTTCCCCCAAGTAACATAATAGGCCTAATCCATATTGTGGGCAAGTATCCTGTAAAATTTAATTAAAAGCCCAAGGCTGGTAAACAAAGTGATATTATGACACTAAAATATAACAGAGATTTGCGAGGTTTCAATGTAACTCAACTCATAGGTGGTTCCCCTACCCAACTGCAGTACCTACCTACTACTGTGTATTTTTGGTATGTGTTGCTCAGTGGGGCTTAGGCCCATAACTGGATCCTGGAGGAGGAGAAGAAATCATTATCTTGATGTACTCTAGCCTTCACTAAACAAAAAAATATTTCCATTTCCATCCTTTGGGAGTTCATACGCCCTGAAGTTCGATGGTTAAGGGTAAGCCAGATCATAAAAAAGGTTCAGGCTTTTCTCCAGAGAAATGGTATGCTGTGATCTCACTGTTTTCCCAGATAAATTTCATTGCATTGTTTCTTTTGCAGCAGTTTTAGACCCATGTGAACGCCATAGCCAATACCAGATGTGCCTCCATGCACTTGCAAGAGAGCTCTGAACAAAGAAAATCCAGGAGAGCTGGAGCTCTGCTTAATGAGAACAGCCCTGGGACAAAGCTTTAATAGTTTAACTAAAATTACATTCAAAACTTAATTAGCAGAAGCTCTGAACTCACAAGCCATGGCCCATGAGCTCTAATACACTAATTAGCTAAGACACCCTTTAAAGCCAAGTATAGTTAAACCTTCTTGAAGAGCTGTCACGTGAGTCCTCAGATCTGAAGCAACATTTGTGCCGCACATGGGAAGTTCAGCATGATTCCACTGCAATGCTGCTGCATATACAATTATTGCAGGTCCCAATTATTTTGGGTAACAAACTATAAAATGTTCATAGCATCAAGTTCTACAGACAGGGAAAGATCAAAGCAGACTTTAAGCACGAGCAGTAAAGTGAGCCAAAAACCCTGGAGAACTAAACAACAATTTTCAAAATTTCAGAAAAATTACGTATCCTAAGGAAGGATTAAACACATCACCAACTTCCCCTTCCACAAAACCCATGAAAAAGGTTCAAAATACCTTTTTGTTATGTTACCTTTTTGTTTGTTTGTTATTTCAGCTGTCACAATACATTATTATTATAATATCATTATTATTTTGCACTTGAATTTCCACACCACATCACCATTCACCACCGAGTGATGGGAGTTTTCAACATGCCTGTGTCTGTCATACAGCATTTAAGGAGCTATAGTGCATTATACAGTGGAGAACAGAAAAGAAAAAAATCAGGGACACCAGGACAACTTGTGTTTATTAAGCAGACTGTCTTATCATCTTTAAAAAAAAAAAAAAAAAAGATGAACAAAAAGAAATTTTACCTTCCCATGACAGATTTCCAGCCAGTGAAATCCATGGTGCTTCATTTATTTACCTCTGAAGGACAGACATAGGCATCACCAGGATTTGGTATTGTTATGCCAGGGCATTTCTGTGGTTGAAACCTGAAGCTTTTATGGGCCAACCATTAGTTTTCCTTCTCCAGGGCATTGTTTTTGCTGCTAAAGAGGCATGTATCTGTACTTCAGGATAACTAGTATAGGCTGAAATTAAGACATAAATTCCAACCCAAAGTTTAGGCAACAGAACTCCTTCTCAACAGGAAAAATGGGGTAATCCCCTCTTCCCCTGCCCTCCCAATATGACCAAAAACCCTGGAGCATTGTCAAGTTATTTTAATGGATCTTGGCGAGTTTATAAATGTGCTTATATGGCATGGCTGTCTGTAACCACAGGGGATAACCTTGACAGCCCAGAGAATTATTCCAGCCCATTGCCTCATTTTTTCTAACACACATGAGACATCCTAGATAAAGATATAAGGTTTTTAAACACATGGCAAGCTAGATAGAGTCACCCCCTGGCTGCCACTGACCTTGTGTAGCTGACCCTTTGGTAAAGCTGAAGCACCTCGTTTTCATTGAGCTCTTACCTCACTGTAGCTCAAACAGCTTAGTACCCTGAATTTTAAAAACAGGCTTTCACAGGAGTGAAGTCCCCTGTATCCAACACCCTCATAAGGCAATGACTAGCAAGTACAGTGTGTGTGACCCATTGCATCTAGCCCAACAGCTCAGCCCAACCCTGCAACACAGACAGTGGGCATCCACTCCGCCTCCACCAAGCCAGAAAAGAGTACCAGGCAAAGATCCAGTTTGTTACATGTTGCAATGATCATGTCAAGTACTATTTTACACATGGAATCGTATAAAACTCACGCTGACACAAATCCACAGCTTACAGCTCTAAGGACGGTTAGCATCTACAAGAAATGTCCTTCTCTCCAGTTTTATATCCTGTACATGAGACCCACAAAATCATCAAGGGAAATCTTAACCAGGAGTGCAGAAAAACTTACTCCCAACAGGTTGGAACTTTAAAAAAAAGAAAAAAAAAAAAAGAAAAAAAAGAAGAGTACATCAAAGTACAGTATTTAGTTCTGCTTGTATGTGTAAAGCACTAAGTCCTCCCTTGAGGATACAGAGTTGTGATGTTTGCTCCTGCACTGTGCTGCTTCCATTAAACCCAAAGAAAGAGTTCAGGCCTCATGATAACTTTGCAACTGCTGATCCAGTAAGCCGCTTAAAAGACCCTTGATCTCTCAAAGTGAATTTTTTGCTCCCAGTTTCAAGTTACATTGCTTATTTCAAATGACTGAAAAAAGGAAGAATCAAGGGAAAAGAAAAATCAAAAACTGAAGAAAAATTAAAATGAGTCATGCAGACTCTCCACAGAAATCAACCAGCAAGAATTCTACAACACACTATTCAGATTTCAGTCCACCCTGTTGAAGGTAGTACGTGGGCAGCAAAATGAGGTTAATCTGCCCTGTTTCTCCTGTAAGTAAATGTAGAAGAGACTAGCTGGATCTGCAACACAAAAACAAGTTTCAATTGCCTCTGCAGGACTGACTGCTGCTCTGCAGTCATAAGGAAATGCTTACTATCACACTGGCAAGAAGAGCTCAAAAAAACCCCCATGAGGTTCATCATCATGGCTCCCTTCCAAATCTTCTTTAGCCCCAAAGAAGAGATCATTCAATCTAAAGTTGATTTAAATTTTCTATCAACTCTAGAAAGACTGTCCAACCAAAAGGGTGCTCTACTGAGAAGTTGGTAAGCTACCAGGAGCCAAAGCTGGGGCAGCATCCTAGCCTCCATGGCTACAAATGTGTCCTGGCTTCATTCTGCTTCAGAAAATAATTCACATAAACGTCTAAGTTCACCACAAAGACATCTAAGATTTTTTCCTCTTTCCATGTTAAGTTTCCAACATGTCATGGTTTAACCCCAGCCAGCAACTAAGCATCACACAGCTGCTTCCTCATTCACCACTCCTGCACCGGGATAGGGGAGAGAATCAGAAGGGTAGAAGTGCCAAAACTCACAGGTTAAGATTATGAACAGTTCAATAACTGAAATAAATAAAAATGTAACAATAGCAATGAAAAGGAAGATAATAAAAAGATAAATAAACCCCAAGAAAAACAGGTGATGCAAATGAAACACCAACAAACCTGACCATCAACCAACCAATGCCCAGCCAGTCCCAAAGCAGAAGTAGCACCCCCACCTCAGCCAGCTTCCAGCAGGTTTATATGATGATATGATGATCATATTCTATATGATTTCATATAGAATATCCCTTTGGCCATTTTGGGTCAGCTGTCCTGGCTGCATCCCCTCCCAGCTTCCTGGGCACTCCCTACCTGCATGGTTGACAGACCTCTAGGAGAAGCTGAGAAGTCCATCTAAGCAAGTAGAACAGCCCTCAGCAGGCCATGCTGTATTTCTGCCTGTGAAGCAGGCCAGCTTGAATTGTAGGGTAAAATATGTCCTCTCAAATTTAAGTATTTCTTTCTAACCAAGGTAAAAAATGAATTAACTACTCTGTATCAATAATGCCCTCAAAGGCCCACTTGTATGTATGTAATCTCATTTTTACATTTCACTTTAGTAATTTTCAAGAAGAAAGAACTGAAAAAACCCTGTTATTATTGCCAAGTATCTTACTGCTGCACAGGACATGGCTACCAGCACTGCTTCCTAATAATCAAACCTGCTTTGTCATTAATGTAGCTACACTTTGCAAAACTGTTGTATGAACAGGGATGAGACATGAAAGCCTCAAGGGTGTTGAAACAAACCTCTCCTTTTCACACATTCACTTCCAAAGTGAGGCACTGTGTGTGTGTAAGCTGGAAAAAATCATGTGGCTCATTTCCGTTTCATTTAGGCCATAGATGAGACCAGGAGGTTGCAATATCTGGACAGTATGGTCATGTTGAAATGGTGAGTGTCTGAGGGAGTTATAAATAAAATACATAGATGACTGAAGTCAATAGGAACTACACATACACATTTAAGGACTCGATTTGGCCTATAAAATGGAAAACCAACATCAGCTATAACCACAACAGAAATGGATATAACTTGTCAGGTCTGAATACAAGAACACGAAGGGAAACAACAGAGCCAGAACACTAAAACCTCAATCACACTCTGCAATAGACATCAAAATGTTTACAGAAATTACAGAGAAACATCCTTGAAGATAAATAATTGAGCATAAGCCATTAATATAAGTAACTCTTCCAATGCAGGAAAGGTAGAATGCAGTAGAGAAGCTGAGATGTGAAACAGAGATTTATCAGAAGTAGCGTGCTTCTGCTCTAAAAATTTTTTTTAAAAATTAAGATAGGAAGAAAATAAAAGAAAAACCATCAAACCATATTCTAATTAATGCTAACCTTCTACTGCCACCACCCCAAACAGCACATGCCCATATCAGGAACAGTTTCATGCTTCTGCAGGCACTAAAGCAAATCATATTTATGCTCTGCAAAAATCCAGCAGGTTACCAAACTGCTTAGACTAACTAGTGATGTCCCATTGATTGTACCAGACATGCTTTTATGCAAAAATACAACTTACAAAGCATGCAGCATGTGGAATGAACCAACAGTTTGAGAGCAAATCTGCTCTCTCAGTAATAGTTCTCAACTTGCCGTGTGAGGCAAAGCATACGCCCTGTCCTTGGCAGTCAGACAATACGCCACCGAACTTCACACAGCTGGGGTAGAAGTGTTTACACTGTGGTGCAGGCAGAGCTTCATCTTCTTCAGATTGGGGTTTAAAAGCAAGGCTTAGTTCTTGGATTATACTTTTGAAAGCAGCAGTTGGTAGAAACAAACTTCTAGCTGTCTTGCTGTCAGAGCTTGACGAGCTCCTGTTGGAAATAAGGATGCTCCTGCAGAGAAGGCAGAACTAGTCTCTTCTGGGAAATGGGGATTTATTGAGTGACCCCTTCTAGAGCTGATGTTACCAAGTGCCTTTCTAACACTAAAGTCTCAAGACAAATACTACGTCACTTTAATAATGTCTAGTAGCTTTCCTTGTACCTTCAGATCTCAAAATATCCCTGGATACCAGATGGCTGTCTCTGTCCACCAAGAACCCCATCAGTCTATCAAATACATAAGACTATCTATTATATGACTCAGCTCTGATGTACACACTATTTTGACTTCAGCCCCTCTTTGAAGAGGTAGGCTTACAGGTATCAGGGCTCTCCTCTTTCTTGTATAAGAGACTCAGATTGTGAAAGAAAGGAAGTTGCTAGAATTTATATTCCCTTCCTGTTTTTCTGAACTTTTGGTATTTTGTCTTTATCCTTCATGTCTGATGATTTGAGTATCACTGTTCTGACAGACACATCATCTCCCTTCTTACTAGGTTTTCCATTACTCTTTCTACTTAGAACTAATCATCATTCTTATTTAAACTCAACATTTCAACTAACAAGTTGTCTAAAAAGACAATCAAGAGTTCCTTTCCTACATTTTCTTGTCACTTGGAAGCCTGTATACTCATGGGCTTCTCTTCCAAAATCTCTTTGAGTTACAGCTCCTCATTCGCTTCTGGAAGGCTCAGGATTGGATTAAACTTCTTGTATTGCTTCCTGTTACAATCTTAAAAGGACACTTTTTTGTCTTACACGACTTGTTTTGCATTCTTCATATTCTTATCTGTCATTTGCATTTCAGTAGCACTCGGAGGTCCCACTGAAACCAGAGACAAGGGCTTGCACATCTCAGCACTGGAATAGAGGGACTCTGTCCCAGGAGTCCAAAATTGAAGGAAACAAATAATGAATCATTATCTTTGTGGGAGGGAGAAACAACATGTAAACCAGAAACAAGACTTACAGCTTACAAGGGAGCCTCTCAAAAATACAGCAAGGGAGACCGGAGTGCCTAAAACTGCAAGGCTACCCATCTCCTTTCCCAGGGCGCTTGTGCACATGGGCTCTATTCAATTACACAAGGACAAGGTGCAAATGGCTCTCCTTTGCCTTTGCAGGCTCCTTCCCTCTGCCAAAGACAGAGCTGCAGCAGACCAAAAGCACTCCATGTCGAAAAACATGGAGCGAAGGGAGGTAACTAGAATGTATGATCCCCACTGCCATACAGCAGCACCCCAAGGTACTGCACAGACTAAAATGACAGGCCAAGAAATCTGATATTAAATATCGAACCAAGAAAACACATACTCTAAAGCACAGAACATCACTTTTAAGCTATGATATTATTTTTTCCACAAAAATACATTTATTGCTGCATGTCTTATATTTAAAAAAACCCATAAATCTCCAAGAACCCCAGCCTGGAGCATATAATGGTTTATGCAACAAATACTTGTGAAATGCCTACTTAAAAAGTTAAACCCCCTGGAGGGCTTGTGAATCTTTTAGTTGTAATGTACCCCTGGAGGATTTTATTTTGTATCTGCCTAGCCTGAAGTTAAAGAGCACTTTTTGAACATGTTTGCTTTACTTGAAGCTAAAATCTGGGTTACTTGGGGAAGGGCAATGGAGAGTCTAATAAATCTTACAATATACTTCTTGGCAAGAAAACTACTTACTGGTGTCATGAAGAAACAACTTTACTGCTCTCTAAAGAAATATTGATTTCAGAAGTTACTATTGTATTTAAGACACATGGAAGCTGCATTAAATCAAGTTGTGAAACATGCTAGGGTTATACATGGTTGGTTTTTTTTAAAAAAAAAAAAACATTAAATCCTGAAACAAAAAAAAAAGAACATTTCTGAGGCTTCCATAAATTTTGAAGGGAGGAAGTTTAAAACTTGGGTGTTCCTCTCCATAAGTCACATTCCACAAGGAAACAGCTTGATTTTATGTATATACTTGTACCATTCAAACTTCAGTGGGTTTTTTTAAACTTCTATTTTCACCATGTAAATCTACGTGTGTGTGAAGAGGGAGCACACTCACTTCTAGCATTATCAACTAACATGTATTTTCTTATTCATATTTAGGCAGGAGTTCCAACTGTTGGCTCACAACACTCCCAGTTACTTTCTTGTCCAAACACTGCATCCACTAATGGATCAGCTAATTAATCTAGACACAATTAAGGCCACCACCAGCAGAACAAAATTGCTTTACCAGTTGCCTATGCATCTGGATCTCCTCCCACAATCCGCCCAGAGGAAAAAACTAGGGAGTCCCAATCTCTACAGGAAAGAGAGCAAAGAGAGTAAAGTGAATTTAGACCCTTTGAAAGACAGCAGATTGAGTAGTCAATTTATCCTCAGAAGAGACTCAGCTCAGACAAGAGCAAGGTTATGTTCTTCCATGCTGCCACGTTCAATTCTGCACTTGAGGGACCATCGGAACAAAGGAAATAAGGTGATTCAGAGTCCCTGAATTTCTATGCTTTCTGTTTGAAGATGCCTACAAGAATGTGAAGTGAGAGCAGGTGCCACAAGTATCTTTCTGTGGCATATTTGGTAGACTGTTAACAAAGGAATGTTTCCTTGGAAGTGGCACTTGTAGCTGTACAGCTGACTGTGAACCAGAGACTTCCATTTCTCCTTCTTCATGTGATTTATTCAGGGCTAAGGAAGTTACTAAGTAAAATCAAGACAATTAAAAATAAAAAAATCTGTGTATGAGTTAGAACTTGATGCTTGCAGTCTGTTACTTAATTCCAAAGTACAGCTATTTTCCCAAGCCTGGATATAGGTGACACAGCTTGAGCCACACTGTCACAATTTTTGCACTGTTAATCCTCTGCTGAATGCAGAGTATATGCCAAATTACAGTCAGTTAGGTCAAACTTGGGGGGGTTTTGGTTGGGTTTTTTTATTGGGGTTTGGGGAATTTTTTTAAAGAATTTGATGCTAATGATACAGAAAATTACTTTTCTGGTTGTTAAAATGCATCCACTTCTAGACCAGAATTGAAACCAATAGCTTCTAAGAGATGCAGAACAATCCTGTGAATGAGGATACTTTTCCTCAATGTGACTGGATACAAAATTGTATAAAAGGTTTTCAGCCTATAAATTGCATGCAGCAAAGATTCCTGAAGTGGGAAGTATGTTTCCCAATTTAGCCTTCTGTTTTGCTTTCTCCCTCACCACTCCCATGACACTGCATACAGCAGAAAGAAGAGTGGAAGGGAAAAAAAAAAAAGAGAGAGAAACCCCTGAAAATGCCAACCCCTGCACCTTTCAGACTGTGACATTTTTTTCACATGCCATAAAGAGCACTAAGGACTTTCCACAAGCTTTCTGAAACATCTCATGTCAATGCATCTGAGATGTAAACTCACTTATTGGCTACTGTAGAATGAAATGAAGCAAGTGGCATACTTTTAAATGTTCAAAATCCTAAGTAAAGTTTATTTGGAACTTCAATATAATTGTCTCAACTCTGCAAATCAGAATGAATATTTAATGTTACAATGCTACCACCACAAAAGATCTACAGCTTTTGATAAAGACACTGATTTATCTCAAAGTGTCCTGGGAGGCTGAGGCTGCAATACTTCAAGAGAAGCTGGCTTGGATCTAGGTTTCAGAAATGACAAAAAAATTATCAACCCTCAGTTCTTGACAGCCTTACGTTAGCCTTCAAAGTCAAAAGGGGGATTAAAAACATCACTAAGTATAGCAAGAAAATACCAGACATACTGGATTTGAAACATAGTCCAATTTTATCTCCTAATTACTTAAAATGCAAGTTGCCAAGTGCACCAACCATTATGACAACAAAAATCTGATCCAACTTTGCAACAACAACACAAAAATGTTTATCAGAGAGGCCTAAACCACAGACTCATTTTGTAAACTTGGAAGCAATTCCAGAGTTAGTGCCATACATCTCAAAAGAAATTATAAACCCCCACTCACATTTTTACAAGGCAACAACAAAAATATAAACGGATCAAGAGTCTTCAGACAAAAAAATTAAAAGCCTTCACAGTCGAAGCCACAAGACTTCAGCAAGACCCGGCCAGGCTGGAGAGCTGGGCAGGGAGAAACCAGATGAGGTTCAACAAAAGCAAGTGCAGAGTCTTGCACCTGGGGAAGAACAACCGTTCATTTCAGTACAGGCTGGGAGATGACCTGCTGGAGAAGAGCTCTGTGGAGAAGGACCTGGGGGTCCTGGTTGATGACAGGTTGGCTATGAGCCAGCAGTGTGCCCTGGGGGCTGAGAGAGCCAATGGGATCCTGGGGGGCATCAAGAGGAGTGTGTCCAGCAGGTCAGAGGAAGTGATCCTCCCCCTCTACTCTGCCCTGGTCAGGCCCCACCTGGATTATTGTGTCCAGTTCTGGGCTCCCTGGTGTAAAAAGGACAGGGATCTCCTGGAGAGAGTCCAGAGGAGGCTACGGAGATGATTAAGGGCCTGGAGCATCTCCTCTGTGAGGAAAGGCTGGGTGAGCTGGGACTCTTCAGCCTGGAGAAAAGGCGGCTAAGGGGGTACCTGATTAATGTCTATAAATATCTTAAGGATGGGATGCAGGGGGAAATGGCCAGCCCCTTTTCTTTGGTCATTGGAGACAGGACAAGGGGCAATGGCTGCAAATTGGAGCACAGGAAGTTTCGCACCAACATGGGGAGGAACTTTTCCCCAGTGAGGGTGACAGAGCCCTGGGACAGGCTGCCCAGAGGGTGTAGAGTCTCCTTCTCTGGAGAAATTCCAGCCCCGTCTGGACACCGACCTGTGCAATATGAGCTGGGGAGCTGCTTTGGCAGGGGGGTTGGACCCCATGAGCTCTCAAGGTCCCTTCCAACCCCTGTGATTCTATGAATGACTACTTCTTATCAGAAACACTTCCGCCAACATAAGTGCAAGTAAAGCCCTTGGCAGAAGTGCCCTGACCTGCTTGTATCAAGGGTGAGAAGCGAGGAACCAAGCTGGCTCTCAAGGGCTCAGAGTATTCACTCCTTACACAAAAGCAAACCATTTGCTTGCTTTAGGAAGAGTCTTGTAGAACAAGGGTTTCACCCCCTTCTGAATTATCTCTGGTTTCCAAGAATTTTGCATGGCAATTGAAGCCAAATGGCATCTGTGAACCAAAGACTGAGCAGTGAACTGAAGGCTTGAACAGGGCATGTGAGAACAAGCCACAGGCAGAGAGACTGAAGAGGCAGGGGAATTTCACATGCTTACCCCCCACTCACATTTTTTCCAGTGCTTCCGGAGGACAAGCTGGCTCAGCAGACCAGAAAGGGGAACAAAGTCTTTCAGTAACACGCAGCTGTTTCAAATCCAGCCCAGTCTTACTGTGACTAAAGGTTACTATCCGATAGGTGGCCAATGTTGAACAAAACCATGATTTCACTTCAGTTAAGTAGGTGTCTGCAACACAACTGGCAGTTTCACTGGACAGGCCAAGCTCCAGCTCTCCAAGCCACAACCAAGGCGAGCTGGCAGGGCAGGACAGTGCCTTACACCTGTCTTGCAGTGAAGAACTCCATCTACCAGTGCTGTTACATTTGACCCAGAAGGGTGTTTGTAAAAGAAAAAGGAGAATTCTACATACATGATTTTCCCCAGATTAATTCCAGTAACAGAATATATACCTAGCATGTTGTCACTACATAAATTATCATTACATCAAGCTAAACTCAATACATAACTTCAATTTTATCCCAAGCCATAAGCAAGGAGCTGTAGGACCTTGCCATCTGATAACAGCTCTGCTATCAGGGCTTATGGAGCAAATGACTAAGAGCTAGGAAGTTTTACTAGATGAACCTCAGCAAATAACTTCAGGCTAGTTTCTCAACATCAGGACATCTGAGAGTATGGCTACATGGCAGGCATTCCACTGTAATAGCTCGTGTCAACACTTCCACTGGGCTAAATAAAGGCATAAGATGCCTCAAATTACCTTGTGTTTACCACGGAGTCTAAGGGAATGTAGGCAGGGCTCTGTGCAGCAGCCAGTTACTGGTGTGTCCACAGCCTCACTCACCCAGAGACCATCTGCCCCAACACCACAACCAGGGTACTCCAATCCCAAAATGCCTCCAGCCTAGCCAGGCACAGATTTGCTACACAGATCAGGTGGGATGAGGTGAGGTTTAACCTGGGCAGTCCGTGCTTTGCCTGGCTGCCAATACAGCAAAGCAACCTGGTTTACGTTTCCTCTGACACTGGCTGTCCCCATATGCTTAAAGGGAAAGGCAAACCACCCCCCAAAAGAATAGCCCCCAGGAGAAACCAAATAATTGACAACACATATTTTGGTACAGAAAGATGCAGAGAACAGGGCTTCCCCCTTTTGGTGCACACAAAGGCAAAATCTTAGAAAAGCTGGGAACTAGACACTGTTTTTTCAGTAATTTAATGAATCTAAAATTTAATCTAACTCAGCCCCCACATAAATTCATTTGTGCACTGAAAGCAGTACACTGTGTTAATGTTTTAAGAGCATTTTTCTTTATATCCTATCCAGTGTCTTCCCGTAAGAGCATTCAGAAAAACTGGAAGAGAGCCATACGCCCTCAGGTCACGCTACAAGTGCCTGAGAGTTAGAACCCTCTGCTGTTTCCAGAGCTGTATTTCCACCTGTGTTATCAAGGACAAAGCTACTGATAACCCCATAACAGAATAAACCCTATATTGTCACAATCCTGATGCTATAGCTACACACACCCCCTCAAGGAAGAAAAAAAATAAAGGTAAATTTTAAACAAGTATTTCAATAATACAGGAGTGTTACAACATAATATTTTTCCTCCTAAATGCATGGATAAAGAACCATTTGCTAGTCTCTGAATTTGGCTTTCACAGCTACATCATCAAGCAACGTCCTACCCAATAAAAATATTTCTGCTGAATTTAATAACTACATCTATAGCACCTTGTCTGAGATTCAAAAGCTTTGGAAATTAAAATATGGCAAGAGCAGAATTTATGACAACTCTGTGAAGTAATGTCTATGCATACATTCCCTCTTAATGTCATGATTAATTTACTGAGAGGTCTATACTGTAACAAACTTTAAAACAAGTTACTGGTTCCCCCAAAAACAATGACCACCCACAGGAGGCAAGCTTTTGGCCCCTGTGCCTGCTGAGCTGTTTTCTGCCTACTGAATGATGGCAACCAGAAAAAAAGTCAACAATGCTGAGATGTGTTAAAAGCTTTGCAGTGCTCCCCATAAGCCATAAGCAAATGTGATATTGCAAAATGGCTTGTCATCACCCTCTTCCCACCCTTCCCAACACATATATTCCTCATGAAGGGATCTTTTCTCTCCAACAGCACCTTTGAGATACCGAAACCTTACTGCTCTAGTATTTTACTTCTGCTCTGTTCCAGGAAATGGCATGGGAAGATGTATGCTGTTACACATACAATTATATTTATGAATTGAAAATTACTTCCAGGGTTGGCATTTCCAATATATTTATTATTTCAAGGATCATTAATCTTTATAAAGGACAGAGCTCTGAGTTACAACTATCTGCTGCCAGTATAATCTGCTAAAGCCATGCCTAAAGTAACAACACTTCTGTGTTGAGTGGTATCAAGTACAAGATGCTCAATGAAAGGAAGAAAAATCCCCTAAATCTCCATTTTGCTGATGCAGATGCACACAATTATTTGATGTTTTCAGTAGAAGAAACTGAAATGATCTGATTTCAATGGACTCAACTTTGAAGACCCTTTTCCACTACAAACCAAAGAAAGTTAGAGATGTAAACTGTGCACTTTAACAATTAGGAGACATTAAAACATGTACCACTTTCCAAGAATAATTCCTCATTAAACCAGACCTTCATTATCATGTCTTTACACCCAGTCTTTCTTAAATTCTTCCCATTGCTACTCCTAATAAACTGTTTTAAGCTTCAAACAACATAGACTAAATTATCATTTGATCATTGCTTCAAGCAGTATTTACTGGCATGTTTACATATGGAAACTGATTGCAACAGGTACTGCAGAACAGCTGCTGCACTAATACTCTATCACAACAGAGGTCTGTAAAAGTAAGCATGGAAATTAACAACAAATAGAAGCACTGTTATTCTTTCACTCTGTCTTTAACAAGAACTCTTATCATCAGTTTCCTTACGTACACAAGAAGAAAATAATTTGCTCTTTCAGTCATCATAGTTCAACCCTCCTTTGTCGTTCTATGAATTTCTTTGAGCTTGCCCAGTTACCTTTTTGGGGGGTTCTCTGGAAACAAAAGGATGCTGTTACGATGGCAGAGAACAATTTACTGTATGCTGCTTGTGGGATCATATCTCTACAGGCATGCAAAACACTACCAGACTGGGGATGGCCTCAGGGTCTATGCTGAAGCACAGATAACTTCCACACACAGACTTTTACCCACAGATCCAATAAACCCAACAGAGGAGTACTTGCAAATTCAACGAGGAACAGAAGCAAGGACAAGTAACAATACCATAGGTCTATGCTACTTTGCTAAGAAGTGATGTCCCTTGCAACATGCCAAAAGGAAAAGCAAGTGACAACTCAGCTGGGGTTGCAGTGTGAGCTCACTTAAGATTCCTATGGGTTTTTCAGTAACACCCTAATAAGGAGTTCAAAAAGTCAGCAAAAGGAAAGAGGATTTCTCTAAAGGTCACATTCAAATGTTTCTAAACAAGCGATTATTTTCAATCCCAACCTCTTTGGTATCAACTGGAACTTTGCCTGAGAAAATGGTTTCAGGACTCTGCCTACTGGTTTGTTTGTACAGTGGTACAGGAAATATGTAAATAGATTAAATATATGACAAAGTGCCAAGCATTGGAGAATGCCTGCATACCCATTTCTGGAGTATTCTCTGCTACTCAGTTATGACTGCCAGAGCATAACTCTACAGAAATCAGCACTAAAATCCTCACCTGAAAACAGACACCATACAGTGGCTGATGAGTTTGCTTGCCATCATCTCAGGACCATCACACATGTTCACACATTATCAGCCTTTGCTCAGAACCAAGCTGGTCTGAAATTGCATTAACTGCTCAGATACAATGGGTGACAGCCCAGGAGAAAGCACGTTCCATGCCTAGCTTCTTTGTTCCAGTCACATTCAGGTGGTCATTTCTCTCTGCCATTCATAACTTACCATGACAAGAATTCAGATTTGGAGCCCAAACCTCCCACTCTATAAACATACTGCCCAGCCAGACCCAGCCTAACAGATCTGAGCAGGCAGCTCTTTCACCCAAACTGAGAGCTTTTTCTTGCAATTGCATTTAGGCACAAAAAAACCCAGTTCAACTCACATCAGGACCTAATTCTTGGTGCTCATCTTTCTTACTTAAAGTTCAGCTCTCCAAAACCAGGAATATTCATTATTCAGCCTAAACCTTTTCCCAGCTATCAATTCATCTCAATTGCTTGAGCAATGAAACTTAACAAGCTATCAAAGCTTAAACAAAGATATAAAAGCTTTCATAAAAAAATTATATCAGACATTTATTTTCTCCTCTATATGGGATACCAACTTGAGTTTTCACTTCTAGAGAATTTATGAGAGAAACATGATTTTTCATAGATGATTAACACTTTACGCTTGCAGTTCTACTAGGCCTGGTCAAGTTGTCCTTCCTTGCCAGATTATTCAGAGTTTGCCCAGTAAGAAAAAAGGCTCTGACACCAGCAGAAAGAAATATATTCTAAAATAAAGACAGGCTGAAACAGTGAGACTTACACTACTAACACAGCACAGCTCTCAAGCCACATGGGTAAATTTTAACATTTATATCCCTGCTAACTAGAGACAGGCTCAAATCAAAACCACAAATATGGAGAAAGTTTGAACCCAGATCAGAACTTTATAGCTTACACCCCAACTCTTCTCTTCACAATGGCTGGAAAATGCTTTTCAAAAGTCCTACAATATTTATTCCATACACAGGAAATGACTTTAATAGTACATCTTCAGGGATTAGCTTTGTTTAGCTGTCCAAGCCTTTGATTCAAAGTCTGTAGATAGTATTGCTTTAGCTGTTGCACAGAAACAGACATATTTCCTGATGAAATGCCTCCCTTGATCACATGGTCATTCACCTTAATCCCTGTTAACTTTATAGGATGCTATACTGCACATACCATTGGCTGTAAAGGAAGTCCTTTATACATGTTTCTTGGCCTTCCTCTATTCACAGCATGAAAATGCTGAAGATAAATATAGTGCTGAAGCATGGGAATTGGGAAGTTGGATAAAAAGCATGACATTCTTACAGAGGAATTCTTCATTTCTAGACAACATAAAGCAGCTCCTGAGGATGAATTTACTGCCTTTCTGCCTCAGAATAGTGGGCTGCATTATGACCCTATAATCCACTGCAAGCAAGGCAGCAGCTGAGAGCTGCACTACCCCTGGAGCGGTCTGAGGGATGGCTGTGATTCACTGAATCACAGTTTCCTTTCCAATTTCCCCACTGCCTCAAGGAAAGCAACAAACACTGCCTCTGCACTATCCTCTTCCCAAATGGTTCTGCTCCTGAACCAGGCTATGCTCCACCATCTTTCCACTCACAAATGAGCATGTAAGGAAGTAGGAGATGTGAGGAGAAAAATATTTCAGCTCCAAAAATACACATATGCTCTGCAGGGTTTTTGTTAGCAGTCTGTACAGCGGGTACACGGCGAGGCAGTCAGGTATGGTACACACCTAGCCCAAATGGGACAGCATGGTGTGTTAGCCAATGCAAAACAGCAAAAGGATCCTTGATGTTCTGAACCCAAATGAGCACCCTGATAGTTAGACCAGCATGTGGCTTTGTTTCTCCACCAATATTTAGTTTCTGAACATTGTAGTGTTTAAATCAAGCTAAGGCAATGCCAATAGCTGTTAAAATAGAAGCATCTAACACATACAGTGTTGGGACCTGAGGAACTGGAAGGGAAATCAAGCAGCACAACTGCTGAGAAAGTGTGATCCCTTGGCAATAGGTGGCAAAGAAAACTAAGTCTCCAAAGAGAGAGGAAAAAAACCCCCCAAATGCCCATATCTAACACACAAAGCACAATGAGTACAATGATGCCAGCCAGACTCCCCTAACTCTCCAAAACTACAGAGCTGCTAGATTAAAGCCACCCTTACAACTGAATACTCAGAGAAATCATCCTTAAATACATAATAATGGGTTGTGAGATGCCATTAAATCCTCTTTAGATAGGCAGAATTTGTCCCAGTTCTCTTATATTTATGAGGGAAGAGAGGCTGGGATGTGCCTGGGTGCAAACACACATCTGGATGGGTGCACTCACTGCTGCCAGGCTCACAGGACAATAAGTGTTTCTTCAGCACCATACACTTAACTCTGCTCTCTATTGTTTAAAGAGCAAATGACATTTGAAGCATAGAATCCAGTGGCAACAATTAAAAATCTTGGGAGTACCCACCACTAACCATCAGTCATCATTTCTAAACATGATCTTGGGTGATACATCCCTGCCAAGACCACAAGGAGGAGGGAAGAGGTGTTAATTAACCTGTAAACCTGCCCAGCTTTGTGCTCCAGATAGTACAAAGGCCCACCAGTACAGGAGGCATAGTTCACCCTCATTATAAGGCTCTCGATTACAAAAAGAGCGCAAACAAAAGCCTACTGCTTTGATTCACCACTCCAGTTCATTGTAAACATTTTGACATGCATTTCACTCATGTACAAACTCTGCTGCTCCCAAGAATAACCTTAGAGAGAGGGCAATTTCATTATGCAAGCAAACACCAGAAAAAAGCTCATCACCCTGCAAAGCTTCAAGTCTAGCTGGCCCATCAGAGCTCATCTTCAGTCTAATTTTTAACAACTGTTTTCCTCTGCCCTGTAGTGACATCTGTGTAGATCACTCCATCGAGTAACAGTGGTAAGAGTCAGGCATTCTCCTCATCCTGTATTATTTACCTATTGTGATTATCCATATGCTAGCCATATGCTCTACCCCTACATTCCTGCTAATCCTGCACCAAGGTTATATGCATTTCCCCCTCTACTCTGCCCTGGTCAGGCCCCACCTGGAGTATTGTGTCCAGTTCTGGGCTCCTTGGTTTAAAAAGGACAGGGATCTCCTGGAGAGAGTCCAGAGAAGGGCTACGAAGATGATTAGGGGCCTGGAGCATCTCCCCTATGAGGAAAGGCTGGGTGAGCTGAGACTGTTCAGCCTGGAGAAAAGAAGGCTAAGGGGGGACCTTATTAATATCTATAAATATCTTAAGCATGGGATGCAGGGGGAATTGGCCAACCCCTTTTCAGTGTCTGTGGAGACAGGACAAGGGGCAATGGCTGCAAATTGGAGCACAGGAAGTTCCACACCAACATGGGGAGGAACTTTTCCCCAGTGAGGGTGAGGGAGCCCTGGGACAGGCTGCCCAGGGAGTGTGGAGTCTCCTTCTCTGGAGATATTCAAGACCCATCTGGACGCCGACCTGTGCAGTATGAGCTGGGGAGCTGCTTTGGCAGGGGGGTTGGACCCGATGGTCTCTCGAGGTCCCTTCCAACCCCTACAACTCTGTGATTCTATGATTCTGAAAAGCAAGGTACAGCAGGAAGGCTGTACCTCCACAAGGAGTGGAGATTCAGCTCACACATTAAAGACATGTCCCTTCCACCACCTTCTAACCATGCCCAAACTCTTGTGTAGATGACAGGCAAGTAAAATGTCTTTCTTCTCCAGATGTTAGATTTTTTTTTTTATACAAACTTTTTAGAATTAGATGCTTTAAGCCACTGGATTGTGGTGAGAGCTGGACAGTTTGGAATGCCTTTTTCCAAAAGGATTTCAGGGAAGATTATTACAGAGCAATAGAAGAAACAATATAAGAGGGTTTTTTTTTTGCAAAGGAGGATTATATAAACTCCAAGGGGAAATTCAAACATTCTTTTACATTCTTATTTTCTTACTTTGCTCGAGAAAGTAAGTAATAAATACATGACTTAATTCATTGCTGTGTCTTTATGAATAAGTGTACAGCTGGCATTGAAGGTCTTCATGAACTTTAAATATTTTTCTGTCAACCTCAACCACCTTGGCTGGTAAAAGGACAAAACTTATCTCCACCTCCCTGATGGGGACATGGGGATAAAATTGGTAGTTTCAGAGAGAAGCAAGCCTAAATGAGTGGCAAGTGCTTAGATATCTTGGGTCTCTGCAAAGATGTTTGAGCAACTTGAGAAAGGATATACAGCTAAAGCTAGGGTCTGGACATGGCTCCCATATCTCATCCTTAAGCCGTAAATTCAGTTTCAGGGACCAGGTCGCACCACAGCAAAGGCTATCCATCTGACCACCCACATCACAAACACCTCCCAACTTCACATCCAAGCCCCCAGAAACCAGTCTCCTAATCTCAGATGACTTCAAAGCCTACCTAATTTGTGATTTAGAGTCCTTAAGAAAGCTGTATTTAACCCATTACCCTATCTCCTTAAGTACTACAGGACTGATACCCTACCCATGAAAATCCCAACCACTAAACAGAGATCCAAGGGGCTGCACCAGTCAGCCCAGTTAGCAAAGGCACACCCTGTTATCAGAGATGCAAGGATTGCACGGCAAGCCTCAGGCTGAACCCCTGGGAGCTTTAACTTAGTAGGGATCTTTCTGCCATGTATGCCTGTATATAAAATATGGTTCAGCACCAGTTGTTAATGGATAAATCTAAGAAGTGCTGTGCTAGAACATGCAGCTTCCAACAGACAAGAAAGCTCCTAGGAATTACTATCACAAGAGAAAAGGACCAACCAAAACTATGAGTGAGGCAAAAAAGATTAAGGGCACAGCCCAGCTACCCCATCTGTACTGCAGGTGTTTCTCACGTGTCTGTTCCCACCCCATCCCCTTAACAATGATTCTGTTACATCCTACACACGTGCATCCCCACACTCGATATCTTTGACTGTGCCCGAATAGGAAATTAACCCTGATTTTGCACTTTGCATTAACAAGCCTGAAAAGACAATCCAGCCTCTGCCTACTTGCTTTCACCAGGCCTCCTTTCAGGTCTAACCCTTCCTCTAACCAGCCCTCCCTCATCTTCTTTCTTAAGAGCACATTTTCACCCAGTCTGAGAGGATTGCATTTTGCTCATTCCTGTTTGATGTATTTATTGTGAGACAGGATCATATGAGATTGGAGGCCCAGAAAACCCCATGCTGTGCACCTTGCATTAAATGTACTTTCTCTTACACCAGAAAAAGGCTTACATGACATATAGTTTTTATAAATATATATCTATGAAATTTTGAAAGTAGGCAAAAAACATTATAATATCATAAGGTGGAAAGGAATACAAAAGAAGAAAAAAACACCACAGTGAATAAAATCCTTTTTTATAAAAAAAGAAAAACTATGCTTAACACAAACTCCTTCATGAATTCTCTTTATACTTGCAGTGACACGAATTCACCATTCTGCTGACACTGTTGCTGACGCTACTGAAAAAGTCACCCAAGAAGTCTCATTTTAAAATAAAATTTTACAAGGAGAGGAAATGGGGATTTGTAACAGAATGTTTCCTTCTACTTAATTATAGCATCGTTACTGGGACACTATAAAGTCCACTTCGACTTTTTAATTGAATTAATAGTAAAGACATGAGATTTTTGGGCAAACTGCCACGAAGACATGCAGTTAATAAGGAAAAGTCTTCAATTATAGTTACCAAAAAAATCCCCCCAAAATTATTAAATGCCAACAAACAGGAGATGACTGTTAGAATCAGTGCTTCTAATATTGCTATTAATTTCAATACTACCTTCAGAGTCAATGAGGAATTTTTAAGTATTTACAGTCATCAGTAAAATAAGGAACCTTTTCAGCTCTTTGCTCTTAGGATCATGAGGTATAAACTTTCAACTTCCATACAGAAGATATTTTTAAAATGAAGAGTGCATTTCCCAGAATAATGATGCTCTAATACCAAACAGCAGCTCAGTTATTTTGTGTTAAGAAACCAAAGCCCTTCTTACACGATTTCAAAGCAGCAGCTGTGACTTTGAAACCAGGAATTCATCCTGGCCACCTGCTTTAAAACCAGCCAAAATAAACGTGGTGGGATGGTTCCTGTCCATATCCATGGGATGGCAGGGCAGCACAGGTTATTTGCTGTTAGGGCTTTACGTCCTCGAGATCACTAACTTCTCCAGGACCTGGTCTGGATGAGGACCCTGGGATCAAGCTGCATCTGAAAGCTGGATTAATTAAGTGCTAAGATTGAGGTACTGTTACTCATGAGGAGCAAAATTTCATTGCACAGCTGAGATATATTGTTCATGGCATGCCATTCACAGTATGATGTTGGATTCCCACAGCACATGATCCTTTTCAATCACTCAGCAAACAGTATTACAGTCTGGCTTGTAATGTATTGTTTTCTTTGAAGAAAGGGTTTGTTTTGCTGTTGGTTCTGGGCTTTTTAATATGCTCTAAAACTTCCATCATAATAGTAACATTAAACTAAAAATACTACAAATGATGACTTTAAAGCCTCAAAGCAGCCCACTTTTTCTAGCCTTAATGACTGCACAAACATTGCAAAAACCAGTGGCCACCAATGGAACATGAGATCTTCCCAGATTCATGACCAGAGCTCACGTAGCACAGTGCACCTCAGGAGATATTTCACAGCCTAATCCTGCTCTCAGAAGAATCAGTGGGCCTCAATGGTAATAAAAAATAAATAAAAAATAAAAATTGGCTTACAAAGACTCAGTCATTTCTAATTTTCAGCATTAAAAAGCAAGTATATTTTGCATTAACTTGAAAATAATCCCTTTCTTTCAGAAATCTACTACAAAGTACTACAAAGAAGAACCTTTAATACTTAAGGACATAACAAACATAGTCCTAAAACTTGATTTTAATATAACATTGCTAAAGAGGAGGTGAATTTAACATAAAACCCAAAAGCCTCAATTCACTGCTAAGTACCCTACCTCGTTCACACTTTGTACTCCTTTTTGCCTCCTTCCTCCCTTTGCACAGCCCTTGTGTGGAGGCACGTTTCAGACAAACTACCCCACTGTAAGACTAGCACTGCTGCGGTGGAAATATGCCGCTCTCCTTACAGTCAGCAAAGGACCCACACCTTCATCTTCAAGGAAAATCCTCTGGATGGTGCAACTCAAAAGACTGCTGAAAGTTTATTCTGGGTTTCCCCCTCCCCCCCCCCCCCCCCCCATAAATTACGGCTTCTTTTGATGTCTATTCTTGCTCTTAAAAAAATACACACATCAGGTTAAGATGAAAACTGCCCACACGACAAGTTTGTGTTTACAAGCTTAAGAGCAAGTTTCACTTGAACACAGGTCAATGCCGCTTTAAGAAAACATCACATACCAAAAAAATCACACATGGTTAGAACACATCACGAGCAGAGAGGAACTGTGGACTCAGTCTGTGAGGCACCAAGCCAGCCTGAGAAGCCCTTTGAAGTTAGAAAAACATCCTCTGGTCAGAGCACATTTGTGAAACCGTGGGACAGGCGCTTTAAACAACATTCACTCCGAGATCACCTGCGGTGTGCCAGTGGATTGGCGCCTGTGTAACTTCAACACGTAACCCTTTGTATTCCACAAAGATCACTCACTCCAAAACCTGTCCTCTCAATGGCATACAGGCAAAAAACTGCAGGGCGAAACCTGTACCGTTTCACCCTGCACACAAACCAGGCAGTTCCAACAGACACAGGACGTATGGATAGACCCTGCTGTAAGCAGAACTTGGTCAACAGAAGAAAGGGGGTGCTCTACCTGCACAAAGCAGCAGTGGTACAGAAGGAAGGCATGACACCCTGCAAGAAGGGCCACTGCAAACCAGTCTGGCATGCAGCTGGGCATGACGCAAAATACTTACTGTTAGTCACCGCTGTCATGACAGGAAAGATTCTGGGCTGTGGATGCTTAGTCCAGGTAACACACACTTATCCCCACGTACAGATGAGACTGAGCACCAGAAGACCATTTTTGAAGCTGAGTTACCTCCCTCCACCCAATTCTGCCCTCAGCCATTAGCAACCCAGCCCGCTGGCATCAGTAGGCTGTGTCAACAGAATTTAAAGCCAAATCCTGCCCCTGATCTAGCATGTATCTTGGACTGGCATGCCTCTAAGAAAAAGAGAGTCTCTGGACATACTTCTAACTGAAGGCAGAACTTGGGATGGTTATCCATCCCTGATACTGCTGGATATTGGAACTGCTACACAATAACAACAAATTCTGAATAGCCTTGGTGCGGAAGGAGGAAGCCTCACCCTGCCTTTGGTTAGGGTTCCTACTGGTATTAGGAGACAGACTGCACAGCAGGGCAGGACTCCTTACTTGCTTAAAAGACCCCTAAAGACATGGCATTAGCATTTTTCTTGTCCAATCATTCTGTTGCTCTGCATTGGACAAGCTTTTCAACCTCTCCCAGTGGTGATGAAGCTGTCCTCATTTTTTGAGAAGACCAGGACTGATGGTGTTGCCATCAAAAACACACATCAGGATGGACAGACTACTGCTGCAGAGCTAACAAGGGATCCTCACAGACTTTTTGGTACTCCCACAGGACATTACCCATTGTCTGTTATACCTTTACTGGCAAACCCAGGGGACTTCCCAGTGCAGTATCTTTGGTTTCTGTCATTCTGAAATGGGGAATATCAGAGATGGCCACAGATTAAGGTTAAATTGTTCTAGAAGGGGACTTTTCTGCATTTGTACATTCACTGGCTAAATACAGGCAACACCTGCATCCTCCAGCCTAGCTAGTGCCTTCTGGATAACAGCAAGTGTCCAAGGACACAGAGCTACTTCAACATGCCTTACTTTTGATCACACAGTTCTCACAAAAACTTGATTTAATTATTCTTTTTCTTTATTCTAAAAAAGGAAAAGAAATCAAACAGCACATCTGGACAAGAGTACATGGTAAGGTTGGTGACCTAATTCCAATGAGGTCTTAGTAGCATCAATGGATATAATACTCCCAAACGCTGGATTATGTTCTGCATTAGTCAAAAGTTAAATGATTTCTGTGCTTCCTATTGGTCATAAATAAACAAATGCAACCTTAGAGTAGAAGAGGGTGTGAAAGAATGAAACTGTAGGGCAATACTTTAACACACCAACCTAATTAGATAAAAAACACCTTCATACAATAAAAATGTGGTATTCTAATAGGCATTAAGCAGTGCTGTGGGAATAGCCTCTCTCAAAACATGCTTTTTAAACCTATCTGCAAAATTGCATTGCTAATTACAAATAGCAATTTAAATGGCAGCACAACTGGGAAAAACTTTTGTGAACCTGTCATAAAATCAGATAAACTGCATCTGCCAGGGAAAGCACACTGCCTTTGCACCAGCAATGTAGCTGCTAGATAAAAAGACTATTAGTCTCACCACTTGAACCCTCCTTTGGCTCCCACTGATGTGGCAGAGAACCTGATACAAGACCATTGAAAGCAATGAGAAGTTTCCCCTCCATTACAGCAGGGCTTTTGCATCAAAGCAGAGCAGAGAAATATTGCCAAATTTTTTGAAGGTGATAAAACTAGACTTACCTAGCTGCAGCAAGTTAGTTCAAAATATACCTTTAAAACTAATTTATTTATGGTATTCTGAACAACTCCTTTTACATACGTATCCACATCAGGAACAAGACCTTGCACATAAACTTTGCATAAATAAAAATGGCTTCAACTGAGATAACCTATGAAGTTTATCCTCAAAGTAAAATTAAATATTCGGGATGGCTAAATGAGGCACAGTTTTTCCACGGGAAAAATATCAAAGTATTATTTATTTTTCTGTAAGTACTTGTTTTTAAAAGCCTTTCCTCCCCACCTGGGCTTCAGCTAAAAGCCACAATCTACATTTAAACAGCGTGTCTGCTTTAGAAAACTATCAACCATCTTTTTTTAAAGCAGAAGCATATGAAATTATTTGATCCACTTTTCATATAGTCTAGGGCTGACCATAAAGAAATAGGCAGGCTCCCAGTATAAACTTACCAGGATTACATCAAAGACCTTCCTCTAGGATCAGACGATTGATTTCTTCAATGCTTTTTAGAATTTCTTCCAGGATATTTTGGGTTATTGCCTTAGACCTTTGCTCAGCTGGAATGACAGATACTCTGTTTGCTAGACTGTGATGTTCTCTCTTTATAGGGGAACGAGTGTCTGTAGTTTATACACACGTACACTATGTGAACAGGGAGAGACTTGGAAAGTTCACAAGCAAAATTATTATTTATTGTTTCAAAAAGAGGAGTCTGTTACAGAAACACTGATAGAGACTTAACCACAGCATCTTACGCAATACAGAGACTGCTTGTTATTCTGTGAGCTCAGGACTGGGGCTCTCTGTGCTCAGAGAAAATTCCTCCCACCCCCCAACAGGCATTTGTTCTTTACATGCATTTAACGCATAAGGCTTAGCTTTACATCTACTACCTTCTTTACCCAAGTCTCTTGAAACTAACCATCCTGGAATCATAAAAGATTTTTAAGATAGGACAACAGGAAGCAGCTTAGTCCTTACCTACCACTATCAAACCTTTGGGGAATCAAGCAGCAAACTATCTCCGAGGGCAATGCGATGCACTACCCACCAATCTCCTTCCTCCCCCAAGACAAATCTGTCACCTCCGTACCACTCATCATTTGCATCAGAGTATGGATCAAAAGATCTGAAGCTGCTCCCAAATCCCATTTCTCCTGCAAGACAGTACTTTGTTCTGTCACTTCCCTACTGAGTCTATCCCCTTATTTTATGCCTCACAGCATGTGTGGCTGCACCCCAAGATCAAACACCCATGCATGATTTTCTTTCACAGATCTTGAATCACAATGTTATACTTTAATAGGAACCTCAATATGCTTAATCCCTTTAAAGCTGCCACAGTAATGCCCCCAAATGCATTAAATTCCACCCTAATCACAAAACACAAAGTATTTCTCTCGATGGACAGTGCGTAGACTATTCTGACCACATGCCAATCCATCTCTGAGCTAAAGCAACATAGGCTGCCTGCATTTGTTAGTTTGAAGCCCAAGGATATGTGGCTGAAAAGTCCAGTCTGCAAATTTTGCTCAAAACATAACTGATGCCCCCACACACACACTTTAAGGGAGGATCTCACATTCTCAAGGGATTCTCATTGCAAATGACATCAGGGACCAGTGCCACAGAGCCTGCATTTCAATCCAAAGCTATTACAACCAAAAGCAAGACTGGTAGGTGGCACTTTTCAAGGTATAAGCAAGACACCCTTTCCATGGTCAGCCCGATGATCTCCAGAGTTCCACTGAATTTTCAGACTGAGAAGGGTTATCAGAGAACACTATTAAACTCGGAGCTTTGACAAAAAGCAGGAAAAGCTGCTTGCCTGGTAATTCTTGTGAACAAGTATTCCATTTTCTTAGAAGCTCACTATTTAAGGAACAACAACTTCTCATGTATGTTTGGTGGGACCTTCACTTCAACCAGGGAACCATGGGATCTTCCATTATCCCTGCCAAGGGGTCAGTGTGGCAGGATGTTTTAGGTGTATATTGACAGGGCTCTTTTTGGCCACTGAGGAGCCTCTCAGGCACTGCTGGCATTTCAGGTCTCCTGTGGCCACAGTCTGCTCTTCAGAGGACCAAAAGTTTTTTAGACTAAAACAATAGGATCATTTACTGCCCTGTAACAGCAGGGAACCAAACAAGATCAGTGATGCTCAATTTCCCATCTGTTGTCGGACCTGCCACCAAGAGAATGAATCATTCCCTTCCTTAAATGATTACACTGTGCATGACTAAACCAAACTTATTTCTCACATGTGATGGGCACTTATCAGGCCATGCAAGACCTATATGTATAGGTACTAATGAAGACACTACACAGGACTTTCCAACTCAGAAAAGGCTCTCTCACACATTCACAACTGTCATCTCTATTCTGCAAATGACAAGAGGAAATATATGCCATATTGCTCTGATGACAACAAATCTAGAAGTTCACCAAAAGCAGAGGCACCACACAGCTGTAGCCCTTGCAGAGAGATCAGAACAGGAACACAACTGAACCTACACAAGTCATTTCCCCTCTCTCTTAGATTATGCAGTAGTTAAAGTATCCATGCCAGCACAGCCCTTTCACCACAGCTAACACCACTGGTGTTCTACCACTGCAAGACAAATGTCATGAGGTATTCCAACACAAACATGCTTTGCTGGCTCAGAAATCAGACACAATGAAGATTTTGCATTTGGAACTTGGTTAATAATTCTTGAATGGAATACAGTCCAACTCAGTCTCCCATAGCTGTAGTTAGTCTGTAGGAGTAAATACAAGCTTAGTTTTGGTGCCAACGTTGGCAGATATGACTAAATAAATTCACAGAGAAAGACTATTTGATCATTTCTTCACACTAACTTTTTGAACTAAAACTATACCTCATTTTCCATGAAAAGATATCTATAAATATCACAGTCTGAAAACTCTAAAATATTCAGAGTAACTAGTGTATTAACTAGAAAAGTGGTTTAGCTACAAAAAAATACTTCCAAGCATTCTGCACATTTCAACATCTACCATTTACTTTCCAACCAGGTTTTGATGCTGACATTCACGAAGCAAAATCCTTCCACAAGGATTTCTATAAAGGCCAACATCTGCAGCACAGGGAGCAATGTTCCGTTTTCATTTAAATATCATCACCGAACAATTATTTCCCCAACTTTGGAAAAACTAACTCTTACAAAGTTTCAATACTCACAAGACTTCTCTTTCCTCTGTTCATAACTCAATTCAAAAGAAACCATAAAAGTCAACTAAGATCTTCTTCTGAAGGGTGCCTACAAACAGCCACTTACAGAGCTCCTCCTGGGTCTTATTACTGATCTCACAAAACCTACAGAAAACCCTTCTGTTAATGAATGCTGCTGTAAAGAACATTCCCATATGTGGGCAATCATGTGCTACAAATTTCCCATTTTTGTTATAACGAAAGTTTTAGTGTAAAGTCTGGACTACATTATTTACATTAAGTCATTAAAGAATATAGCTTACTGTTGTTACTTTTTATCCCAATTTACAGAAGAAAACGTACTCCATAGCCAAGGCCTTCTAAATCATAATTAAGGTTTCACTAAGTCAAAAGGGACTTATCAGTAGCCCACAAGACATAGTGTGTATCGCTTAGAGAGGTCTCCACCCAGCTACTACACAGAATACACTTCCTTCTTACAACATCAACCTAAGTAACTCCACTTTAGAGGGGGTGGGAGAAAGAGAGTTGTCAGAGATCAAAAAAGGGTGCCTTAACGAGATTGTTTGCAGAAACTTCATGGGCCATTCAGCTTTCCAATCAACATGCCAAATTAAAAGTGCACCACATTAAATCTGAAACACCTATAAAACAAGCCCTGATGAAATACAGACCGCCCTCCATCCACCTCCTCCATATGGCTCAAGCAAAGTCAACTTTTAATTTCATAACACAAAATATTTAATTTATGCTTTTCTTCATATGTCAATTTAACCTCCGGCACATAGCTTTGAAACCATGTAAGGATGTCTAACACTTTCCATATGGCAACTGAATTGTGGCTTTTAATTGCACCAACTGGTATCATTCAAGGATAATTCCCTTGGAATCCAGCCTTCTGCTAGACTATTGGCCAATTCACTAATCTCATCACTATGGCACTAATACTTGCAGAGACTCTTTGATTGTTAATATTCATATTATAATTTTCCCAAACCAGAACTGTCAAGATATACTAAGTGCACCATTAATTAAATTATCTTGCTTTCTTGGCACCAGACCTCAACACTAAATAACATTCTCCTTCTCCCTCCCAGTACAGAGTTGGACAATATCATTTTAAATGCCATACACAGTGTTTTGTGTATCAAAACAGTTTTTTAGTCATACCAATAACTAGCACTGCAGAGTCCATCATGTCTTTTATCCCTAAAGTCAATATCATTATCTATACAATACTTACACTAACATACTTAAAAATATTTCAGTTTGGAAGATCACTTCCAGAGTCACACAAGATAGCACTCAAGGAAGTTTTAATTACTCTTGCCACCACATCAGTAAGAAGGCAGTCTTTCAAATGTCACTCTACCCATGAGATGACCCCATAGTAGTGCTACAATGAAATCTCCCACTTTGCAGCCTTTAAGCCATAGTATATACACACCACTAAAAAAGTCTGTTCATTATTTTCATTTTGCATGAATGCCCTACCCAGCTGTGCCTTCCACAAGGCTGTGGGTTTTTATACGCACACACTCACACACACACAATCTAACAGTGGGACACTAGGAAGGGCTTTTTTTTTTTTTCTTCTTTTAAAAATTCAGAAAGATCATGCAACAGAGGAGTCCTGAAGTTGACACTGGTGGAGTCTCCTCTCAGCCACGCAAGGAATGCCCATTAATGTCACCAGCAGTTACAGGCACAGAACAAATGGAGAGCAAGCCCCACCTCTGAAGCAGTGATGTGCCTCGGCATTTCATGCTGTATTATTCCCAGACCAGATACTCAACTCAGCACCAAAGAGCCCAGCCAGAAATGGTAAGCTAGTCTTTCCCTTTTACCTAAAATGATTGCTTAAACCTTGCTCACAGGGAGCTCGTTTGAAATTTAATTAAAAATGCAAGATTTTTTCCAATCCCAAGCACAGATCTCAAAAAGACACACAAGAAACTAGTAAAATTTCTTACAGCTTTGAAGATAAAAGTAAATTGAACTAAGCAAATGTCATATTTAATATTTTCCCTCTAGCATAGAACTACTTCTCAGTTAAATAAACAAACACATGAATATTTGCAAACAATGTTGATCTCCAAAAATACTTTGTAAAAATAAACACCCTAAATAAAGTTAAATTTAAGGATTATACCAGATAATCCAGCATCAGAAAACCTTTCTGGGCACAAGTTAACTCATTCATAAAGCAGCAAAAGAAGTGTATTCACTTGCTCTAACAGATTTACAGCCCCAATGGTTTCAATCAGCTTTGAAACTAGAAGATGACTCTGGACCTCACACTTTTCATGGATGCAACAGAATTCCTTTTTTGCTTAATTCGACATGATGTGAAAGGCTGCAGCCTAGCCCTTGGCCTCCACAGCAATTAAAACATTTAGAGCAGAGCAGCCCCTGCTGGGTTGCGATGGTTTAGTGAGATCAGAGCTCCCGGCCCAGAGCAGCAAGCTGTGCACACACCAGAAGCGCAGATTTCAGACACACTCCCCTTCCCCTGGCTCACGCCTTCATCTAACAATCCACCAGGAGATCCTTCTCAGCTGGCTGAGGCATTTGGCAATAGCTGGACACTAATTACTGTTCTTCCAGTGAATTGGATGGGGGGAGACACAGACGGGACATGACATGGATGATATGTCAGCAGGGGAAGTCTCTTCAAACCAAGAAACTCTCAAAACTTCAGTTCAGGAAGAGAAAATGTGGTGTATTCTTAATACCCCTTGAGTGAACTGATGTAAACACCTCCCCTCCACAACTACTGTAAATTCGATTATTCTAGAGAGGAGCACAAATGAAGTTTTATTGCTTTCCCGTATTAGTCAGTCATTCCTCTTGTAAAATGCCACATGGATCCCCCTGAACTTCAGTGTCATCTCCCCTGGATGACTAACATGTCTCTGTTATTGAGGAAAACAGCCTTCCAGCTACAACCAATACAGAATTTTTGGTTTACACAGAGCAATGCAAGTCAAATTTCACTATTGCATTTGAGGTCTAACCAAAATGATTCAAATCTTTAAAGTTTCAGAATTGGAAGCAACAGAGTGCTCTCCTCTCCCATCAACAAGGCTTTGAAAGTGCTCTGGATTTCACCAAATTGGGCCCTACATACTATGGAAACTACTACCACCAAAACTCCAAGTTAAAGATTCCTAGGAGGAAAATTATTTCCAGGACCATTATATTCTTTTTCTAAACTCCACTGGACATTTCTTTGAATGCAGATATTAGCATCAGTGTTTGATCTACCTCTGCCATTTCTCCCTATTTCAAGAAAACAAGTTTTACTGAGAAGCCAAAGTTTCAGCTGTAACACTGTAAAACTGTACCATTCCACGAAGCCTGGTAAGCTTTAGGAGGAATTCTGAAGTAGTAAGGAGAAGAGCCCTTGGTCAGTTAGGGTGCCAGAGGAATACGCAACTGTCCCACACAATTCCCTGTGGCTAACCATTAGTAGAAGAGACCAGTATTACTACAACTTCAGGTGAATGAAGAGCCAAGAGGGTGGCTACATTTCGCTCTGTGTCCTGGTATAATTATACAAGAGATCAAAGAGATCTCAGAAGTGAAACAGTCATCCAATCTCAGTTACGGAGTCCATAGCTGTGACTCCATAATCCTTGTCAAAAAGACCGTACATATGGCACATCTGGTTCCAATGTAGGATTAGAAATGCATCCTTCCATATTACCAAAAGTACATAATTTAAAGGAACTTTAATATAGCTGTCACAGTGTGCCTGTGACAGGTTGACAATTAAACTAAATCGATTAGTAGGCTATATAATGCACACAGATACTACCAAATACACAAGGCAATAAATAGCAAATATTTTCAAACATTCAGAAACAGCTCAAACAGGATGACAGTAAAAAGGCTCATGGCAAGAGTGTTTTTAAACATACTCAAACCTATTTACAGTTTTATAATGTACTAAAACTGTAGGGTAAGTTTTAGTTATTGGCTCACTGAGTCATCATGAGGACGACACCTTGAATAAGAGAAATACTGTTCTACTGTCATTCCAGCTGAGCAGACCTCATGGAACTGAAAACTGAAGAGTTTTGTGAATAGCAAAGTATCTTTGACAAATGATTTTTTTAATCTTTTCAGAAAGCAAACACATTTCACAAAGCTAAAGTCAGAGGTTTTGACCTTTACCTCTTATGTTTTAAACCTAGATTTAGTTTTATGAGCTGAGCTTCTTTCCTAGAAAATATATACGTGAAACATATACTAAACATAACTAAAAAACTTGACTCACAAAAATAGGGTTAATTAAAAGCACATGCTTTTACTCTTTGCATCTGTATCATATATGTATGCACCATCATTAATGAGAACTTTTCTATGGATACATTGTCTCCAAGTAAAGCACAATAAAAATCACTTCAACAAAGCATATCTGCAAGTTGAACGTGATTATGCTCATCAATTACAAGCACATCAATATCTTACCCCCTTTACCTTACTTCTAGTGACTCCCAAACAATTTATCCTTCTCTAAGTACAATACTGGTGGGATCTAAATAAAGCTGTCGTTGGCTTGTCCCATACTACACATCTTCCACACACTTTAACACCCCACCTTACATGGAAGTATTCTCCACTTCTGAGTTCATTTTTCCTGAGACACAAGAAGTCCAGGCTTCTGACAATAAGGCTGGTGGCTGACAAAGCAAAGAGCCTGCAGGAGGTTTGGTGGCCCTGCTCTGCCCCTGCTTTCAGAGCCACATTCCTTGCTGGGAAGCAGAGATTCCAATCTCCCTATCTCTCAGGTTACTTTTCCACTGATGGAGCTTTCAGGGTTTGATCCAAAGCTCACGGAAGTCAATGGTAGTCTTTCAGTAAACATCAATAAGCTCTGGATCATACCCTGAAACCTTAGGAGGACCATCTCTAAGAACTGTTAGGTTTGTTTACCTCCCATCATGCCTTTTTGTTTAAAGAGACAACATTAAAAAAAAAGAAAAAAAACCCCACCAACTTAAAATTTCCTCCAGCCCAGCTTTACAGGGGAGGGCTGGAGGAAAGAGAAGGGGTGGAAAGGGACCGGTGTGGCAAGAGCAGGACAAGTGACACGTACAGTAACTCTTACGGAGAAAGTTAGCAAAGAGCAAATGAGCAACAATACACTCTTCAGGGACTTCTCCGTTCCTGAATTCCTCTGCCAAAATGTCACAGACAAACTTCTACACCAATCGCGAATCATAAGCTTTCGCACACTGGCAGGGTGCTGGGCTTTTCCCAAAGAATCTGTTCCTGTTTGTGAAGGGTTTTATTCTAATCGTACTGCCCAGGCACCAGCAGACAGGTCCCCTCGCTCCTCTGGCTTTCGTACCAGCACCAAGTTTGCTCTGCAGCCCCTAACTTCATCAAAGGGCTGAGGGAAGCCACCCACGGGGCAGCCCCCTGGAGCAGCACTAGGGCAAAGAAAACCCTCCCTTTGCACAACCGCCCCTCGGGAGGGAGAGAAGGATGTAGAAAGAGCTTTTGGTTTTCCCTGTTTCAAAAAGAAGGGGCGGGGGGGTGGGGACAGCGAGGAAGCTGACATACCCTGGCGCTGGAGAGCCTGCAAACAGCCCGGTGCTGGCAGCCTTGCTGGAGTCCCGAGCTGCTGCCTCCGCTGCTGCTGCCCCCGGAGTATTTCTGCTTCACCATCCAGTCCTCCAGCCCTTTGCGAGCCAGAGAGGCGTTCACCGCAAAACTATCACCTAGAAAAGAGGAGACAATGCCGCCGCTGAGCCGCCCGCAGAGCCCGCCCGGCCCCCGCAGCCATCCCCGCGGCCAGCCGGGGCCGGAGCGGGCGCAAACCGCGGCGGAAAGTTGAGGGGAGAGGGCAGGGGGACGGGGCAGCCACCCGCACGGGGGAAGGCGTCCAAAGTTACTAGCGGTAAGGAGCCATCCCTACCTTCTGGACTTTCTCTGGGTTTACAAACGGCAGCTAGGCAGATCCGGAGGAAAGTGTGTGGGGGAAATAATAAAGGAAGATCATTAGACACAGTACAAAAATCACAGCAACAAACCAAGTAAAATCCGAACCAGGGGAAGGGACTAAGGAAGTAGCAAGGGAAAGGAACTAACCATGTTTCGAGTGAAGTTTCCCCATCTCTCTGCATTGATCTGCAATTACGATTCATTTGACTGTTTGCAGTAGGGTCAGGTTCGCTCGATGGTTTTTTTTGTAGATATATAAAATCCCAGAGTGTTTAGAAATCCATGTGCTCCGCTTCTGCCTGCTAACGCACAAACGAGATCAAATCTCAGTTCCTCTCTTGCAGCACGGTCCGGCGTCCCCCTCTCCGCTCCAGTCTTCCTCCTCTCTCCTCTCTTTCCCAAAGACAGAGGCGGTTACAAAAGACCTTACTTCACCCACCGGGGAACATGATTGACACCTCATTGAGATTAGACCACTTGCAGGCAGCCTCCGCCTTCCCATTGGGCCGCGGCGGCAGATGAAAGGGGCGAGGGAGCCTTTTGGAGGCTCCAAAAAAAAAAAAAAAAAAAAAAAAAAAGGAATTAAAAAAAAAAAGGAAAGAAAGCCAAAAGAAAAAGGAGCAGCCGGGGCGCGTTTCACTTCCAGCCAGGCACGGGCGGCGGGGCGGCCCCGCTCCGCTCCCCGCGCAGCCCCGGGCAGACAATGCGCCGCGCTGCCCCCCGCTGCCCCGGTCTCGGCCCCCGCCTTGCCCGCCCGCGGCGGCCGCGCCCGCGGAGCCGGTCCGCTTCGCACCGCACTGCCGGCGGCTGCTGGCGGCTGTCCTGCCCTGCCCGGCCGGGGGCTCCCGGGGCCGCCCCACCGGGCAGCGCCGCCCTCCGCAGGCTGCGGGGACGCCCGCGGGCAGCCGGCGCTGCGGGCCGCCGCTCTCCGCGCCCGCGGGGGCCTGTCCTCTTTATTCACGGAAAAGCAGCTTTTCCGCGTGGGCCGAGGGGTCTCCCTCCTGGCCGCGACTCTGCATCTGCCGCTCGGCTGCCCTCGGAGGGATGCTGAACGGATCTAACGCTGGACACCCCGCACGCCGTCTGTGATGTTCGCAAACCGCCTCCCATCACCCCTGGAACTCGGCTGCGGCGGTGAGCCCCTCGCATCCCAGCATCTCGGCTGCGAAGGAGGCCAGCATGTCTGCGAAAGCAGTCGTTCTAGTGACTCGGTCCTGCAAAGTGTTTCTCACGGGCACCTCTGTGCACGCAAGTGATCCTACTGAAGTCACTGGTAATGCTAAAATGCAGCTTTCGGGGGCAGATTCCGAGCCCTTTCTCCGTGAATCCAAACGTTGCCAGCAGGACAACAAAGTCTCAATCAGCTGCACTATTATCGTTATTACTATTATTATTACTTCTACTATGGAGTAGATGAGATTAAACATAATCTCCCCTTCCTCTCCGGTTCATGAATGGTATATTTTTTACCTCTAGAATAAACTAAAAGGAAACTTGCTGTTTCACAGAGACAATTCTCACAGTCATTAAAAATTTGTTTCCTTCCTCTGGCTGGTCATTATTTTTCTGTTTATGAAAATCACATCTCCCTTGAGATCCTTGTAGTTCAACTAGGAGAGATAAAAGGGAGCGTGTAGTAGAGTCAGAACCAGAAAAAAATGAAGGCTTCTGAGAATTTGACTCAAGAAACTACTAGTCAAACTATGTAGGGATTGACCCAGATGGGCCTGGTCCAAAAACTTCAAGGCCACATCTGTGCTTTCAAATCCATACGTTTCAAGCACAGGGAGGAATGAGTTAGACTTGGGAGCTCATCTGAAAAAAAGATTCAAAGCATATGTAGTAACACTTCTGCAGGGAATTGGGACGAGGAGAGGAGGGTCAGGCTTGGAGCTCATTTTTAGAAGGAATTCCAAAGCACATGGATGTGGTGAAGGTCTGGTATGAAACGACTGCGCAGCACAGCTAGTGGAAAGCCAGTAAATGAACCATTTAAAGCCAAATTGTTCTTTGGATGACTGCTAAGTCATTTCTCACATTATTTCAACTATTTATCTGTCTAGCAAAGAAAACACTTGGGTTGTGAAATGCAGCCATTGCAACAGCATCAATTGCTTGTCAAACAGCTAATAACATGCATCTTTTGCGAATCTCTTTTTTATGTATTTTAATAATTTATTTGGCCCATTTTTTTATGTTGTGTATTTAAAGTGACATATTTGTTCCTTTGAAGATTGCCTCTTGTTTTGGGAGGAGAAAGAGGGAAAGAAAGTGATTTAGATGAAGCAGACTCCTTGGGGCGTGAGCCTCACCTAGACTGTGAAAACTTGTAAAAACTCTGATGCATATTAAGGAATTTGAAATTGTAGTGCCAATTTTATTTTCTCCTCAGCTCGGTAAATACTTGAGTACCCTTTGTTAACTTCATCAGTAAATGTTTTATTTGGGATATCACTTATCTACACTGTTGATGAGAAACAGAGAACACTTCAGCGGAAGTGCCCCCCCAGATTGTATGAATTAATTAATTTATTTTGTGAAATGGTGCCCCTGTCATTCAGCTCTCAGGGACAAAGCAAGGCCTTGGAAATGTCATGAGTTCAGCAGGTCTGAATAAGCAAATGGGGGAAGATGCCCTCGCTTTGACAGCGAGTTACAGGGGTCCACTTGTGCCCTGGTTAGAGAGGGACTTGCAGTTGTAACACAGTCACTGTTGTGCAGTACTGCTTTCACCTATGTGACATCTGTTAGCCTTTAGAGCAAGCCCTCTCTAACTACAGGCAGTGATGTGCCCTGCAAACCCAAGGGTTTCACAGGAGAGCAAATCGGACAAAAGAATGCCCAATGTCAGTAGCTGACTCTGCATACAATGGGATTCACGGCTGCAGTGCTGACTCCACACACAATGGGGGTCATGATTGCAGTGCTTGGGCACAGGACGAACACAAATACAAGCTGGTTACACTATAGTGAGTGAGAATCACAACTGCAGCTATTTCTTCCTCCACCTGGGAGAGAGAAAGTTTTAGCTACTCTTAAAGGGCCAAATCTTGAGATTCTTTGTGTGATTTTGCTCGGACAAATTCCAGTTGATTCCAGGAGGATTTAGCATGATATAACAGCTAGATGGGAACCTCAGGATTTGACTCAATACAGTTACAACGCTCCTCAAAACTACAGGGACCTCGAGGCACACAACGCCTTTTGTTTTTCCTTCCACGGAGCCAGAACTGTGTTAAGTAGTGACGTCTAGTAAAATATCAGAGTAAAGTACACCATTCATAACACTGTACTAATGATTAAAGGGTCTCTAATTCAACCCAGTGACCCCAGTGGAATTCTTAAAGTTTGAAAGCCATGACGTAGGGTATTATTCATTGCCCTTTCATTAGTGCTGACTACACTCTGCTTTTTCAGAGGACGGAAAACTCTTTTGAACCTTGATATAACATAAACTAGTTGATGACAGGAAATAAATGTAACTTAGCCAAGGAACAAGTGAATGAGACCCTCTGGAAATTAATATTCAATAAAACAGTAAAAGTAATGTCAATACTTGCAATATCAAGACTTACATCAACAGATAGATTGAGAAGAACGCCGAGTGTACCACTGATAGTGTCCTGATGTCCTGACAAAGAGTGAAGTACTTCTATGCAATTATACCAGCCAAAAGACCCATGTCTACTTTGATTCTATTTTGCATATTAGCTACAGAACATTAGGCCAGCCCTCTGTTCTGTAGCAGCACTGAAAAGTTTGGATTCAACATGTACCTAAACACAACTAAACATGGCATAAGGCTCCATAAAAGCAAGCACCCAAGAAACAGTTGTTTCAAGACCAGGGTAGGAATGTACACTAAAGGTGTACTCAGGTTTAGACAGGTGAATCTAGTCAGAGATCACCTAAGACACAGGCCTAGACACAGCCTATCGTAGCAAACATAAATAGCTGATAGATGCACCTCCCCATTGTGCAGAAAGTCTATACAGCCAGCAGAGGAGGCCCAGCCCTGCACAGTGTGCAGGCCACAAGCCAGAACCATGGACACCCACTGCAGAGTGGGGCTCTGCTTGCTGCCGGGGGCAGGACGGCGGGGATGAACCCCCTCCCCACTCCCCAGGCTGCTGCTTCCCACATGTAGGAGCAGAGGGAGGAGAGCAAATACACAAGAGATGATAGCACACCGATTTCCCTGTCTGGATGAGTGGTAGGATACTGATTTCCAGTTCTTCGGCTTTATCTTTTTCTTCCCTTCTCCTGCCATGTTCTCATCCAGCTGAAGATGAAAGAAGTCTGGCATTGGTCTGCCAAGGTCTCAGATGGGTGCTTCTCTCTTCCACCTGGAAGTGGCATTCAGGTCATGCTAGATCACCTCCAGCAGAAGTGAGGCTTGAACTGTGCTTTTTTAAATGGAAAAAACCATGTAATTCTCAAAAGAATTGTGCATACAGAGGCAGTAAAGTGCCACCTGCACCACTCCTCATCCACATTAAATAATCTATCCTTATATTTTACAGAAGGGTTTCAAGAAAAGGCTGCTCAGTTGTGAAAGGAAAAACATACATAATCACATGTTTCTAAAGATGCTCCTAGTGTTCTCAGCACCACTGTCAGGGACAACCTGAAATATATCTAAACTCTTGAGATTTCCAGGATCCAGCTGACAAAAGATTTTGAACTCCATTGCTCTCAAAATCACAAAGAACATCACAGACAACGCTCAACCTCCATTTCAACCACCTTCCAATCAATCCCCTTTTACTCCAGCAACAGAGTATCCTTTGCCCACAGCAAAGGATCTTCTCCAACAATTGCTTTAATTACTATCCTGCTGTTGCATTTAGGGTCACAATCCTGCTTTTGCAAGTATGACTGGTTCCTTTAATAACATTTACATTTTGTTTTGGTGACCATATGAGTGCTTTCATTGCTCATTCCCAACAGGCACAAGTGGGATGCCTGTCACAAGGCACTGTTTCAGCTTTTGGGTCTTTGTCTCTGGTACCTATGGTCTTGGCAGCTTTTTCAGCACTTTTGCCTCAGGCATTTTTGCAATCTGGCATGTCAGCACCTACTAGCTTTAGCAACTTTGCAGCCTTGGCTTATTGCCTCAAAGCTTTGGCATGAGTCTGCACTGTGGCATCCTTTCAACTCCAAACCTACTTGCTTCACAGGTTTTCTTTGTTTTTTTAGGATGTCAGCAGCTGCCCTGACCCTAGGGGGGAGGAAAGACTTATCAGCAAGTTCAAACAGTGTCTGTGCAGCAAAAAGATGTCTGTCACAAATGAGCGCATTCACTACATCACTTGCCCTTCTGCGTAAGAGTGGCAGGTATTGCATATGATTGGGTACCATGAGAAATTTTTCCAGGCCTTCTACAAGATTATCCCTATAACTGCTGAGAGCCTGTGATGGTCGGCTGAAAAAAACCCTGGCAAACTTCATAGTCTCAGACTGTTAAAACACTACGTCTCCATACACCAGTGGATATAGTTTCGATCATCAAAGTATTTTCTCTTTCACTTCCCTTCAAAGCCAAGAAAACCCATCATGCAGAGATGGCTTTGCAGAGTTGGTAGTTCAGGGTGACAAGTGCTGACTCAGCAAATGAGCTGTTTACCCACAACGACCACCAGGAGACAGCTAGGTGTCCTTCGTACTGCCCCCATTAAAATACTCCTTTTCACTTAGTATCACACCTTCTTTGGACTGTATTCAGGGAAATGGAACTAGGAAGTCTTAAAAGGGAAGAATTCACAAGGACGAGGATATATGCTCATGCCAGCTTTATCTTTGCTCTCACCCTCTATTAGTCTGAAAGTCAAATGAGCAACTGCCCTGAGTGATGGCCTGAGCTTTGGCTCTGTCGTTGTGAACTGCAAGTTGTTACCTGGTCTGCAACTTTTGTCTCAAAGGACCTTGTGTAGCCAATTCAATAATCCAGACCTCAGCTCATCAGAAAGGTAGAACCCAACAGATGATGCATAAAAAGAAGTGAGAGATTCTTGCTGCCATGTGCATCCCTATAGCCAAGGAAGCTGAAGCAGGCCTTTGCCAGTAACTTAGAAGAAACTGGCTTTTTCAGTAGATTTTAATGGGTGTTGGGTCTAGAATCTGTTTGCCTGGAATCTGACTGCAGATCCACCAGAAATAATTCAAAGATCATACAGAATCACCAGGATTTTTTTCTGTCAGAGTTTCCTCAAGGAGAACGCAATTCCTTCCCAAACAAAATGGAACTTGCAGTTTATTCACAAATCCAAAACATTGTGGATGTCCTTCACAAAAAAGGCAGTCCTTGAGATGTTTAAAAGAGTGGGTTTTGGAGGGCTTTTTTCAGTGGGTATTTTGCTGAGGTGAAATTTGCTAACAACTATAGCAATATGCAGAGAAATAGGAAAAATAACTTCTGCCAACATCATGTACAGTGTGCTACACATAAAAAGAAAAGAAGCAAAGTAAAAAGTAGTGTCATGACTTCAATAATCAGAACCTTTCCTTTAGCATCTGAGAAATGACAAGTAAGAAAGTTTTAATATAGGAGAGGATTTTTATTTGCATTTCTTAACAATAAGGGTGGTTTATACTCCACCTGGTGTCTTTTCTCACATCATCTTTTATGGGCTTCTCTCAGTGACAAGTACCTTTGTACAAAGGTTTCCTCCCCCCTTCTCCCCCTTCTCTGGTTCTAACTCTCTAAGCAGGCTTCGGCATACAAACACAATGGGAGCATTGAAAGGAAGACAGTGGGACACCTCCTTTGATCTTGTGTTCTAATAACTTGTGTATGTTTGTGTCCAAAAACAATGTTCCAGGGCTGTGAGGACTGCTGCTGCCGAGAAGAATACTCATCACAGGGGTGGTGGAATAGTTAAACAGCATTCAGGAGAGTGAAGTACTGGCCAGTAATGTAAACAGCAGACTGTAAACTCTGCTAAATGCTTTGATGGCTGAAGAGAGCCCCACTCCTGACAGCTGACAACACAGACAACATAGGTCTGTTCAAAGCACGGCACCGAGGGTCACCATTAAATCATACAGTTCCCTATCACTTTTCATATCCATTCTGGAGGATACTCATTGCACGTGGACAAAAGAAACATGTCTTGCATTAAAGCAAATGGCTACTGCCAGATAAGCCAGCTGAGCTCCTCCACTCTGCTGCTGCTTTTTTAAACTACAAGAAGCTGGATTTTGGTTTCATTATTAATTTTATAACTTGCTGTTGCTTTTCTGTCTAAAAAAAGGGTCTGGAAAAATAACTGGCATGAGAACAGAATAAGACCAGTCAGACTTTACACAGAGAGCACGCTGCTTGTGCAAAGGAACTTCTGACGAAGATGCAACCCACAGTGAGGAACGGAGGAAGGAGAAAAAAAGTTGCTTGATCGGTCACCTATTAGGTACAGCTATGGCCTGCTAAAGCCTTACACACTTAGGTGTACTGTCACATGTTGACAGAGCTGTGAACTTTGTAAAGAGACTATAAGAATCAGGATCTGCAACTAGATTTTGCATTTAGGTTCCACCTCTGGATTTGAAATGACAAAGTCTGACAGACACCCAGGCCCAATTTTCAGTATGATAGCCTTTGCAAAAGGCTCATGCAATGTGAAAACCTTGAATCCAATGTGTGTTGGTTCAGCACAGCACTTCTATGTTAGTTTTGCCTTTTTCTTTAAGAAGCATAAAGTTTGTTGAAGTTCTGTTGCTATAGTAAGGAGGGTTGGCGCTGTGCTTACAAATAAGTGTATGGAGTGTTTAACTTAATAGAGATCTGAAAAGAATAAAAAAATGTTAGTAAAACTATCTTTGAAGCTCTCTCAATTATAGCAATTCCAAAGTGTTTTGGCAAACTCACTCATAACCTTATCACACTGGGAAAGAAAACTTTACTCTAAAAACATGCCTGGGCCACCATGTTACTGTACAAATCTGGCACCAGTAACTTGCCACAAGTATTTTGTCATTCAAAAATAAAGTTGGCTATAAAAAAATGCCTTCTTCTGAACATTAAGATATGGCAAAATAAACCTTTGGGCCTGTTTTTAAGTTGTTTACACGTGGAAACTTTGGTTGCTACTGTTTTTCCCCACAGGCACTCTGTGTACACTAGGGAATGGTGGTGATGAAAGTCTAGGGATGCAGCAGGCATACAGCAACCGATCAAGGTGAGGAGCAATGGCAAAGGCAACAGCTATTCTCCATTTTAGTATGTGTGCTTCTGCTCCACTGGACACAGAGCAGGCACTGGCTGCCTGGAGCCTACAAGCAATCTTGGTGATGAATTACATGAAACTTAGAAAAGACACAAACGGTTAAGTAAAGGTTCTCAGTAACTCCATCCAAGAGGCACAGAAAGCACGGTCCTGTCTCGGTGAGCAACATACATGCAGCTCAAGTTATTGGGTCCACATTAGACTCATTTCAGACATCGACTGAGGGAGGTGAAGGCACACAGCAGAAGTAAAGAGCATATTAGCACTGCCCAGCACCGTGCATACTCACTGCAGGTGATGAGACACAGCCCCAGCCCTGTGTGCACTGAATGCCTTGCAAGGAAACCAGAAATCACTAACGCAGTTCAACTATACTGGTGTAGCACCAGCAGCTTGATCCAAAGGACCCTCGTTGTTTATCTATATTCTCTAAACTTTGATGTGAAAAGCAGCTCTTTTTTCAAAATTCACTTTGCATTTTCTTACAAGATGCATCCAAAGGAACCACAGGACTGGGTTATACAGATAAGAGACTATCTTAAATGGGCTTAAAACCAAAGTTTTCTTCACTCCTACAAGGAAACTTCTGAAGTCCTGGCAGATGGACAGATGGAAGAGTAAACTCTTTGAACATTTAATATATACGTCTCTGATTTTCTTTTACCATTAACTGTCAGTGTTACAAGACTTTGCATCTATCCAGCACACTGCACATTGATCTAATTTGGCCTCTTCACTATACTTGTTCAACTTTTCCTACAGCATTAATGACATAATTATTGCATTCACATAGGCTGTGCTAGTTTGAATGAAGAGAAGATAACCCATGGAGATCCACTTTGCTGCTCTGCTCCACACTCTGTGGCCTTTTGCATTGTGTATTTTCAAATACATGACAGGAGCTACAGGAATTCTGGGATTTGCATAAAACTAACAAGCCCTCAATTCTTCTCCTGGCATTCAGTAATTTTGCCGTGGTGGTTTTGAACTGGTGCCAGACCACATCTAACCCAGGCAGTATTCCTGCCAGCATCCTGCAAAGGCAGGGTGCATCATAGTAGGCTTCCCCTTTTGCTTCTGTTCTGTCAGCAGAAGGTCAGACAAGTGAAAGACCTTTGGCACATTAACCACACACGCTGTACTTCCTCACAGCATTACCTACTGCCCTCTCTCGTGGGAGTTTCTTGCAATGTTTTAGGAGAGTCTTTCCTTATAGAGCTCCTTCAGTATTTTGAAGCAGTCCTGGACTATGGGCTGGATTCACTGATGCCAAGACTGCCTCCATGTAATAATGGCCCAGTCTCTTCTTTATTAAATCAAATTTAACTTTTAAAAAATGCAATCAAATTCCTGGAAACACACTAGGTAGAACTCATCCCCTCTATAGTCAATGAAGTGAAATAGATGGTACATGTGGCCTAGTTAAATGTCTATATAAAGTTGAGATGAATCATTTTCTAAAAGTACCAATTAGGATGTGATTTGTTTCATCTTAATACAGAGATTTAAAATAGGTTGGATGAAACTGCCATTCCCCTTCCTTGGCTCTAAGGGAAGACTGGGCGATTCGGTCGAGTGAAGATATTTTAGGCAGCTAAAGTTGGGTGAGATGTGTTCTACTCCATGCAAATAGTGTAAGACTTGAGGTTTCTTTTTTAAACATGAAAATAATATTCCTACACGCTACAACCTGCAGAATGTCTGGGAGATCGAAGGGAACAAATTGCTCTTAGGCTGAACAAGGCTCAAGGAAGCATATATTGAAGCCTGAGAGATCATACCTTTGTCATCATACAGACAACAGTCAATGTCTAAGTTATATATGTGTTAAGGCAATTCCTGTATGTGTACTTGTGGCTGTTGTAGAATGTTATACCATGTATTTTCTGTTTCTGAAGGGAGTAATAATGTCACTGCAGAAAGTTTCAATAACATAAAACTCACTGTATCAATAAAAGCTTTTCTGACTGCTCTGGTCTTAGGGTCTACTCTAATCAGCCCTCTCATGTGGACAGGAATGGTGCTGTCCCAAGGCCAGACCAAACCAACTGTTCCCATCAGCCTCCAGCAGATAAAATACAAAATATAGCTATGCCATCTCTAGTCCTCTGATAGTCCTAACCAATAAACAGGGGAGCACCCCAGCTTACATAGGCTCAAGAGAAGATTGGGCAAACCATCATAAGAGAAATCACTGACAATTTCTAAATACATAGAAGCCACCTCAAACTCAAGAATTCTGTGATTCTGTAATTCCCTGAATAACAACTTGTAAGGGACCAAGAGATGATTGAGTGGAAGTACCATGATATGTTAACATTATTATTATATTTTCTCCATACATCTGCTTTTGGTCCCTGTTAGAGACCAGCATCCTGTACAGTAATTCTTAAACTACCTACCATAAAGAATAAAGTGGATCATGAGCATTTGAGACCAGCTGAAAAAGTTCAATTAGTATTGTCCCCACAGAGGAGAAGAAGAAAATTCCTGCACTGAGTTCAGCTAAGCCACTGAGATGTTCTGGAGAGTCCATACTGATTTCAAGAGATTCGTGAGGTATAATTCATTCTCTTTATGTCTGAGTAGCAGTACAATAATATCCTTATTATTAAAATTTTTTTTTCATAAGACAGTTTCCCCATCTGTTCTGAGTATTTCATACTGAGAGAGGAAAGGCATTAATAAAACTGGATTTAAAATTCTACAAATCACCATAAATTGCTACAGAAAATGGCTATACTTAGCTCTTCCCCACTGTTGGGTTATTGTTGAATACCCTATGGTTCTCCACAAATTCTCTTCTGTAGCACAAACCAATGATGTTGATAATGTAACTTTTGTTTATAAATTTTATATTCTCTTTACAATAAATCTCATTTTTTAATAGTTAATCATTCACACAATTGAAACATACGCTTAGAAATATGCACCCAGACAAATAGTTAAGGAGTTTAAATATCTCAGTGTTAAATCAAATGGGATTAATAACCTAAATGATAACATAACCTCATTCTGGTCATTAGTGAAGATGTTAAACACTATTTGGCTCCTGTATTGGTTCCTTGGGTACACCACCGCTCTCTAGTTGGACTTCATAAGACCCCGAGACCAGCAGTGCAACCAGTTTTCAGTTCACCTCCCTATCCATTCATCTAGACCATACTTCATCAGTTTGTCCGTAAGGATGTTATGTGAGACTGTGTCAAAAGTCTTAACTAAAGTCCAGATAAACAATACTGGCTGCAACATCCACCTTTCATTATAGAAGGCTACTGGGTTTGTCAGGGATTATTTCTCTCATTCATAAATCAACGCTGACCACTCCCAGTCACCTTCTATTCTTAACATGCTTGCAAATGGTTTCCAGGATTATTTGCTCCATTGCCTTCCCTGGGATCAAGGTGAAGCTGACTGGCCTATAATTTCTTAGATCCTCCTTTTTCTCCTCTGTGAAGTTGACAGTCACATTTGCTTTATTTCAGTCCTCAGGAATCTCCCCCAATAGCCACGACATTTCAGAGATAATTGAGAGTGGCTTCACAATGATACCAGCCAGCTCCCTAGTGAGTGCATCCCATCAGGTCCCATGGATTTGTGTACATCCTGTTTCTTTAAATGTTACCTAACCTGAAGCTCTTCCACTGAGCGTAATTCTCCATCACTTCAGTCTTTCTCACCAGACTCAGGAACCTGGGATTGCTGAAGGTTGGTTTTGCCAAAGAGGACACCAAGTTCCATGGGCTTCTCTGTCTCCTCTATCACCAGGCCCACCACCTCATTCAGCACCAGACATACATTTTCCCTGCTAAGAGACTTGCAGAAACCCTTTTTGTTGCTCTTCACATCCCTTACCGGATTCAGCTCCAGGTGGACTTAAGCTTTGCCAGGCCCATCCCCACACTGATAGGAGTTGCTAGAGTCTACACTGTGGAACACACTCAGAGTTTGTACCTAGAGTCAATTACAAATACAATGTATCAATCTCAGAGGTAAACATGGAACCATCTTTTGTGCAGAAACTGGCAGGAGTTTGATTTTGCAAGGACCTCAATAATATCCCAGCCATCCTTATTTTCCCTTTGGCAACTAAAAGAATCCAGATGTTACTCCCCAAATTCATTTAAAGTAAATATTACAAGCAAATATAAGAGTTTAAAACTGCTACAATGGTCCACATCTTTGTCAAGCTTGTAGCTGGTATCAGAGCTGTACAGAAAGTAAATTGTTCTGCTTTGCAGGAAATTCCATTAATATTATTTAAGCATACAGAAAGAGGGGAAAAAAAATCTTGAAATTTTCTTATTTTTTTCATGTTCTTTTGGGATTGAAACATCATTCTGATTTTTAGGCTTTTTCTATCACAAAGCACAGTTTGTCTACTTAATTTTAAACAATGGGCTAAACAGCTATTTCACAAGGTCAAAATGTTCTATTCCAAAAGTATAAAGAGCTTCTGTTTCAAGTCTATTCAAATATCCTGCTCCAATATTTTTAATACATAGAAAATTGTCAGAAGTGAAACATTTATATGGATTGCCATTTTGCAATGAAAAGCTGTTGCACAATAAATTTTCTGACCAGTTCCAATTTGAAACACGAAAGAATATGGGGATTATATTTACAAGTGGTTTTGTATCTTCAATGGTATTACACATCCCTTTCATCTCCTGAGGGCAAAGATGACTCAGAAAATCATGAAATCATGATTCAAAGTCCAGACCCTAGATATGACACATATAATAACTAGATATCTATTATTTTGGCATGTTTTAAAGATTTATATTATCAGCTGAAAAAAATACTTTCCAATTCTTATTCATCTAACTCTGTTTACCTAAGTCTATCTTCCCAGTGATTTTAATGAGGAAGGTACACTTTCATTTCAGAAGCATTTTGCTCTCTGTCTTCCAGGATTACTATAAAGGAAGAACATCTTATTTTTGCCAGTTTACTTCCCATCCATATTGCTGGGTACCTCTGATTATGCTAAGCATTTTGGTTAGCTAAAGCCAGTTGGCTTTATTTGATGTATTTTTGTACTGAAGAGGTTTACACTTGCTTCGTTAGTGTCCCCACATGAGATGCAAAAGTTAGTGATACTTTGCAGGCTCTGAGTTAACAGACACAATGTTAACTCATCATTGAAACTAACCCTGAACAAAAATTCTGTCCCCATCAGACACTAAAAAATAATACAAACATAATCCTATTAAAAAGATGAGAAAACAAAACTAATCTTAGGTATGTGCATTCCTCTTCTGGCTTCACAGCCCCTCTGAAACCACCACATTTCATTCCAGTTAAGCTTTCTGGTCCAGCCTCACAGCAAAGGCGCCTGCATATCCCTGAGTTCTTTGCTGCCTGCATTCGGCATAGATTTTGAGCATAGGATGAGCATCTGACCTTCAAAAAAATCTTAAATTCAGATAGTATAAAACAGGCTGCTTAGCCATTCTTCTTATTTCTAAAGGAGATTAAATGCAGTTGAAGAAACTACACTGCATTCAGAAACTGGACCCTTTGGAAGAAAGGGTGACATTTTCTCAAACAGAAAAAGTCCACAGACTAGGACTTTTCAACTGTTTCAGTATAAAAGAGCCAAATATAAAGAGCAGGAAACCATTCTGTACTTTCAGAATAATGTGAAAAAGACAACCCAAGAGAGCTTTAATACCTGAAATGCTCTTAAATCCTAAAGAAAGACTTTTTGTAATACTATATCAAAAGGGGAAAGGGAAATAGCCCAACACAGTGCTTTCCTTTTTTCAGCATGATATGGATGTGGAAAGTATGTTAATTCCTGTATTCTCAAAGGAAAACAAATAGCATAAACAGACAGACAGGAGAGGAAGAGAGCAGTATGTTTAAAATAATAGAGAAACCCACCACTCATTTAAGCTGTTAGCTCTGGGAAGGCTCAGGCTGTGTGTCCAATCACAGGACCTACAGTTTATGCCAAGACTTGTTTCAGATGCATTCTGCACCAACTCCACCGAACGCAAACACAATTAGAGCATTCAGCATCAGACAGTAGGAGATCCCCTTTGATGTTGGGATAAAATGAGAATATGCATGGTTTTGTCCAAAATGACAACCATCCCAGGTTTACTAATGGGTATCTAATAGAAAAAGAGAACTTTATGATGCTCATTAATTACCAAACTGTCATGTGCTTCTGGCAGAAAGAAAGTAATCCTCTTCTCCAGATTAGACAGCCACCACAAAGGACTTCAAAGAACTTTCAGTCCCCTCCCCTGAGAGCTGCCTTGCATAAACCTCACAGCACTAACCGTGCAAATTAAAAGAAGGGAGCAGTTGACAAACCCTTCCTGATACATGCGCAGTCTATTGCTGTTGGCAGTTCAGACACGAGCCCTTATTCTGCTGGCAGATGTGCACATTCTCTATATAGAAAATGTGCTCTAAAATTAACACAAAACTTTACAAATTAACAGTAAACAATGCTTTCCATTCTTGCTTTCAAGCCTGGAGATATTTGTGCAGAAGATTCTTTGGTGGCAATAAAAATTCTTTTTTAAGAGCATAAAAATGTAGAAGAAATGCAGCTGAAAGTCTAGTTCTCAGAAATTTTCCTCAGATGTTCTTCTTAATGAGGAGCAGCTAAAGTATGCCTTTTTCTGGCAATTCGCCACAATGGGTACAAAGGGCTACAGAGATCATCTAATATGAGAATGGATGTGCTAGGGAGTATGAATAGAGGGCTGCAGCACCTGCCCTACAAGGAGAGGCTGAGGGAGCTGGGCTTGTTCAGCCTGGAGAAGAGAACGCTGCGGGGGGACCACATTGGAGCCTGCCAGTACCTGAAGGGAGCATACAAAGAGGAGGGGAATCAACTTTTTAAAAGGGCAGATAATGGCAGGACAAGGGGAAATGGATTAAAGCTAAAGGAGGGAAGGTTTAGATTGGATATTAGGGGGAAGTTTTTTACAGAGAGAGTAGTGAGGTGCTGGAACAGGCTGCCCAGAGAGGTGGTGGATGCCCCATCCCTGGAAGTGTTCAAGGCCAGGTTGGATGGGGCCCTGGGCAACCCTGTGTCGATCCAGGCCTGAGGTTGGTGGCCCTGCCTTGTGGCAGGGGGCTTGGAGCTTTATGATCCTTGGGGTCCCTTCCAACCCTTGCCATTCTATGATTCTATGAAGCAGTGATTCCCCCAGTTTTCAATGGTCAGACATTTACGGAGTCAGGGATTTGGTTTTCAACAAATTCCTTCCCTTGCTCCTACATTCCTATAAACTTTTTATATGTTACTTTTTTTTTTCCTGAGACTGAATTCTACAGACTTCTAAGTATGCAATAACGTTCACATATTTATGATTGTCACCCAAATGCATGTATTTATGGTTGTTTCACAAAAATCTGAAACAGAGATGAAGTCTGAATTGTCCCTCAAGAGGAGGGATGGGTATTTATGATGCTTGGATGCCACACAAATTCTAGATGACAGGGTGTTCTTGAACATATTTGCCTTGTGTGTTTTTTTTAATTTGATCATGTAGTTTCAAATCACCTTACCAACAAGGTGAAGGGTGAAAGGCAATGAACCCCATTATGATTTGGAATCTGCATATTCCAAGGCTTTCCCATCAGCACTGGGTTAAAATTGGGTACCTTGGCCTTACTGGGCAGCCCAAGTTTTTAGTAGGTGTCCCACAAATTTCAAATTTAAAGAAGGGCTTTCCCAACCTATTTGACACATTATTTAGTACACAATGATTGCCAGAGGCATACCACTATCCAAAATAGAACTGGTTTTATGTTTACCAAGAACATGAGTCCGGGAACCTAGGAAGGGCTGAGAATGGTACTGAGACCTCAGGGGAAAAAATAATCACAGGGACCATCAAAAAATGTTCCTTTGGTCAGAGTACTTTTCAGATAGCACCTTTTTGGTATGTCATAGTGAACCTATTCAAAACCTCAAACTGTTTGAAAGTCCCTCCTTGCTGCTTCTCAGGTTGATTTTTCAGTAGCAACAAAATATGAGGGAAAAGATTTAATTTCTTTTTTTAAATGAGTAAATTTAACATCCTTGTGTTGCATGAGAAACATTTGCATTCTGAACACGTGGCCATCTTAGGTCACAGCCTATTTAAAATACTAAGTGGGGCTGCATGAAATTTGATATTCAACCTTTTTAGTGAAAAAAATCCTCTTTTTTATTCAAAACCCAAACGTTTTAATGGAAAATCTATTTTTCGTAGTACAGAATGATCAAGACCTTAGAAAACAGTGTCAGCACAGAACTGGAAAAGATGGAATTTTGCCCGACAATTCTTTCTCTTTTCAGCTTCCATTGATTTTATTTGAGGATCAAAAATATATCTCCTGGTCATCTCTACAGTTAAACCCTTCATTGTCTCTTTTGCTCACTGAACACTTTCCTTTTTGTTATTTTTAAAAATTAACAATTACTAAGAGCCTCAACATTTCCAGATTGCCATGAGTAGGGCTCTAGCCTTCCCAGTTAGAGTTAGTGAAATAAAAATTTCATATTTGCACATGAGACAATTTGTTTGGCCAGTCACAAGGAAGTGACCTGACAGTACCAGCTCTGGCTCTAGAGCATGGAAATAAGCAAGTGCCCTACACTGAAGGAAACACAAGCAACGCTCATGATCATAACAACTAAAATATTAGAGTGGTATTGTGCTATAGAAACATTCCTGACTGTATCTCTCCAGATTCTTTCCTTCCCAGGGGAATATTTAAAAATACCTCTTAATATACTAGCATGTGCTCTTGATACCACCACTTCTCTGTAATCTGATATTTTCTCTGGGATGAAACCATCACAATTTATTTTAAATTATTAAAGACAGATTAAGTACAGGCAAATATCTTGATTAGTTTATAAGTTTGCTAGTGATTACCAGAACCTATAGGCTGAACAACCACCAAATATCGTTTTCCACCCCTTTTTTAGAGGCTACTCACTATATCTGAAAACCCAGTGCCCATCTTCACTTTGTACTTGCAACTCATCCAGTGCAAAAAGTAGGACATAATCTTTTACACAACATCATCTGTTAAGAAAATCCTCCCCCACCTTCTTCCCTAAACAGTAAGAGATAGCAAGGAAATACACAGTCAAGAGCAAGTCACCCCAACTCTACTTCACAGACATGCATTTCTAATGCAAGTACTTTCTTAGGTAAATGAATAAAAGTGATGCACCCTTCTACTAAAATGAAGTGATGCATTCATTCTACTTTCACCTCCATAAATTCATTTATCATCTTTGTCCCAATAAGATCAAAATGAAAGTTAATTCCTAAATGGTCACGTTGCTGCAGACACACCAACTTCCAGGACATGCCCACAGAAATGTGACTCCATTTGTTGGCTGTTTGCTCTAGTGAACATCAACTGAGGATTCTTGTTTCAAAATACTCTAGTTGGCAACAAACAAGTCATTATACTGTATGTGAGACAATTTCCATTCGTTTTCATTTAGTTAAGTGACAGCTGGAAAAAATGAAGCCCTGGAAAAACTTGGGAATGGGCTGATCCTTGCAGGCAGAAACTGTATTTGGGGTTCAATTAAAAAATGCAATGACTAAGGGGTTTGCACTGAATTTTTGTGCTGCATCTTTGAGCATATGAAAGAAGCAGTGAACAAACAAATGAAAGCAGCAAAAAGAAATCCAAAGCCAACAGAGGTGACATGAACTGAGAAGAGTTAAGAAAAAGAGTTTTACAGCAGAGGCCTGGCTGGACGAAGGCCTGGATCTCCAAGTCCTGTTGGTAAACCCAGCTGTGCTCAGGCAAATAGGCCCCAGTGCATATTCTTTGTATAGTAAACATATTTATCCCAGAAGAAATACTTCACTCCATAGTCAACTTCTCCTCCCAACAGAAACAAGCTAAAATTGGAGAGCCCCTTAGGTTAAAAAGGGATTAGCGGTCTTAGCAATGAGATCTGAAGTACAAGCACAGAAATTTCAAGTTGCTATTCCTGCTCAGCCAAAGTGCAAGCTCTGGCATTTTTTCAGCTCAATGTCAAACTCAAATGAATGGCTCACAAGATGGTCAGAAAGGGCGGGATTTTTTTTAGCAGTCAGTTATTCTGATCTAGCACCAATAAAGTTGAAAAAAAGTTTCCCCTCCAAAACCCAGACTCTTTCCAATCCAGGACAAGCCTTGATACACTTGAACCAGCCAGCACAGGGCATAGCTGGCCACAGCATGACTAAGAGGTAGAAATCAGGAGGGAAGGAAGAGACCCCATTTAAACTGGCAAAGAACTTGGGGAAAACTTGTATTTTTGGCATGTACAAGTACTTGTACGCTCTTCCAGGATAAGCAGGCAATGAACCAGTTTATCCATCTGGACTTCCAGATCAAGATCAGAGATGAAAAAGTAATTCCAAGAGGCTGTAGATTTGCCCATAGAACTTGAACCATTCTTTTTCAGCAGGCCACTGAACAGAAAGGCAACTGGAGCTCAAAGAAGCTGACTGATTGCTGTGAGCTGAGGCAGCACAACTCAGAGCCTGATCTGTATTTTGGGAAAGAGGAAGCCTGAGGTATTTTGAGACATTTTTGTGCAATTAGCAAAAGCAATCAATTTAGTTGGTAGAAAAAAAAGTAAAGAGGAACAGTTGAAACATGAAATGAAGTCATTAAATCTGGTAGCAAATACCGCAAAAAAGAACCAGCCAGGGCCTCAGGTGATCCCAGATACACAGAGGTTCAAAAGCTATAGGAGGTTTATTTGTCAGTTTGCCAGTACATGAAAACTTCAGCATAGTCTGGGTGAGAAAGAGAAACCCTTTTAGTGATCAGCAAATTGTGATCTGGCAGTTTCTAGAGTCCATTCACCCCTTCCATATACATACAAATGCACACACAGGCTGATCCTTTTCTAGGTTACCCATGAGTCAAAGATTGAATCCAGAGTATAGTGATGGAGGGTAAGCATGCAACAGAACTATGAGTGGTGCTTTAGTAGAGGTAATGTTTATATTCCATAGTATGGACCTTCTGGCAGCAGATTTTAGACTAATGGGGTATTTCTTCTTGAATTTTCAGGAGAACAAATTTATGACCGAGACAAACCATGTGTTGCTGCCACAGCTTTACAGAATTAAACCACAAACAGACTCACATATGAGGATGGAAATTACACTTTGTCCATTATCACTATGTTGACAAAATAAGAGCAAATGCTATCCCAACACAAGCAATTACCAGGTGAAGCCATTCAAACAAAACTACATTAAGACAAAAACCACATAGCTCTGTGCCTTTATTAACTCCTGTTAATAACCAGGGTAAATATACCTGAAAGAACTTGCTCATCACAAAGTGTGAGTACATCAAGAATTTACACAACTGAAAATATTCCTACTTCATTGACTGGAACAACAGATTTGCTCTTTCAAGAATAGCCTACAGAGTACTAAAATAGTCACATAAGAGGGATGCCACATCAGAACAGCATGCCACAGTGAAATAATTTGGTAAGTAAAGCACTTCCCTGTGCAGTTCATCTTCAGATAATGTTGGTTAATGCTTGTCCATCGCTGGCAGAAATACTGATATATCAAGTCAAATTAAAGGTGTGGGATATGGAACTATGAATGAGTTACTACTGCAGACTGCAATACTCTGTTTAAAGCTGTTGCTGTTAAGAGTCTGCTAAAGCTGGCAAGCTGACAAACTTCTATATTGTGTGTTAGTTTAGATGATGAAATCTTTAGTCTTACTAAAGACCTTGATCATGAGTTTTTCCAAATGACCAGCAATTATCCTTTGAAGCTGTTTGCTCATCCTATTCTTTGGTTACTAAACAAAGATAGACCTGCAGAAAAAATAAGGTAGTGAGGTACTGTCTTGGTAGATGCAGTGCTTAGGGACATGGTTTAGTGGTGGGTTTGGCAGGTTAGGTTGATGTTTGGACCTGATGATCTGAAAGGTCCCTTCCAACCAAGACAGTTCTGTGATTCTATGTCTCTTTTCACAATGGAGAAGGAAAACCAGATTTCAATTCTGAACTTCCAAAGCAGAGTAGAGGGGAAACACCCCTGATTTGATAGTCCTAAATCTAGAACAAACATTTCTAGGATACCTGAACACTTTTGTGTCTTTGAGACATGCATTCACACAGCTAAGCCATCAAAATGTTGCTACAAAATAGGACCTTTATCCATGGACCTATGGGCTAACACCTCCCAGTATCTGCTTTCCAATCAAGTCACCTCCATTTCCTTCCTATTTTCAAAGCTTCCTCAAAAGTTTTAGCCCTATGAAAGGGCAACAGTGATCCAGAGATCCAATTCCATAGGTCCTGTTTTCATCACAAAACCAAGAGAAAAACAAGCACATGTTAAACATAATTAGGGCCTGACACAGCTTTTAACACAGCTCCCAATATCCATGCAAAATTCTTTTTCCTGCCACAATGCCATCTTGCCCTGACTACATTTACTATGTTCCTCAAATGCATTAACATCTAGGAATCCTAATAAAGTCTAGGTATTTCAAAAAGCCTCAGATAATAAAATACAGACCATGAGGTCCTCTTGTCACAGAGCACGATGCAAAGAAAAGGAAAGCCCAGTTGGAGGTAAATGGTAAGGAAAGTCACTTGAATTGAAGAAATGTGTTGTAAAATAACCACAATTGACTGCCTTACAGTCTTATTCAGGGAGAAGAGCTAAACAAATGCTGAAGTTATATAGAAGAGATTGGTAAAGTTGCCTAAGCCAGTTCAGAGCCTAGAGAATGCATTATAGGGTGAAGACACTATATTGGATAAGAGTGTATCATGCATGGGATGAAACACATTAGCAGCATCACAGCAGTAATGCTGACTGAAATCCAGGTATTTCTCAGCAGAGTCACATGTAAAAGTAAGACTATTGAACAAATGGAAAATACTCGGTAGTGATCAGATAGCAAATGCTTCTCATAACAGAAATAGATCTATAGTTTGTAAGAGGATTGATTCCTCAAGTAGGCCACTAAATTAGTGCTTGGAAATAAGTTAGTCACACTTAACTGAAGTATTAACCATACAGCTGTTTTCATACAACCACAAATTATCCAGTTATCATTGCCAGACACTTACCAAGCTTGAAAGCAATCCAGCAAGTATGCAAAACCTTGATACCCACAAAGCATTAATACTTGAGATGAGTCTCTAGTGTACCGAGCCAATGACAGCCCATGACTACAGGGGGATAACTACTGATGTTGAGAGGATGATCAGAGCAGATAAACTCATTGCCAGATTATATTTGATGATATAAAGATAACAAAATGGAAAATAGCTCTATTCACTCTGAAGGCTCTTCTGAGAGTGTTTGTATCTTGAAAATAATCCCAACGTTAATGCAGAACTGCGAGTGCATTTTCTATTAAAAAATAATCAGTATAATAGCTGTTAAGAAGATCTATCTGATGATCCTGTTGAGGGTCAGAACAGCTTATCTGTTCTTAGAACTGTAGAGATATTATTAAGCATGCAAAGAAGCAGCTATGGATCTAGACAAAGCTGCTCAGTAAATCAAAAGGCTCCCCTGCTATGTTACACAGCACACAAACAGCTTTAGCTCCTGGTCTGCACACTATCCTGACAGCTACTTACATGCATTTTAACACTAGGACGCAACATTAAGATGATATTTTCAGAGCAGCATTTTTCATTCCGATGTCCCCGGCTCTCCGGCAGCCTACTCTGGGGTACCAACTTCTGCACTTCAAAGAGGCAAAGGAGCAGAAATGCTAGTGCTCTTTGACAGGGACTTCAGAAGAGGGAAGACTGGAGTCTGCACCTTGGGCCATGGAAGAGCTCAGAACTTCACTGGTACAGGAAAGGCCCATCACAAGGTGAGTGAGTAGAGTAAGCATAAAGCCTAAAGCCATCTATAAAATAAGTCTCCAACTTAACCTTCCTCTTGAAATCTCAAGATGAATATCACAAAGAAATAGATATGGAGAACATACACTTGAAATCAAAAGCTCTCCTTGGCCTCTAATGCCGGAATATCAGGTTTCAGCTCTCTGAATGTGAACTGATAACCCAGTTAAAGAATGAGACAAGCCGCAGTTCAGCAGCTGCTCAACTCTGTGTCATCTCTTTTCCTATTCTAGAGTTAACATAGTTGACACGGCCAAATATGTAGAACACTGACCAAGAAAAAGCCCCAAACAACAAATCAAAATAAAAATAATGGCTCCATACCCACAGGGGAGAGCCACAGTCTGTTCTCTTGCAGCCAAACTTGGTTATGAAACAAATTCCTATGAGAGAGAAGTGTTGCATGTGACAGGCAGAGAGCTTGGTCGTGGCTGGACTGTAGGGAGGGTGGATGTTATCAGAGTCACTTTTCATTTGGGAAGTGAAAGACTAGCAAAAGGGATCAGTTCATCTGGAAGAGTATTAAATCAATCAGAAATCAGCAAGAGGTGGATAGGACAGATGTAAAAAAGTTTAGACTGATGGTACTGTTCCTGTGACTTGAAGTTCAGATCACAAGATCTAAGACTTTCAAAATAAAAACTTTATGAACTGAAGTACTACAAGCAGATTTCTATATTTTGTGAACTACAATATGCTGATGAGACAGGTATAAGAAAAATGTTGCTAACATTTAGATTGTATTTAAATTAAACATTTCTTTCACATGAACACCTTTATAAGAGACCTACATTGCACATACTGGAATAATGACAATTAAAATAAATAAATTCCTTAGTAAAATGTTTCAGGGATGAACAAAGCTAAAGAGACTAATGAGTGTAAATTATTCTTGAAAAGTATGAGGAAATACTGAAAATGCATTAAACATATATGACACCTGTAAAACATTTTGGGTTCTACAAACCATAGTGCAGGTTTAAGACTAAGAACAACAAAATATTACTGATTTCTTGATGTTTTCTTTCTTGTGGAGAAACACGTTTTGATGTTTGCACTTTTGCAGTGCCTTGGGTAGCTTAAGGCTTCTCTATCAGCAAAGCAGAGCAGAGTTCAGCCAGCTGTCTAATGAGGTAAGAGTGAGTGCTGTGATGGGGGATTTGCAGGCAGGACAGGATCCTCAGTTTGGTAGTCTGGGAACAGAAGGCATAATGAATGGAAACAGAATTTAGTTTCAATATTTATGAAGAGACAAAGCAGGGAAACTAATGAAAAGGTCCTAATCTCTTTCTGGTAGGCTTACTGAAGTCTAATTTTGGCAAATATATGCAGTTAGAAATCTCTCAGTTGACACACTGTCATAAACTGCTATTACTCCTACATTACTGAAGGGAAGAGAGAGGTCTCCTCAGTCAGGGAACCCCAGCTGTGTGGGTCGAAGGCCACTAGCTCTAGATTGATGGTATCTGCCTTAGTCCTATGTGAGGAGGAAAACAATGAGATGTAAGTGCAATTTAAATTCCAAAGTCTGGACCTAAAGTCAAAGAGGAAAAGAACAGTGCACAGAAGCTGAAGCTGGAAACCTCCCTAGATATTTTTTTCCCACTGACTACCAACTATTTTCAAGAGGGAATTTGAGCAACTTCTGAAAGAGACTGAAGAGACAGAAGGAGGGTGTTTCCTGCAGTTTGGACATCCTGCCAACTTCCTTCCCATTTGATAATCGCAGAATTGTTTAATAACTTAGATTGGAAGGGCCTCCAGAGGTCATCTAGTCCACACCTCTGTATATTTTTTTACCCTTATACCTGTTTAGAATTTTCCCTGGTGCAGCCTGTGACTGCTGCTTGTCAACCTTCCACTGTGCATCTCCCCAGGAAGAGCCTCATGAGTATTAAAAGCGTAGGATCTGCAACACTCTGTCAAGCTAATGCTTCAGTATCATGTTTCTGAGCACTGCAAGCTGTTAAGGGAAGAAAAAAGGCATGCACATGGCTATCTCCATCATCCTTCCTGATTCCAAGAAGTGGGAATTTAGAAACTCCTTGAGTTAGTCTGAAACACAGCACAGATTCAGGTTTAATCCTTTCTTGAATTTGTTTCCACAAAATTCTGTGACCGTAAGTGCTGTTGTTGAGTTAAACATTGTGAAAAAGTGCTTCCTCCACTTGAAGTGAAACAAACCAAGCTCTACCACTTACAGCAATATTGTATTGGAAGCAAGCAAGACTAAGACACATGACCTGGTTAGATGATTTGTGCAGCTTCAGTGGCAGCAGATGGTGAAGATATTTTCAAACTTTCCAGTGCAGGGAAACTGTTAAGATAGAAAATGTTACCATTCTTTGAGAGTTTCTCTGCATCATAAAGTTTACCATTAGAACTACCCCAGTGAAGTTTTTCCACTAGCCTTCTAGTGGTGTAATTTCTCACAGAAAGGCATTCCAAAACAGGCCTGCTCATTTACAGCAGTATAACTATCAACATGTATTGTAGATTGGCTGGTGAATCTGTACATGTACATAAGCATTGACTGAAAAAATAGAAAGAATGAACTTTGGAGATTTATAGATTTATTCCCCCCACCCGCTCCAAAAGAGAATTCCTTGCCCACTTTTAAGATCAAATTGCAAAGATGTTATCAAGAGAAACAGAGCTCTGTCAATCTAAAAGTAAAAATTAAACACTGTGGTGTTACCACTAATCACTTTAAAATGCTGTATGCTTTCTGCTGTATTCCTGCCCTAATCACTGCTGGAAAGACAACTGAACCTAAAATTTAAAAATCATTCTTTTCAAAGTTTTGCATGCACTTATGCTGGCTTTAACTACTGTAGCTGCTCTCTATTTGGTCTGAGGCCACCATCCCTCCATCCCTTTCTGACAGTTTAAGTGTAGTCGTAATAGGCAGTGAAAGAATAATCATTGGGTTTTAGTCAACATACAGGTGTCTTTCCAAGCTAGCATGCTCCAGAAAAATTTGTTGATTTTCACTGTTCACGTCTGTGCTGAACTGGCTCTTTCCCTCTTTTTCACTTTCTCCTCCTTCTACAGACTTTCCAATAAATGCCTTTCAAACTCACTACTGTGATTGCTCCCTCCACTTTTGTTTCAGTGTTGAGTCATTTTATTTATTTGACACCTTCTGTAGCAGCAAACTGCCCTCTGTATAAACTGAACCTGGTTAAGAATTCCTTTTTGCTGCAAATCCGAATGGAATTCTTGGCAATACATAATGCCATACACCATACCAGGGGGTTTGCTCCCCTATCTCACTCAAAGGCAAGCGGCTTTGTTCTGATTTACACACTTCAGATAAGATCAGAATCAGGCCAACAGTTCCTGTCAAAAGAGCATACAAACTGAAAGTCAGAGAAGATAAAACAGGCTCACTCCAAGAGATTCAGAGAATGGAAGTAGCATATAGCTTTTTAACTTGTGCTGGTTTAGCAGGGAGAGATGCTAGCCTGTGAGGAGCATCCATAGACCCTGGGGAAGCAGAGGGATTTCCAGAGATATTAGATAGAAAAGTATAAAGACAAATGAACTGGTGAAAAAAAAATAGAATTAAAGCTTTAAAATACATCCCTACTTCAAAGAAGGTAGCTTAGTTCATATTTCACGGTGCAATCATGCTCATGTTTTTTGATACCTCAGGACTACTCCCTCCATACGTAAGAGTTTGGAGAACCACTGACCAGATAACGATTCCATAGATTTAGTTGTCATTACTGTTGCATCTGTCCTTCTGACATATATCTTCCCCTTGCTGATTAACCATACAGGAACTAAAGCAAAAAGCATTTGAATCTTGCAGGGCAATCTGGTTTCCAAACACAGCTGCGAGGTGACTGGAGGCGGTTTCCCTCCCAACTTGTTCTTGTAGGGACAGGGATCAGCATTTTGCAGTCAGCAAGTCGGGCTTTTGCCTGGCCCTCCTGCACCTTGAACACAGCAGCTCCCATTCTAAAGAATCTTCCCCCCACAGGTTTTGTGCCCGTGCCTGAGCCCTTGGCCTCCATACGCTCTGTCACAGCGTATGGCCTCAGTGTCAGCTCTGCTGAGTTGTTAATACATGTTTGCAGGGCTGTGCCTGCCCCTAGTTCATAGTGAAAACCTTACGCCCACACTAAGAGTCTGTCTCAGCCCAAAGCCTGTACTTTGGGGAGACAAGAAAAAGTAGTATCTGTGCAGGTTACACAGCAGTAGCAAATCAGTTCTAAGATCATAGGCTTTGATAGCAAAAGAAAGGAAAATAAAAGGCAGGTATTAGAGCAGGAAACAGTGCCTTAAGTTGCTGAAGCATGCCTGGTATTTTAGCATGGGTTCAAGCTATTGTTCATAAGTCTGGATGGACCAGACACACTGCAAACCATACATGCTACGAAATAGTCTGCCAAGACATCACACAAGCCAACTCTTCCTGAGCATGTGAATGCTCTGAGTCAAAACTGCAGCTGGGCTAACAGTCATTGGGAAAGAAAGCATGAGTCATATAGTTCAGTAGGCTTTAACAACTCTTCATGTCACAGTGTAGACATAATCCCACAATCTCACTGTGCAGTTCCTGGACAGCTGGAGAAAGATTTTGGAGAGAAATATGATATGCTTTCTTTCCAAAAAGCCAAGGCCCTACTACTTTGACACATCTCTCCAGGCAAAGGAAAGAATCACAACCTGATCTTGGTTTGCATAGTCAAAGCTGTTGTAAATAAACTCTATTTACACGGCAGAACAAGAGCACAGGGATATGCTCTAACTCCAAATGAAGAAACAACAAAGATGCACACCATCCTATGGAACTACAGGGCCTGAAGACTGGGAGGCTTGTACCACCAGGACTGAGGGAGACAGAATGTAGTCTCATGCTCCACAGTGTGGCACAGATTTAGTAGAATAACTAAAAAAATTACATCTTATTTTGGTTCAGGTGATGTTACTTCTTACTCTAAAAAACTGTGTTTCACTTGCTTTGCTTTCACCAAGAAATGAAATTTGTATGTATGTAAATCACTAGGTTGGCTCCCTGGCAGAATGATGGAGAATGTAACGACTTTACTTTTTCCTATACCCCCCAAATAGCTTCTCTTCCAGATGCAAAGCGCTATTGTTTTCAAAGCAACATGTATCATATGACATAAAGCATGCCAAGTTTCATGAAAACTTAAGCATGTTTATAAAATAAGTTGGATGATACTCATACATTAAAAGCTGATCATTAAAGTTAATTTCTGTTTATTTCTGGTGATTATGTTAATCCTGAAGTGTTTTTGTGGTATTCACTGAAACTGATTGCAATGAAATGTTTACTAAACTACACTACATCTTTATGAATCTATTGCAATTAGCTTTCCTAATTTTAACAAAAAGGAGTACAATTTTACATATAATGTCTCATAGCCTGTTGTTTAGTTTCAAAGCAACTCTGTATAACATGAGTCATTGATCAACCACCTCACAGTGGAAGAAGACACTGTCATCTCATGTTGTCCATATGTGGATGCTGCCAGATAAGTTTAACTGCTTTTTAGATGATGTATTGTCCCACAGCCTTTGGGTTTGTTTTGATTTGGTTTTCAAACATAGGCACTGTTCCACTGCCAGCAAGCAGGCCCCTGGGTATTTTGCCTTCAACATGTCCTCTATCAGTTAAGATTTTGATAATCCTACTTTACAGGGGCTACAATGTTGGATTTTTCCAAATGTGCCTGATACAAATAAGCCAAGTATTTTGGAGTGGAATACAGAAGTATTTAATCAGGCAAAACTTCCACTGATTTCCATGGGAGTCTTGTCAGAGTAAGAACTGAGTCGAGACTTCAATACTTGGCACATTATCAATCCCCCCCCAAAAAAAACCCGACGGGCGAGAGCTGATGCCTAACGCATGTTCTAGGGAGGAAACAACTTGGCTCAGGGACCATATTTAAAACATCACACACTACAGTTAAACTCTGTAAGAAGTGAGAAGAACAAAGCTTAAGTTAGTCTCTAAACACCCAAGTCAGAGTTCAAATATAGTGCAAATATTCTTTACGTATCTCAGCATGTGTAGCAGCATGCTTACTGCAAGAGGCAGGAACAATGGATAAATGTAGGCAGGTCCATGTGAGATGAATGCTTAGAGGAAGCATCACTGTGCACGCTTTTTTCACAAGCTATTGATGACTAGATAGTACCTGACTGCAGTATGACAATATTAGTTAAGAAGCACTATGAAAATAAGGAAAACAGTGTTTCCTGTAGCTCTCTTGTATCTCCTTTTTACCCAAATTTCTCCAAGCAACAACCTCTTCCCTATCCTTTCTGGTTTTATGAGGGACTCCTCACAACCAAAGACAAAAGCCAAAAAGAGATGAAGGTGTTTACTATACAGCCCCTTGTAAATTCTAACAAACATAACCAAATGCAGACTTGTCCAGCAGATTGTGTTTACACTGTACCAGCTTACTTTATAAGGCAACTTTTTTAACATATTAGAAACATTCTAACAAACGGAGCAATTGGATTTCTAGCTCAGTCACCTTGCCTGCTCCATTGCTGGTGGCACTTTTTGAATGTGCCTGATGTTGCAGATCAGATCAATGCTGGGTGTCTGTCTGAGCTGCAGCAATTAAGAAACTGCAAAAAATCCCTTTGCAGAATATATACTATATCCCCTTTCTCAGACTCCTTCATACAGGCTACTGGTCCAACAGAGGAGAAAACTACAGGCCATGCAAACTCAAACTCAGTTGTTTTGAAATATATTGTCCCAAAACCTTAAAATTCCATCCCTTTTATGAGGAACGTCTCCCTTCTCAGGGTGAGTTCCACAAAGGCATTGTATCATATACCTTCATGTAGTATAGGTAGAGCATTAAAGCATGACAGTTGTGTACATCAACATGAAGCAAAGTTGGGCTAACCCATAGGCCTGTACTTAGAATACCATGAAATACATTCATGGCAATACAAAGAGAGAGGCAGAGGTAGAAACAGCTTTCAAAGTCTTGCTGACCAGGTGCTAGCAAATGAAAAGCAGGTGTTGTCTAGAGCTGTGTTTAGGCAAACATCAAAACCTGACTCGCACTCAAAACATGAAAGATTTTTCTACTTGATATGACTGACTTTTTAGCAAGCAGACTGCTCTGTTAGAAAAACATCTTTCTGCCTGCCCAAGCATTTGATTTTTAATTGAAACACCTCCTCCCACTCCAAAGACTTAAATGGTGACCTTAGAAAGAGACTAAAATTATATACAAATTCTATACAAATCCTTTTTGAAAAGAAAGTTGACAGTTTAATGAATTTTACGGTGTGTGGACTGGAAAAGCACCTCTAACACATACTAAGATGCATCTTGACCATCATGCTCTAAGTGTGGGGCTGACTCAGTGACTAACTAAGTGCACGTGCCATTTTAGCTTATTCAGAACTTTTCATGGTACACAGACTCCTCACATATTGTCTGGATACAACATAGAGTCTTATCATTTCTAAATTTTAAACAGCTGATTTTCCTTCCCTTTCTGTAACTAGGTAACAGCCTATGGGAGAACAGAGTTCATTAGATAATAAAAGAGAAGAAAATACTTTCTTAGCATGACCAGTGCATAACCACTAAGGTCAAAAGAAACTGCAAAAGCTTAAACAGCTTTCACCATTTCAATGCCAGTTTCATGACCTAAAGCAATGCTTAAAAATGTCTTCATATATACAGGTACAAATTTGAATGCATTATGACTTCTTTTCCACTTAAAGATATGGTCATGTCTTATTTTTTCCTCTATAGATTTGAGACAAAAATCCCTCAGTTACAAATAGTCTTCACATGCACATGAGAAATATTCTGCCTCAAATAAAGATACAGTATTCACTATATCTTTCACAGATTGAAGCTCAGCTGCTTTCACTCCATATAGCTGTGTCAACTACAACACATTGCACTGCCTTGTATCACACACTGAAACTTTTAGGAAAAGGGGAAGAGAATTAGCTAGAAGAACATAGCCATCAAAGAGGAGTAAGCAAACAATGAGGAAAGGTATCTAAGGTAGTGAAAGGCCTCATAAGACAGAAGAGTTATAGACAGTAACATCTACTTTGCACTGGAGACTCAAATTCTGTGAGTTCACAGCAACCATGGTGAACTCTCTACCTGAAATCACCCCACCTTGAGGCACCCTGGTGAGGTTATTTAGCTAAGTTAGTAATTTCCTTTATAGTTAAATTCAGAAGGCAGAGGAAAAGCAATAGTCAAATCTGATGATTTGTACAATTACCCCATGCTTTTTCTGGACCTTGGGATTTCAGATCTCCTGCTACAAGGCAACTGGCAAGCACGCACAGTAGCCTCTAGGCTCTCCATGTTGTAGCTGGCAGCTGGCGTGAAGAAGTCATGGATGTACTCTAAGGTACACCATAATATGTCAGCGCTGACCTTAGAAACAATGAAGATGATAATTGAGATTTCTTAACTGTTAGGATTGCTTGCCTTCTTGCTACATCTAATCACCCAGTATTCATTTACATACAGAAAATGTTGACCTTGAGCTCAAGATTATTCATTTAGAGTGAAATGTTTAATGTTCCTTGATTTCAGTTGGGCTTTCCAGGCTTAGCTACACTGGGACCTAGCTACCTGTCTTTCTGAGGTATGCATTATAGCCATCACAATTCAGACAGTTAAGCAGCACTGCAGAAAAATGTCTTCATTCAAAGAGAGCCTTTGGCTAAGTGGTAGCTAACCCCACAGTCTCATTAAGCTTGCAAGAATGTAGCCTTGTCCTGCAGTGACTTAGTCACATACATAGTCCTCATGTTCCAGGGAAGGAATGGTCTCAAGACCATGTTCCTAGGTTGGAGTGTTATATACCAACATTGTCACAAATTAGACTTGTAATTCTCCTGTTAGTAGACAACTGAATTACTCTGCCTCTTGAAAAAATATTGAAAAGAATGAAAGAAGAGTAAGCCTATCTAAAAATAAACAAACACAAGTACAACATTAAAGTTTCTACAGGCACTACTAACTCGGCCTCCCTGTGTATCATGTGATGTGCAATTCTAGATCATGGAAACATGTACAAAGATAAATGCTGCTTCTTTTGATTTTCTTATTAAAAGTATGGCAGCTGGTGAGGGCAATGGTGTTAACTGTGCTACTGGGATTTCTTGTTTGTAGGGGAAGGAACTACTCTGAAATTTAAATACATCTTTAAAGATATGTGCACTTTCATAATAGCTGCATAATGGGAAGTTACCAGACTCCTGCTGTTGGTACCATGCTTCAGTTCCAACAGGTTGTTACGACACATTCGGACTTTGCTGTTACCGGTAGAGCAGGAACATGATGGGACATGTACACCAGCTTCCCTCTGCTGAATGTATTTTGCAAGAGAAATCCAATCAAACCTGGCCAATACTAATATTTCTAATATCTGGTTTCCACCCATTAGTTCATTTGTGCACATGGGATAATGATAGAAAGGATAAACCTAGGAAAAAGCCACATGCATTCAGCATACAGCTGTGTTCCTGAAGAGAACTATGTCCTCAAGAGCATATACATGTTTAATACTTAAATAATTTAGGTTTTATAATTTATTTTATCATTTTTTAGCTAGCTTTACAGCTCTACAAAACAGAGAGTCTCACCCCATGTGTTTCCTGAAGGACACTGGCCATTTTGTAGAACAAGAACGTAACCTGTTCTGTGCAATAATAATTTTATTACCATTTTTATGGGAGAGGCCACAGCCACACATCTTCAGTTGCTCGGAGAGAGGCAGCCACACTCACAGATATTAGCACACCTGCTGAAATAATGGATCTCCAGTGCTGATTACAAGAAGCCAGGGGAGCCACGCAGCGCACCACGCTCCGTCCACATGCCAGCTATTAGATGTTGAGCACTAAAACCAGATGACTGCACGTCCACAGCAAGAGAAGGCAGCAGAGCCCACGCCTGCAGGCTGGCTTCTGTAAAATGGTATTTATATGAGACCGGAAAAAGCGCCTTTCTCTGGCAGTATCGTAATTAACAGGAAAAAAGGACCAACAGGAACACAGCACATGATGCCAGGAGCGCTGATCCTTCTCCAACTTCTGAATCCCTTTAGCTTGACCGAGAAGGCCCTACCCAGCTGAAACTCTTTGATATGTTTCTAACCTCAGTGTAGCTGCACAGGTGTAGCCCATGTGGAGAGCAGGCAGCTCCCATTCTTCCACAGGGAAAGAGTACTTTGAAATCATTCCATGAAGTCATTAGACACGAGTCTTTTATTGTTTTTAAAAGACATAATTTATTCATTTTCTGGTTTTAATAGCTTAAGAACTGCAATGAATTAAAAAGCCATCTCTGAAGCCTATTAAGGTGATTAACCAATTCCCAGTCTGCTTTGTTAAACAAATTGACCTGAGTCATTGTATTTATTACTAAAACCAAACCAAAACAAAGCAAAACAAAGCTCATACTACTCAGTATATGTGCTTTTCCCAAATTCTACTTCTAGAGATTAATCAAGCCTCTCTGGTAAGCTGTCCTGGTGAAATAGGAAATTAAATATCTCGCTCTGTGTGTAAACACTTTTAAAGGCAGCTTTTAGAAGTTAGAAAATACTGCCAATGTAATAGAAATTGCTACAATTATGAGCTTGGTTTTTGTTTGAAAAAAGTCACATAACATAATCATGAAAACTTGCTATTTACTGAAATAACGTAGCTGAAGCAGCATGTCTGTTAAATTGTCAATCTTATTTTTTAAAATCTAGACACTGCTTTTCTTCACAGATAAGTATATCTCATATAAACAGCATATAAATGAAAGCAAAATATCTCAGTATTTGTCTATAGCTCTTCTGCTGAATACATAATTCACTCACTGAATCACTCAATGTTGCAGCCAAAATGGGCTATTATGACCACTGTATTTGATCTCCTGGGTACCATAGGCAAAAGAAGCTCACCCATTAATTCCTGCATCAAAAACATTATTTTTGTTTGATCTACAGCACTTCTTTTAAAAAGATACCCAGCCTTAATACAAAGACTTCAAGCGAAAGAGAAACCTACGTGTCCCTAGGTAAATTGTTCCAGTGGTTAATTTACTCTTTCTGTTAAAAATGGGTACATTACCTTAGTTCTGAATTTGTCTTGCTCCTGCTTCTAAACACTAGACTGTTATATCTTTTTCTGCTTAAAAAGCTAGATTAAAGATGTCAGCAGTAATTGTGTGAGTTGATCTACAATAACATATAGCCTTTGGTGTCAACACTAATCAAGGTTAGGGAACTCCAGCAACATCTAGATACACAGCAGGAGGCAAAGGTTCAGTTAATTCAGAATTCTCTTGCCTTTGTGCTTTTGATGAAATTTTAATTCAGTTTGGGTGCAGGTCTGTTTCTTTTATTGTTTGAGTATATTAAAATGAACATTAAAAAAAAAAAGACTTGTTGAAGACCTGTAGCTAGGTTTTGATTAGTAAGCTGTTATTTATTTGCATGTATTGATAAAAGAAAACTCAAAGCACCTGACGGTCTCTAAAATGCTTATAAAACTGAGCAATTACTATTGTCAGAATTTATCAACAATAATGCTCAGAAGGTCTATAGGTTTTACAGTCTAGTAGAAAGACATGAAGACTACCCTGGAAAGCTTTAGACCAGAACTTTGCTTTCAATGCTCTGAACTCCTTTAAACCTCCCTTGACCTACTTTCTTTCCAGTGACCAATGTCTCTCTAGAATCTAGAAACAGGAGAACTGTTTTGGACAAATTATTTCCCTTAGAAAAATGCAAACAGAAACGTCTAAATACCATCACTGTATGATAGATTCTGCTTCGTGGTCTTTTATTGAGAAGAAATCAGCAATGCCTGCATAATTAATGTTGAGACATGCATTTAAACAAATAGATTTCAGTCTTGCTGAAACATATGAATGATTTGATTTAGGTCCCAAACATGACACAGTAATTCTTCACTGGACAATCTGGAGTGCAGCTGTGGGAAGTGTGGAATAGGAGGAAGTTAAGTAGTATTTGGGCAGCAACTTGGAGGGCATTGAGGGCTACATAAGGTTGAGAAACCCATCAAAAAGAAAGACTTGTTCTTAAGTTTGCCAAAATAATTACTTGTGGTCTTCCTAAAGTTGTAAAACAAAAAGCCAAACCAAAAATCAAACCCAACAAAGCAAATAAATTGATACCACACACACACAAAAATGCCACCCAGAACCCAGAGGAGGTCACCCACATATTTGTATTACACAAAGACAGAATAACCCAGAAATGATGTGCTTATTTCTCATCCTAACAAGGTATAAAAATAAATTTCCTTCTGTACAGCACTCCTACCTGTGAACCAGAAGCCATGAATAACTTTGTCCTCTGTACAGCATGGTAACTTCAGCCACACTAGCTGTTGAAGGGGAAGGAGGTACTAAATTTGCTTATCAAGACTGGTATTCAACACTGTTAAACACAAGTCCCTTCTTTATCCATCCTTCTATACTGCACACTTGAACATAACCTGAACAGAAAGGCTGTCCACACATTATTCATATACTTCAAAGCCTCAATCAACTTTCCCAACAAAGCAAAGCCATAAAATTTTAAACACTGACTCAGTGGGAGTCAAGGTTTGGGTGGAGGGAGGAGACATGTGGGAAGTAAAAATGGGCAAGGTTGAAAGGCAAAGGTACATCTTGTAACTGGGACTTCAAGGGGTGGATAAGCTTAACTAGTGATTTCCTGGGTTTTCTAACACTTGTATTGATAGTACGCGCACTTGAGAAACCTGGCCCTGGCCCTTAGTTTCACAGAGCAGGGGAGAGAATGTGGAACAACAGCTGCACTTCAAAAGCCACATGGCTTTCTGAGTGTTTTGTTCCCCTTCACACATTTTTATGCCAGAAGGGAACATATGGTCCACTGTTTGGAAATTTCCCAACCTAAATTTTTCGTTGATTAATTTCATCCAACTACTCCCATTGACAAACCCTTATAACACCCCATACAGTTATGCTCCTTCCTTTACATTTATACCCTTCAGTTAGCTGAAGACAATTATGCACCTTCTTAGTCATCACATAGTTATGCACATTTAGTTCTTTTCATCTTTTCTTGCCATCATCTTTCCATTCTCTTTAATCATGTTTGTGGCTCTTTGAATTCCCTCTAGCTTCTTGATTGTTTATTGTCTGATCTTAAAGCATCCATACTTTAAGCATCCTTTCTCTTGTAAGTGTAGTGTTACTATTGAGAACCACTTTCTCTATGGGACTCTTAGCATCACCTACCACAGCAGCATTTGAGCAGTTTCCAACATGTTAAAGAATGTGACCAGTGTGCTTGTTCCCAACCTGGCCTATGACACCACATGTCCCTGATTTCATAACCCTGTGCAGCATCCTATTACAAGTTCATGTGCAATTTCTCATCCATGTCAATTCTCCAAATGACAGACAACAGTGCAGGGATGCCTTAACAAGATGCTGATGCTAGTTACAGCTCCTTCTGCAAGCAATGAATTTCCACACCGTGAAGACCTTGATGTTGTATGAGCTGGACAGATGCTCATATATGGTACACACATTGGCCCTTAACTCATACATGCTGTTTAAGTGAGGATCCAAATCATGGTTTAGTTAAGCAGAAAGCCAGCTTTGACCCTTTCAAAACTAATGGTATGCAGTCTCCTCACGTACTGTTTGAGCATGATCTGAAGTCTCATAATTTATACATTTTAAACAGTTAGTTTTTCTTCCCCCTCAGTAAATGGGTAACAGGAAACAGCCAAACCTCCTTAACTTTTCTTTAATCTTCCTCACTAGTGAAGTGAAAATCAAACGATAATTGTCTGGATGATCTCATTATTGTCAACAAAACTGAAACCTTGAAGTCCATATACACTGAAATGCTGATACATTAAACAAAAAAGGGAACTGTGCTTACATGTTGTTCAATAAATAAATAAGAGCTATAGAGAGATCCATGATGAATGAACACCCTGGGAGGGCTTCAGCTTGTCAGAATTATACAGTGACATTAATCACAGCGTAACAGGATTGCTGCAGGCTTCCAGTGCAAAGTCCTCATTATATCTTCAAAACAAGACAAAACAAAAAACCAAAAATCCCCACAACTTCCAAGCCCCTCCAAGTGGAATCTTAACTAACAGACTTTTTCAACAGAATACAAAACTCAAACTATCCTTCTTCACGTAAAGCATCACATAACCAGTGGAAACCTGTCAATTGAGTAGCACCATCTATCCAGACTGTTTCCACAGTGTTTATGATCACTGTGCTTGTATATCAACATGGTAAAGTATTCTTCATGGACTCTCACCTACATTAGCAAAACTAAACTGTAGAACTAAAGCAGTGTGGCCACTCCCACTCAGCTGAAACAAGTAATATTTGTAAAGCCATCTCACCAGCAGACCTAGGTGTCATGTCAGCCACATTTCCAGGGGAGTCCCACCTCTTCAGCACTCCGAGAGAGGCTGCTGGAGGGCAAAATTCTACAGCACTGACTCTGCTCCAGAATTCAAGAACATGGGCACCAGAAATGACTGTACTATTGTCAACTGTTTCAAATTTCTCTGGATAATTAGTTTTTTTACTCTACAAATTAGATTAATGGTACCTCAGAGTGCTGACTGTCTTACAAGTTATGATTCATTAAATTAATCTCCTTCAAATATGCGTACTTGCCAAACACAGACCTTTCCTAAGACAGTCATAGACAGTTTTCACTTCTGGTCAAAGAAAAAAAAAAAGCTCCCAGCCTTTCTTTAGTAAGCTCTTGTGCTGCTTCTAGAATAAAAAAACCCCAAACCCTAAGGGATAAAATCTTCATGTTTAAAATCCTCTATTTGGATCTATCCAAATCCTAGAAATCAGAAATATGAATTACTAACAAAATAGTGTTCTAAACTTCAAAGAGTTCTGTGGTTTAGACTTTCATAGCATCTTGAGAAGTGGCTTCTATAATGTCTGGGTTTCTTCCTAAACAGCTTGCTTACCTGTAGGTTGGGTCTACTTTGGGATTTCTGCTAATGGAATTTCCATAACAGTGACCCGACACCGCTAATTGCACCTAGCTTACGTTGACAGAGGTATCACCCACACTACACATTTTATGTGCTATTCTGGGGTATGAATAATATGAAAAAAATAATACAGAGTTATACTTTTGGAAGGAGACCTTAGGTATACAAATAAGTGGATAGATTTTTCAGGAGTTCACTACATTTAGTGTTGAGCTCTTTTTAATGTCATGTATATACTTAAGCATCTAGTGGGAGTTGAGTAGTACTGAAAAATCTGGTCCCAGTTATGGGTGCTGAGAACATAAAAATCCTACCCCAATACAGACAAAGCCCTAAATGTCATTGATCTTTTCCTTTCTCATTGAGCTCTAATCCTGCATCAACAGAACAAAGAATTAGTACTGCATGGTTGGGAAGTTAAATTTTCCTCCACACCTGCAGGTCATTCCTCCTGGGCTCCCTCCATTGATAGCCAAAAAGTTATTTGCTTAAAAAACTAATCATGTGGTGCAGCTGAGCTCCTTCCTTTCCAGAAGAAAGGCATCTGAAGTTAGGCCTCTGTTTCACAAAGAATTCATGAGAGAGCTGGGTTCAATCAGTGGGATCAGACTGCAGAATCAGGGCCATGATTTCATTACTGTTTGTTTAGTCTAATTAAAAACACATACATTAGGTGGAATTTTCTTACTTTCAACAAAATTATAACATGCTGCAGTTTAAAAGCCTTGGATGAAAAGTGTCAAATAAATGCAAAGTGCTAAGAACACAGTAGGAGATTTGCATGTACAAGAGAAAAAAAGAGACTGATTTAGGAAGCATTTCTTACCAGGTAACAGTTTCTCAAAAGCCACCATTTGAGACAGAATGAACTGAAGAAAGCTCCTTTATAGGCCTTCATGGCAAATGATTCAGCTGAGGATGTAATGTCCTCTTATTAAAGTCTCCTTCACAAGGAAGAATGAATTTGTGTAACAGGACAGACAGACAAGAAGAGCAGCTCACATCTCCTAGTCAGGTATTTGAACCACTAAATCTCTTTCGAGTCCACCTACCCACCCGTATGTTCCAGTAGTGGTTTTCCCACAATAAAATGGACACTGGGGGAGGGAATGGGGAAGGGACAGAAATTCTGGCAGTGCCCTGGAAGACACAGTGAATCCCTCCTCCTTACACAGAAGGAACACCCTGTGACTTTCAGCACAATTCCTCACTTTGATTAAAAAAACATGGAGAGAAGCAGGAATGGTGGAGAATTCCATAGGGCAATAAACAGCAATTTAATGGTGATAGTACACCAGCGACTTCCCCACCCCCAGCAGAAACTCAAATTTCAGCAAACCCAGCACTGTTGCAAGTCCACTGTTCCCTCTAGTCCCATTAAGCATTTTGTGTGCTAGGTGAGTCCCAGTTGTTTGGATTTTCACATTAGACTATACAGAAACACAAGGTTGGAAAAGACCTTTATGATCATCAAGTCCAACCAATCCCATCCTAAGCTAAACCATATCCCCAAGTACCTCATCTACTCTTTTTTTGAACATATCCAGGGAAGGTGACTCAACCACCTCCCTGGGCAGCCTATTCCGGGCCCTGACAACTCTTTCAGCAAAGAAAACTTCAGTGCACAGGACTCACTGCTACAGCAAGTGTGGCCTGTGCTGTTCCACGCTCAGTCAGTCTCATTTCTTGGTGCAAATCCTGTACCACAGGAACTACAGCGATGCACCCCAGTTCCTGGTGAAGCCATGGGCCCGGCTGTGTCTTTGAAACATTGTTTGCTAAACATTTTTTCAGTTTTATGTAATGTTGCTAGAAAAGCATTTGCTATTAAGGACTATCTCAGAATAAAGAGAGAGCTATCTATCCTCACACGTATGGTTCAGAATAGGAAAAACACTCAGACCATGGATCAAATGCCTACCACAGTAATGTCTAAACCTACATTCATAGCTAGAAATGGCAAAATCAATCCCCCAAAGGTGAGAAAAAACATCCTCTTTCCTTGGAGATTTTGAGAATGCTGCTCACAACACAAAAATAAAACAGCTCCAAAGAGTAAATAAAGGCACAGTTCTTAAGATCTTTTCAGCTCCATTCTGTCTCTCTTGAGACATCATTGCAGCAAAGCCATTCTCTCTCCTCAGAGGTCCCAAATAACCCAAATACAAGTAGACAGCAATGGACGTGATTTCCCCCCACCTTCCCAGGGCTGGACTCATGCCCAGCCTCCCACATGTGCATGTCTCAGAGTCTTTTGCCTCTGCAGCCCGTGCCTCTGTCTTCATGCCCAGATTTGAATCCATTTCTCCTGCAACAGGGAGGCACCTCATAAGAAATTCATCTTTTCTAGAAAACACTGTTAGCAATATAATCGCTCTCCCACTCCATTTTAGTCATATCAACAGAGCTAGGTGCTAATCCATTTATTCCAAGGATGCTTCTTTCAGCTCATATGCCATGTGAGGAATCCATCCCTCATGTATGTGTGTTATGAAACATAAACCTTTTGCCACCTTTTTCTTTCCAACTAATGGAACATATTAGCTGTAGGAAGTCTCCAGGAAGCAAGAGAGAGACTGTTTTGTCCCCTTTCTTTCCCTAATGAAAGGGTTTTCCAGTTGACAATATGGCTGCTCCAGAGAATAAATTAGCAGATGGAATTACAATCGCCCAAAGAAAAAATAATTCCTTCTTTCCAACAGCTTACAAAAACCATTATTTTACTTAAAATGTCAGAAGAAACAAATCTGCAAACTGACCAAAACCAGCTATCTAGCCTTCACTGCACTCCTTGCTTACTATTAAAATTAAGTCTGATCAGCTGAGGGTCATTTACAATGGCAGCAGTGACTAGACCAGGTGTGGCCCACAACTCACTGAAGAACAATGTTACATATTTTCTGCTACAAGACACCTCAACAGCAACACACCCTTGACTTTATGTATTAATTGTAGAAAGAATGTCTTAAAAATATTTGGGAATCAGGTATTTTTTAATGAAAAATGGAAACTTCTTTTAGTTGCTGGCAGTCCCTCTGAGCCCAAATATGCACTGAGCTACAGGTCCATCTTTAAAGCAGCCCTCGCACCAGTCTGCAGGCTGGGCATGCCTCTGTGGGAGATGCAGCTCTGAGAGCCTCCATTCCCCCAGGCCAGGTCCTGCTCCCAGCAGGGCAGAAAGGAGCACGCAGGGGGTTGAGCTCTCTGGTCAAGCAGACTTCAGTGGATTTCCAGCTCTTGAGGCCCTCAGTTCCCAAGCCCTAATCCTAACCAGTTCTCCCAGAGTGAGGAATCATAGGGCTGAAGTGATATAAAGCTGAACCACTCTCAGTAATAGTTAATCATAAAATATTCCCCAGAATCAACTAGTGAAAAATAGAAGAATGAAAAATAAGAGAAAATAAGAATCCTTCCTTATAGCCATTATTACAGAAATCCCAGTAAGGCTGAGGGTAGCTTCCTTGAGTAAAGACTCGAAGAACAGATTTTTAAAATCATGTCATTTAAGAAATGTTACTTCTAATCTGTTTTTGCCAAAAATGCCCCATGTTTCTACATTTGTCTTAGATCAATAGATACTTGCCAGGCTTTTCTAAATGGGTTATTTCCAGAAATAACAACCAGCCCAATAGACTTTTTCCATAAAGGAAGAGAACAGACAATATCCAGAGACTACACTGTGCCATAACCTGTTGGTAATATGTGAACTAACAGATGAGTCTGCTGCATGCACACCACTTCTAGGACTGCGTGCCAATAAGTAACTTGATCACAGAGAACACAATTTTCTTTGGGCAGCACTGGATGGATCAATGTCATCATATACTCTATAAAACAAATGAAATTTTTTTTGCAAGAATCTGAAAGTCTGCATCATCTCCCAAACCTCCAAACCTTTCCTGTAAAAAAACAACAGCTTGCCACACCACTCATGGTCTCACTTTTCTTTTTTTAAATGAACAGCTATTAGTGTTCAGTAATAATAATCATCATCTAGATTATCTTTCCATTGCATCTAGATATGTTTACTTTTTTCCTCCCCCCATCAGTGTATTTAAGTTACTTGCTTCAATTATCTAACAGTTATGATCATTCAAACATTCAAGTAATAAAGGTCTTTTATTTGGGTGAAACTCTCAGTTCATACCAGTGTGGCTTGTATTTAAAAGCATGACAACCCCATCAATCAGAAAATGGAGATAATAAACAACTTTGAAGAGTGTCTTAGAAGTTAGTGGAATATTTACAAATATAAATTTGAACTCCTGATCTTAAGGCTCTTGTGTTACTCTAATTACACTGCAATTTGAGCTCCCTGTGTATACAAATATGTTTGGGGTGCATATAAATAAAATCACTTAAATTAAAATTACTTCTGCATTCTTCCTGCCAAAAAAAAAATCTTAACATATCAGGCATGTTATATGGATTGGTAGTTGAAGAATACAATACTTAAATGTTGTCAAAAAATAAATTTTGCATTTGTTCTTTACAGCACCTCAACCAAATGTCTAGCAACTATTTAACATTGCTTAATATATTTCCATGCCTTCGTTTTTCCTTCAATGTAGCCAAACTAGTGTTCAAACATACAGATATTAGGGGGTGTTCCACTCTTATTACCAAATATGCAAATCAGCGCTCAGGCAGGTTTGGCAGTGCAGTTACTGCACAGTAGGTCCAAAAGTAGATTTTAGATGTCTTCACTGGGACAAAACTGGCTGAAAACTGATTTCATATTATGTAGGTCTAAAAGGAACACAGTGTTTACCCAAACAAATTCCCTGTGTCTATCGGTACAGGAGAACTAGGGTATACTGGCCCAAACTTGGGTACCCTGGCCTTCCACAGATGTGCAGAAAGATAGACAAGGCAGAAGAGGAGCCGGCCTAGCCAAGCTATATGCTAAGCCTGAAGCACTCAGGAGTAGAGAATCATGGTAAATAAAGCCAGAAGGGACTGGTATTTAGTGCAGCCTTACTCCCAGAGCAGGGTCAATTATCCTCTTGTTATTTCTGGCAGATGTTTATCTAAAGACATCCAAAATGAAGCTTCAGCACCTCCTTGCACATTAGCCTTCTTTTTTTTTTTTTTAATCTTAACTACGAGAGATTTAAAAAAAAAAAAACATTAAGCCAGAAGTCATTTGACTCAAACTAAGCTCATTATTTCCCTTCCTGTGCTTCACAGATGTGGAGGACAGATTACTCCTTTCTTCTTTTCTCAGCTTTTACACACTTGCATATTACACCTTCTATTAGTCTTCTTTAAATAGAGACTGCTATTTCTCTCAATCATGCCTCCTGTCATGTGAGCAACACATCCGATCCTTCCCCTTGATTTCCTCTAGATTCTTTCCAAGTTGTTCACACCTATACAACTCTCCAGCCAAGGCTATATGCACAGTTACTAGGGCAGAAAGAATAAGTCATTCCTTTTGCAATACAATGTTATGTAAGAGAACCATATTCCTGACTCACTTTTAGCTTGTGAACTACTACAGATGTGTCTGCAGTATTATCTAGTGGATTGTCTTCATCCATTATTTGCACAATACTTCGCATGAATCTGCTAGAAGTGCAGATTCATTCAGATCCCTCTCAGAGAGGGAAACATGGACATTTTTCCATCCTGCAAACTCATTTTGAATTCTGAGACACTCTTCTGACCTTCTTGCAGCCTCTCACCACTGCATATTTGAAATATATATTTTTTAATCTATACCCATTGCTAACATTATTGAACTATCCTGGATCCAAAATAGACATTTGCAGAAACCCAAGAGCCACTTTGAAACTATGGGTGAGCACTCTTGAAGTACCATTTTCCAGCTGATGTTGCACTCAACCTAGAGCTCCCTCATGTAACTTCTGCAACAAAGGTGACTTGTAGAGAAGGAGGACATCTTTGAGACAGTTGTGTGGTAGTTCTCTACAACTTTGGAAAGAGCAACAGATGTCTCTTTCTAGTCAAATTGCTTCCAACCCCTGCTTTCCATTTCCTAGAGTAAACTCTCTGCTTCCCCTTACTAGTTACTTCAATCAACAGTACTTTTTCCTACTAAAAATAAGATGTGATTTATCATCACATTTTAAATAATGAACCGGAGTCACTCTGCTTGGCCACGGCTTTAGCATAATCATAGAATCACAGAATCACAGGGGTTGGAAGGGACCTCCAGAGCTCATCGGGTCCAACCCCCCTGCCAAAGCAGCTCCCCAGCTCATATTACACAGATAGGCGTCCAGACGGGTCTTGAATATCTCCAGAGAAGGAGACTCCACACCCCCTGGGCAGCCTGTCCCAGGGCTCCCTCACCGGGGAAAAGTTCTTCCCCATGTTGGTGCGGAACTTCCTGTGCTCCAATTTGCAGCCATTGCCCCTTGTCCTGTCTCCACAGACAATGAAAAGGGGCTGGCCATTTCCCCCTGCATCCCATCCTTAAGATATTTATAGACATTAATCAGGTCCCCTCCTCCTTAGTCGTCTTTTCTCCAGGCTGAACAGCCCCAGCTCACCCAGCCTCTCCTCATAGGATAGATGTTCCAGGCCCTTCATCATCTTTGTAGCTCTTCTCTGGACTCTCTCCAGGAGATCCCTGTCTTTTTCATACCAGGGAGCCCAGAACTGGACACAATACTCCAGATGGGGCCTGACCAGGGCAGAGTAGAGGGGGAGGATCACCTCCTTCGACCTGCTGGCTACACTCCTCCTGATGTCCCCCAGGATTCCATTGACTCTCTCAGCCCCCAGGGCACACTGCTGGCTCATGGCCAACCTGTCACCCACCAGGACCCCCAGGTCCTTCTCCACAGAGCTCTTCTCCAGCCTGTACTGATTCCAGCAGTTATTCCTTCCCAGGTGCAAGACTATACACTTGCTTTTGTTGAACCTCATCTGGTTTCTCCCTGCCCAGCTCTCCAGCCTGTCCAGGTCTCGCTGAAGTCTTGTGGCTTCAACTGTGAAGGCTTTTAATTTTTTTGTCTGAAGACTCTTGATCCATTGATATTTGTTGTTGTTGCCTTGTAAAAATGTGAGTTGGGGTTTATAATTTCTTTTGAGATGTATGGCACTAACTCTGGAATTGCTTCCAAGTTTACAAACCAGGTCCTTCTCCACAGAGCTCTTCTCCAGCAGGTCATCCCCCAGCCTGTACTGATACAAGCAGTTATTACTTCCCAGGTCCAAGACTCTACACTTGCTTTTGTTGAATTTCATCTGGTTTCTTCCTGCCCAGCTCTCCAGCCTGTCCAGGTCTCTGGATGGCAGCGCAGTGTTTCTGCGTGTCAGCCACCCCTCCCAGCTTTCTATCATCGGCACTTGCGGAGGGTGGATGCTATTCCCTCATCAAGGTGTCAATGAAGATATTAAACAGGACTGGACCCAACACCGAGCCCTGGGGAACACCGCGGGTCACAGGCCTCCAGTTCGACTCTGCTCCACTGACCACCACCCTCTGAGCCTGGTCCAACAGCTTATTCTCAACACAATAACAATAAGAATAGACTAACAATGAATGGGGACAATAACGAAACACCTTATAAGCATGTTTTCATTCAACTAATTAATTTGTGTGGTCCTTGCAACTCAAGGCTGTGGAATCCAGAACTGTATTTACAGACCAGACTTCCCTGAGTCTGTTGCACTCAAACTTGTAGGGTTTCATCCAGTCTGGGAGATTTGAGAGACAACTTCAAACTGAAGTTCCTTACGGATCACATTCTGTTTCATAAGACTACAAGGCAGTAGGAGAATTCAAATTAAAATACTGTAAGTATTCATTTGATCAATTACAATGCTTATATGACAAATAACACTCTCCCTCTCCTTCTGTCTCCTCTTTTTCTTTCTAGTACAGGAATTCTTCAAACAATAAGCACACAGAAATCCAGGTCTGCCTGCTCCACTTTTCCTTGGAAATTAGAAGACAAGTGGCAAAGCAGTTGACTTGAGAGACTGCACATGTGAAAGGCCCATTAACTGAGTTGGGAATTCTTTCCTGCCAAATCTGAGTCTGCCTCTATATTTGTACTTGCTTAGCAAAACACTGCCGCAGTTGCCAAGTTCTGGCCTATTCCACGTGTGAGGTTTTATGTAAATTCTTTAATAGCTAATTTTGGTTGCAGGCTCATGACTATTAAAACATGATGCAGGGGAGGGAGGTCATGGAGCCACTTAAAGCCTGCTGAGTATGTCAGGGTTTTGGGGTGGGAAGTCTCAGAGGGAGATTCAAGACAGCTAAGGCTCATGGGTACAGGTAGGTGCTCACTCAGTGAAGGACATAGCTCTGGAGAGCTCAGAGCAGCTCTCTCAGTCCAGCATTTGAAATAAACCTGGGGCCATGATGGACCTCCCTTCTTGCGCCTCTCCTGCTTCTTCAGCACCTGGGTACAGCAGAAGCTGCCTGCTGAACAGGGGCTCCCGGGGGGGGGCAAGTGGAGGAACATCTGCTCCCACCAAATAAATACTTGCAGCCTGAACTGCAATAACAGATCACCACAATATATGCCAAAAGCAGATGTTAATTAAGGTGCATGACACCAATCAGCCTTGCAGAGCCCTACCCATACATAAGATGGCTGAGAGCTCCAATGGTAACTAAAATATAAATGCATTTCACTGGTACAGCTTGGAGAAATGCTTTGTTAGGAATCCACACTTATTCCCCCTTCCACTTACAGCTGACAAAAACTCCCAGAGCCTCGGTGATCCAAAAATGCCAGCAACAAAACCTTGAAAGATAATGCTTCAGTGCCCTGATATTTCTAAGGCAAAAGGCAAGCCAAACCAATTCTTCCTATGCAGAAAGGGGGGACAAAAAAAAAAAACCAGGCATAAACTTTTCCCCTGCCTCTCTTTGCAGGTCCTCTTTAAACAGATTGCACCCCTCCCCCTACCAAAAAAAAAAAAAAAAAAAAAGGCTGTTTAAACAAACAACAGATGCTGTCTAAGCTAGCTGCATGAAAAGTGCATACTAAAGACATATGTTATCTTCTACCTAGCCATATGTCCTTCCCACACACACACTTTGCTTCCAACTTTGGTGTCGTTTTCGAAAACCAGAACAAGGGTGCATGGAGAGGTTGTATTCTGGTAAGTTTTCAGAAAATCCCCTATGATTTGTTTAATTGATGACATACCTTAGCAAGTAAACAGTACAAATAAAATGCTCCAGGAAACAGAAATTATCCATAACAATTAAAGAGATTCCTAAGCACAGACTGCATCTCTGACAAGAGGATGTTGCCACATAATTGTTGCTTGTAAATTTGTTAGAGTATAACATTAGATTAAAATGATCAAGACCATTGAAGGAATTTGTTACAAAAATCTCTCCTTTAAATTGGTATACTTGTCCTAAACAACAAACTCTCAACTTTCCTTTAGAAAGTACTGAATACTACTTTGTTCCCCCTCCCTCATTCCAAATGTTAATGCTCCTTCCCAGATGATAAAGTCATATGTTGTCAAACATACAGCTTAACTGTACCAGAACTATTAGAGCTGGAAAATAGGGCTTGGAAAACATCAGCAGTTACACTTTGGCATAGAAAGCTGCTGCTTCTAAGCATACGCTTGGAGGATTAAGAAAAGATCAAGAGGTAAAAGATCACAGATCTGGCCAGCTGTTAGCATCTAACTCCAAAACGTGGACACTCCCATCCTTTATACTGACTTCAGTGGAGTAACTACAGCAAGTCTGTAAGCCAAAACAGACTGTGGCCCAGTATATTTAAGTAGCTCCCTCTCTGCATACCTGATTTAATTCAGTTAACCTGAAATTTGTTATTAAAAATCATCCTGGTCTAACTGCATTTTCCCTAGTATTATTTAACATCTTGGGTAGCTTTGAATGATTCTTTCCCTCCATCCCCTAATTTCTTCTTAGTCAAATCTTCAATTTCCACACTGAAATTGTTTTAAGCTGCTCAGTCCAGAACATCTTTAGAAATTCTGTGACAACATTCTAGTATTGTGCTTCTGTGCTGTACCATGGGTTTGTCAGCAGGCTGGGACGCTGCTCTAGGAGGCTCCTCTTCAGTAAGCAGTATTTTTCATAGAAAGGCTATAAGAATGTAGTCAGTCAGCAAGGTCAATGGCAAGCTGTTACCTCCTAGCTGCCCTGATGAAACTTTGTCAGGTATTTCCTTGACCCCCTCTCCCTCGTTGTTTCCTTCCCTTGGTACCAACTAGTACTGGGAGATCCCCAGCCTCCAGAATACAAAAGCAGGTTATAGCTACCTTGGTAGGGGTGTGTGTGTGTCTATGTGAAAAATAAAAGTACACAAAGAATTAAAAGTATTTTGATTCAAATTACTGTGCATATAATGCCTTTAATCTAACTTTGTTTATTATATTATGTTATACATGATATGTTATATAATATTATGTATTTTTATGCAATATATCTGCAGTTTTCTGTTAATTGTATTGACTGTCTCAGACTCCATCTCTGCTTCTCTGTTTAAAGTGTAAGAAAACCAGAACCCCCTGATTGCAACAGTCGGCCAGCCAGTCACACAGGTCTGATGCTTCCAGAAATAAGCACAACACTTGTTCTAACCTATAAAATTCTAAATACTATGAAAAAACCCCAAACACATTGTTATGTTATAATGCCTAATTGTTAAAGCATGTGAGCCAGGTAGCTGCTGTGGACAGATGGGTAGGTAAGTGATTTTAGTATCATTTCAAGCAGTAGTGTTTTCTATTTTCTAGGCCTGGAGGGTTAGACTTTGCCTCTGAGGAAACTGCTAGGGGAGAAATATCTTCTCAAAATCTATTACCAAAAAAATGTAATATATTTTCTTCTACAAAACGTAACTCATAATCCACATAGGAAGGTAATTTCTTAAAAGTTTTAAGGGAATTTGAATGACAAATCATTAAAGTTTTAGAGTGACACAACTAGCAGAGTCATATCAATCTCAGACCATTAAAACATGCATTCCCCACCACAGTCAGGCTATCCCACCACGTGTGAGCAGCCAAACTAGTTACACCATTGGTTTGTAAGGACTTGAGGTCTTTGAAATTCAGTATCTTATCTCTAGTAAAACAATGTCCCCTAAAAGAACAAAGGTTGCATCTTACATTTCTGTGTGTGGAACACTCCTCATAAACCACTTGCTTTGCCTATCCCATCCTCTCCAAGGCCTTCAGCTGTAGCCTGTCGACATCTGGGTTTCTGTGAGTTGTCTTGTATGTCAGCACGAAGTTGGTAGTTTCCTCTGCCCACACCACTGCTGACACACTTCAGAGGGAAATTCTCTGGTGTTACACAATAATAGTTAGAGGCCATTACAGTCGCCGTGTTTACTTCAGAGCACCCTATGTTCTCCTTGCCAAAGGCATGCTTTAACTCCGTTCAAAAGCCATTTGAAAGTCACCCACAAAACCGTATGTCTAGAGAATCATCATTCTTCAGCAGTTAGGTCAGGAATGCGTGTCAATAAATTAGCTGCATAGTATTCTTTCAAGTCGGGCTGCTTTATGGCACCTCTGATGTCAGGAGCACTGCAGTTTGCAACTGGAGGAGTATAAAGTTTACACCAGTGGTAATTTAGTGTTTACTTCCAGATAGCAAATTAGGCTAAGGAAACAAAGGTTGCTGTTATACATAAATGGAATGTGAGACAGATAAAAAATGAGCTTGGTTAGGTGAAATTTCACAAACCCAAATCTTCATTCAAGGTTTAGTGTCCCACTTGATAGTTCCACTTCCCCCCTTCCTCTGTTCTCCAGTCACTCATTTAACATTACACTGGTTCATGCTAATTGGAAGTCATCATTACTTTTGGGTCTAACAAGAATGAAAAAAAGTAAGTCCTGAGTTAACAAAAGACTTATGCCTTACATCCTTCCATTCTATGTTTTGCACTGGCTGCACAGATACACAAGAGAGGATACTGTTCAGTTGAAACGTCAGTGTAATGATTATCTGTCACTACATTGGGAAAATTAGCAGTCCCTCCTTTAAAAAAAACTTTGAATACAGGAGTCTTGACTTGCAGACTTCAGAATGAAGCACTCAAATCTGAGCTGACAAGGTTAAACGTTCATAATCATCAAATGAAAAGCCATAATTAGTGCTGAGATTTCAGATTTTGACTTACTAAGCAGGATCTGAGTTAACTCTTACTCAGTGATTAGTGAGTAAATAAAGAGATCACCTATGGGCCTTAAAACTTTTGCAGAAATACTCACATTGATAGAAAAATGGAAAAGGGAAGCTGGATAATTAAAAATAAACAGAATAGCAGTAAGTTGTTCAGGAACCTTGATCCTTCCACTAATAGATTCATACCTCAAATGCTGTGTTCAGTTTTGGGCCCCTCACTACAAGACAGACATTGAGGTGCTGGAGCATGTCCAAAGAAGAGCAGTGAAGCTGGTGAAGGAGCTAGAGACCCACTCCACTGAGGAGCAGGTGAGGGAACTGGGGATGTTTAGCCTAAAGAAAAGGATGCTGGAGGGAGATGTTATCACTCTCTACAACTACCTGAAAGGAGGTTGTAGTCAGGTGGGCACTGATTACTTCTTCCAAGTAACAAGCAATTGGAGGAGAGGAAATGGCACCAGAGAAGTTTAGATTGGATATTAGGAAAAATTTCTTCACTGAACAGGTTGTCAGGCATTGTAGCAGGCTGCCCAGGGAACTCACTAACCCTGAAAAGACACACAGATACGGTGTTAGAGACATGTTTTAGTGGTGGACTTGGTAGTGTTAGGTTAATGGACTTGAGGATCTTAAAGGTCTCTTCCAACCTAAACAATTCTATGATTGCATGACCATCTTGGGTAAAAGGCCCCACAAACATCTGGATTCAAGAAACCAGATGTGCCTGAAGATGAAAGCAGAGCTAAACTATAAGGAAGAAAGCATTGGTCAAAAACATAGGACATCATGTTAAAGTCATCCCAAATAGTGACGTTGCCATAGGGAAGCATAATGCTGAACATGCTAAGACTTCTCTTATTTGCTTCTTTTGAAATTCTGACATATATGCCATCTACCCCTAACAGATGCCAAGGTCCTGAGACCGTGTCTGATATTTTTCTTGCTTGTTGTCAGTGTAGAATACTAATGTTACTTTTTAAGAATTCATTTAAGGGATGGAAAGTGACTGGAGTCTCAAGAAAGACCTGTGACCTCCAGTAGTGACGCAGATCATGCATTAAAGCCTCATTTTCAGCAATGTTCAGCATATTGAACTTTAAAAAACAAAAACAAAACACAACCTCTTCAAGTAGGCCTCGGGGTCTAACTTTTAGGAATTAAGTGCCCAGAGGAACCATAGTGAGGACATAACATTCAGCTTCGTTTTCAAATTTGGGCCAGATCCCATGCAAATAAAATTAAGATCAGAGCACCATAGGGAAATATCTTTGGTTGACATGAATCTGGCCCTTGTAAACTAGAAGATTCTAATAATCTGTGACCTTGTACAAATACCAAAGATTTTTGTATGAGTATATCATTTAAAAGTACTTTATAAATAGTTAGATTTGCACCCCATTTCCATGAAGGAGTTTTCACAAGGAAGGTTTCCACTCATTAGCGTGCCTGAGCAATGTCAACTCCCCCAGTGCCACTGATGGCTACAACACATGCTGGCAGCTTAGGTATGGATGGAAGCAAGTCATGCTGGAGTGGAGCTTCCTTTGATACATGTAACCATTCACCACTGATAGGAAAACAGATGCTCGTGGTTTTTTACTTATGTTAAAAAGTTCTTTCAAGTTTTGCCTTCAGTGGTAAACTTAAAAACAAAGAAAAACTGTTTCTTCCTGCTTTAAAAATAACACAAAAAGCTGAAATCTCTTTTGAAGAGAGTAGTCCAGGAATCAGAGAACTAAGGAACAAAGAGTCTAAGTTTCCATCCGAAGGAACCAAAGGAAATTTCTGCTTCCTGGAGCATCACATCAAACATTTTGTAGGGTTACTCTAGCCATCCTGGAAGCTCTTCACCCTCAACAACCTTTGTGAAAGGAATAATATTAATACTATTACAAATACATCAGTCCTTCCTCTTGATAGCAAAGGATGGACTTTATCAGTTAGGTCCATATAACCTTTCTGCAAAAGAATGTCATAGAGAACAAATACAAAAATATAGTAAAGTATACAGTGACATAAAGAACAGCAACTAATAGAGATCACAGCTTCCCTGAGAATAAAAGTACATAATGTAGAAGGTCCAGCCAGATCATTTATAAACACCAACATCTTTCTTTTTAAAGCTCTTTGCTGCCAACCAGTTGTTACCAACGGAATAGGAATATTCTTTCCTGGACACAGATGTATGTGTGTATATATCTATATGTGAAAATATATGTATGTACATACATATGTGCTCACAAACACACACGTAGAGCCTGGATGCATGTATATGTACTCTAGGTGACATTTAGCTACCAGACTTTCCCTTCTGTTTTTCAAAGAACATCCACCAGGGAGGACAGGTGCAAAGGACAGAATCTGGAACTTCAGCACTTTAAAACTGCAAACAATCAATATCAAATCTCAGAAGAAGAAATATTTCTCAGATGAACATCTAAAATGGAAGCTTTTTCCATAGAATCTATTCTGGGCAATATTCAAAGAATCAAACACAAAGTTACAGAGAAATCTGATGAGAAAACTGGCTGCAGTTTCTCCAGATATTTCTAGTACTCTTGAGGATCAGAAGAAATACCTGGAGAATATAAAAGTTGACAGACCTGATATTTTTTCCTTATTTTAAAAAAATCAAACCAATTTTTATCTTTTTACAACTTTTCAAGAAAGGAGAAAAAATGAACATAGGTATTTTGCCTCAAATGCTAGGATTTTTGCAAAATGAAAGATGTCTCTGTCTTCAGTGGTTACCTTTACTGCCAGAGTATCACTCACTGTAAATTTTTCTCAGGTTTAATTTCAATCCAGTTACTGTAATTGACAAATCTAATCACAAACAACTTTGCACACATGTGATAGAATCATGTATACAGCAGAATAAATATGCAGGATGCATTCCAAATGTGTTGGCTCTGGTCCAGAAGCCAATGACTGAAGCAAATTTGGATTATCCACATGCTTTAAATTAAGCACTTGCTTAAGTGTCTGGTGAATCAAAGCCATAACTTTTTACATTTCTCTCCACAAGGATTTTAAAGTATTGTCCTGGGATATTTAAAAATAAAGAGGAGATAAGGAGCAGTGATGTTAATACAGTTACACAGAAATGAGATAGTGAGAACAAGAAAAAAAGCGAGCTCTGTATCACTTGAGTATGTGAACTCTAGTACAGGGACCTACAGACTGTGAAAATCTTGGACTGGTAAGTTTGTATTCAACCAAAGATTAAAGAAATTCATTTTTCAGGATCTTACACAGCGAAGAGCCTGAAAGAAGCCTATATTTTAGCTCCCTAACAGAATCTTACAATGCTATGTTTCAAACCAAGCTGAATGAAATATTCATTATTATTTGCTAAAGAATGCTGTATTCTCCTATAGTCCCTGTTCTCCCTTTCTCCTCTTACTTCCCCCCCCTTGTGCTTGAGGAGTCACAGTTCTATTTGGTATATTCTCAGATGTACAGTGCAGCACTGCATGACAGTATAGTTCTAATTAAATAAAAACAAACAGTAAGCAAACATTACTGCAAAAAGAAAGGACCAAATCCGAAGCTGATATTAGAGCTTGGAAAAACCCCTGATAGATCTCATAGAATTCCCTAACAAGGACACAATTCCCCAACAACCATAGAGCAGACAAACATTTACTAATAAAGGCAGGCAACGTCTGCAAAAATGCAATGATTACAAAAATGTATGTTTTAACATATGGAAAAATAAATTTTAAAAATCTCATATCTTCCTCTCTCTGCAACTGTAGTCAAGTCTGGTTTTCCTCCCGATAACTCTGTGTGCTTCAGGGGATGTAAAAATAAGAAAAAGTTATGATTCTAATTAAGTCATTTGGCAGAATTTGAGTCGATCTAATTGACTTGAGTGAGTTTGAGAGTTTGATACGCTGATCTGGCTTCAAATGCAGTAGAAGAAAATCTGAAACAGTTTACCCAGATAGTCACTTTCCAAAGAAATGCATAGTTGTTCCCATTCTAAAACAATTATTTAGATAGCTCTTGTTCATCGCTGATTTCTCTACATGTGGAATTTAAGCTCTTCTGCACACAATGCAGAACAGCATGACTAACTGATATAATGTATAGGAAATGACTTGTGGAGCTAAAGCAAACAGTTGATGTGCTTACAAGATAAGTGTCAGCTTGCGGAAATAGCAAATAACAATGACACAATTCCCTCCTCTCAAAGTATGTGCACGGTGCAAAGACCTGCTGCTAATTTTCACTCAGCAAGGGGGGATGCCATTGGCCTTTTGTTACACAGAGAAGCCGGTGATGTCATTTGGCTTTGTACTGGATATTCTGTTGCCTACCAGTCTATGAGAACATTTTTCCCAGCTAAAAGTAGCACTCTGCTGAGCAGAATTAAATAATTCCACATGAATCATTCCTCCAGGCTGTTATTTTGCTCATATGTGTTGGAATCTATGGTTGAGTGAAGTACTCTATGGAGTAAAATATCGTTGGCATCAACATGTTTTTTCACTCTTTGGACTAATTCTCTGGTTCCTTTACTAGTAAATGCCCTTGTTTGGAATGGAAAAAGATGCCTTAGGTTTTATTTTTTTAAGCAGTCCCTGGAATCTTGATAGTCTGATTTGGCTTATTCAAGAAGTTTAGATCGAAATATGCTTTGTGTCAAAACATAAAAGCGTCACTTCCAACAGAACAACAAAATTAAGCCCAGACAAAATACCCACCCCATTTTCCTAACTTTTACTTCTCTTTTCATATGAAAGCAATTTATTTTAACACTTCCTGCCAGGCAGCAAAGTGTAGATTTTGTAGCAAAGTCAGGGACAGAAAAGAAAGGCAATGCTTTTTCAGTTGTAGGTGTTGTGGCTTGCTTTTTTTTTTTTTAAGGAGATCAGCATGAGATTTACTCAGTTGTTTTTTCTATTTCCAGGATTTCCAGTTCAGCCTTCATGGAGGTTGTCAGAGGGTCCCCGTCTCCAGGGAACAACAAAGAAATATAGTAATTGGATGTGGCACTGCAACTCCCTGGGTTTATCCCAACTTGTCAGTGCTGGCTACTGTTTCCCCTCATTAATTCCACCACACTGGCTGGTGGCCACTGATTTGACATGCCCTGTCTGAGCAGAAATGGCTGTTCTTCACTCACTGGTCAGCCCCTCATTCAATACTCACTTGGGCAGTTCTGCTGCAGCAGCAGGATTCATCTTACACACCTCAGCTGGAAGGATCCACCTGAGGATCCTTTAGTAAGCCAGCATGAAATAAGGGAACATGTGATAACTGAGCTCATGATCTTAGCTTGCACGCTGTCCCAGGTAACAGCACATGTGGCATTCCCTGCAGCAAGTAAATAGCACATAACCAACATCATCACGAGGAGGAGCTATCATGGGAAGGTGACAAGCACAGCCAGGAGAAGGAAGAGATCACTCAAAAGGCACAGCACAGTTCAATCCTACTGTGCTGTTGACACCGTGTAAGAAAATATTTCAAAAACACCATTGGAAGTTTTATTGGAAGAGATGGAACAAGATGACAGATGGGAAGAAGAGCAGATCAGCAGAAAACAGGTGATTGTACTGAAAAACTCAGGACTATCTGATTGTAAAGACTATTAACGTCCATTTGCCCTACACTCCTAGAGCAGTATGAGTTCACATAGTGTCATACAAAAAAAAAAATCTCTCTTGCAGCACAGGCCTAAAGCAGTCTACAGGGTGCAGTGCATTTGAACTAAAGCTTCACCTTCAGATCCTTATCAGTTATAACTGCAAAAACTGATATCAAACACTTATATTAATAATCCTTTTGTATACACGTAAATATCCATATGTGAAATAATGACAATGAGCAGCTTAAGGATACTAATAAATGCACATGAATATTCTTTGATAAAAGAAAAAATTAAATTCACTTTGAAAAAAAATCTGAAAATTCAATTTATCTTAAAAAACCAGACACAGACCTTTTCTGGACACTGAAATTATAATGCCTGTATTCTACATTTAAGCTATCATTATCAATCAAATCATATTTGAGCATATGTGGTTAATTCATAGAATCTTCTGGTTCTTTAACTAAACAATACTTTCATTTTTATTTTGCAACCTAAATGGTAGCCCTGGTCACATTTTTTTTAATGGTCTTTGTATTCAGCTCCAAAGGAAACTGAATTTCAGCAATGTGTGAAACACTGATCCCTGTGTGCACTGTAAAACATCTAAAAAAGCAACGAGCTGCAAAAGTGCTAGTTACTTGGAAACAGAAACTTAAGGAAGGAGCTTTTCTCATCCCATAATCTCCTTGGCTCTGTTGTTAGCACCTTTCTCTGGTTTTGAACCTGTAAGAAATATTGTATTTATAAAACAGATTATGTTCCTTTTCTACCTTGTATTTTATCTTTCTTTAAAACTGTCATTTAAAAAGTTTATATAACACCCAGATATTAGCAGATTTCTGTCCAGCTGAGATTGTCAGTGATCTCAGAATAAGCCCTTCAATGGGAACCACAAGTCCAAGGTTCTTCAAAGAAGTCTGCATCTACTGATATCCTCCTGCCTGCCTTAGGAGGGAATCCACTCCCTTTGACACCCCAGATCCTGGGAATCTGCTAACCATCGAGGCTGCGAGGGTTCTTCACAGCCAAAGAAAAACCTGCAAGCCATTTTCCTAACCTGGTGAGCCATGGCAGTAAGACAATAAATGAAAAAATGAAAGAAACTAACATAAATAGCTTTTGACATCCAGTACCATAAAAGTAAAATACTTTAAAACTTGGCATCATATAGAAGTTAGCTAATTATGGTGGCGCCGTTCATGACGATATAATTAACTGTGTGTCTACACTTCTATTATGAACTCCTATTTTCAGAGGTTTATGATACAGCTTTAAAAATTTGCTCTGGCCAGAGACTTGGCATGCCAGATCTCACACTGGAAGCAACTCTTTCCATCCAAAATGGCAGAATAAAAATCTGCTGGGGTTTTTTTTAAGCTTATAATGAAGAAAAAAAACAAACCACCACACAGAAAGAATGCCTTTGTGCACTGAAAGATTTGGGGGGTTGGAAAAAACAACCCCACCAAATTTTGTCTTAGGTTTTGTAATTTAATGATAAAACCCCCCTCCTACTAGTCATTTCTGGAAATGCTACTGTGCTGCACTTAGTCTAGGCTAGGGACATGTCCAAAAATTACACACTTCTAACAAGGACCTGCTGTTGGAACAACTCCTGCACTTAAAACAGTCTGACATCTTCTTATTCCTAATGAGCTTTTCCTTTTTTTCTCCCGTTTTCCTCCTGAAAGCTGTATGGCTGCCAAAAAGCTGATCTTATGCAAAGGGAATTGAGGTCCCTTTCCTGCATTTAGCAAACTTAGAAGTGATTCTTTATGGAAAATGAAGGAACACCCTGCAATATGCAAAAGAGGTGAGTTACCTGAAAGTGGACAGGCAAAACTAACACAGAGATACAGAGCTTAGGTCTGTTGGCAGAACAGGGAAAGTTTCAGGTCTAGTGGTTGACAGAACTGTCTATCACTCGGCAGACTGTGTAGCTGCTCTGCAGTGGGTTGGTTCCCTGGGTGAGTTTAGGTGGCTCTTGGTGACTCTTGCTTTCTACAGGTATCTCCTGGAGATTCACGAAGAATCAGAGCTTTTCAGCTTTTCCCATACTTAGAGAAGACACGACTTGGGAAATATTACTCAGTGAGTTTTGCAAAATAGAACAACATACTCTAAACATCTGCTCTTTTGCTCTTTTCTGCTTCATAGCACTTATTCAAACCTTTTTTCTTTTTATTTTACATCTACTCGAAATTTAAACTGCTTTTGTTTTTTTAGATATACTTCTAACAGAATCCCTTAGGCCAAAATCAGTCTCATCCCTAAAATCCTAATTACCTACATTGGACTGGAAACTTCCATGTAATCTAGTGAAAGCACGTTTTCCCCTGTTGCCACTTTGGGATGGACTGCTCTTACTACTCTGCTGCTTTCCTTTGGTGGGGAGAAGACAGCATTTATCCCTTTCACCATTTCAGAAGACTTTATGCAGATTTGGGTTAAGCCAACATCCATGGAAGTCAAAAGGAGAGTTTTCATTAACTTAGAATGATGGGCACTTCGTGATCCTCCCAATGGCACATGAAAATACAGTATGTTTCTTCTTTTCTCTAAGCAGATGGTTGGTTTTCCACTCAGAGTTACATCTTTTAGGATGTTGTTATTGATTCAAAAAAATATGAAGAAACATTTTATTCCCTTTGTGACAAAACAGGTTTTCTCACCCTGCTTTCCCTCCAAATACCATTCATGTCTCTGCGACCTCTGTCTGCACAATTGTATTACACAGCTACAACTTTCCTTCCCAGCAAATACCCTTTGAATACTTTCCAGATGAAAAATTATACTGGTTCTCTCTAGGAGGCCAAACAACGTTTTTGAAATGCCAGATGCACATTCTGTACTAACTCCAGTGGTGGTGGTCTCTCAACTGTGTCTCTCTTCTCTGTATCTCAGGATATAAGATCTTAGGGAAGAGGGGAAAAAAAAAAAAGAAAGAAAGAAAAGAATGCTCTATAGTACTGAAACACAGAAAACACAAGAAGTCTGGAAGTAATGCCATGCATATTTCGTCCCAGAAAGGACTAGAAAGGTTAGGGAGTAAATAAAAAAATTTTTTTTTTAAATCACATGATACCTTACTGTTTATAGTAACTACATAATACAGCTGAAAGCACGTTCCTAAGAGTAAACCATGCTTAAACATTTGGAAATGTAGTTATTGTGGCTAGAGCCCAGGTATCTGGTGACAACATTCATGATGGAGTTGTTAGAATTCATAAACACACAAATGCAGCCAACAGCTCTGAGTACACTGGGGACTCTTGCCAAGGGATAGAAGTTTTCCTTCCCTTGCTTGTAAGGTTATGGAGGGAATATAAACTGTGTGTTTGTACATGAATCATGATGATTCCTAAGAATATCAAGGGGGCCTCGACCACAGCTTTTCTCAGTCAGGCTACCAAGATCACATAACCCTACCACGCTCGTCTCTGGAGATGCTGAACTACCAGCCACTGCACGGGAGCGGTGCAGCTTCCTGGGCAGCGTGACACAGGGATCTAAGATGGCCCAGGTAGCTAAAAGAAGTTAAGGGATACGTTGTACTATAACAGCATTTTTCAATTCATTTAATCTGTAGGTGCTGTTTTGGGCCAGCTTCCCTGTGGCAGACAATGGTATGTCCTGTGGGTAACCTGTGCCTGAAGCAGACCTGCTGCGATGCTGCCAGCACCTAAGAGAACCCCCACACCTGGTTAAGTAGAAGAGGTATTTATCAGATGCAAAGCACTAGAAAAGCTCGATGCAAACCCAGCTCAGAGTTATCTTGGACATAACTACCACCCCACTGATGGCTCTCCTGTCAGTGTATACCAAGTATACACAAAGGAAGATGAGAAAGAATTAGATTCTGTTATTAAGTGTATCTGGAGTAGCTCCTCTGGAGCAAATGCAGTTATAAACATTCTATTTATTTCTGTGTAAATGTGGTCAGAATCTGACTTTAGGAAGTTACTTGACAATTTGCAATGCAGCTAAGTAAAACACTAAATACAGTCTTCAGTAAGCATCATATCTCCTAGAAGGGTAATTATTTCAGTCAGTGACTCTCTACTCTGTGAATTACCTGGTCATAATGCTACTTTCCAGACATTAATGCAAACATATAGCAAGGCAACATAAAGCAGCCAATGGTAAAAATCTGTAGGAAAGACACAGATCTGTCTCAATTATTTTTCCTCCACTGTGATTTTATCTTTAGAGTCTGATACTCTTGTAAACTAGTTATGATAAAATGGGACAGACAAAAGGGTGTTTATAAAATCTCGTTTGATTTCTACATGAGTTTGAGATCTAATTGCAAGTGCACCCAAGATGTTTGTAACTGTATTTTAAATTACACACAGAGTTCAAACAGACAGAGCCAGGAGTATTCTCACAATGCATTTTCATTTTAAAATGCCAATTCATTAAAAATTCAAAAGCTTAAAAAAAAAGAAAAATCTGTTCCCTTCTTGGGTGAAAATGGAAGAGAGTTATTGAAATTAAAAGAACATACCTTCAAATGAGACAGGTCCCTTTTTCCTTCAGATTTTTTAAAAAATTAGATTAAACTGGATTTATAACATTGAGAGTTTTCAAATAAAACTGGAAAGTCTCAATAGACTCAGTCCAAATTTCTAGGAGATTTTACATTTGTATAATATTTAGTTTGGCTTTTCATCCTACCTTCAGGAAAAATATTAAATCTTAAAAATTCTCATGAGTTAGAGTGATCACAGTGTGTTCAGCAATACTGCTGATCTAACTGTTCAGAATATCGATGTCACCTTGCATTACAGCACCAACAGTAGTCCATGCCTGAAATTTTTTCTCAATTCTTGAACAATAGTTGAAGCATTTTAGTAGAGTGGTAGGTTTGCTTTTTAAAAGAAAACATTAAGATTTCTCTTTAAGTGAGATTTTTTAAAAATTTTTTACAAACCTAAATCTGTATCTTAATTTAAAACATTTTAATTGAAAATATCATGAAGATGTAGTCCTAATTTGAAGCTTTCATTTTTTTTATGCCTCAAAAATGTTATTAATTGTAATAGTTAACAGTAAGCAACAAATAGATTAACCTTAGCAAAGTGTTTTAATTATATCTTCTTAAGTAACATTCAAAGCTTAATATAGACACTAAATCAATAAGATGAAGTATTTTAAAATTTACATGCTTCATTCTGAATGAGACTTTACTATGAACTATCAGAATTGGTATTTGATGGAATATCCAAGATATTTCACACGGAGATTTCTGAAGGCAGAAGGATTTTAAAATTTTTTCATTCTGATTTATTCTTCTTATTGCAAGGCCTGTTGTAAAGGTCATCTATTGCATACAGGATGTAAAAATGGATCTAGTTTTTCCTCAGACAGGATCTGTGCAATAAGCTGTTCAGTTCTGTGGCCACACTGATGTGACACTTAAATTCTGTGTGTAGGGACCTGTCTGTGTGTTTCCCTGGGGAAGTCAATAACTAGGCTTTTTTCTGAGCCTGTGCTTCCATCTCCTGTGGAAAGAAATAAGGAAATAACAAATTCCACATTTCTTTAAAAGCCAATGCCTTGGCCACAGTGGGCATTACCTGAAGGCATCACCTTCTTACGCTTTCATTTTACAGCTATTCTATTTGATTTACATAATACTCAGTTAAAACGACAACCAGAGCTTAGTATTATTGCCTGCAGCCCTACAGCTGATGCTGTCCTGAGCCCTGCCCTCCAAGACCAACTATGCCCAAGTGCCTTTGCAGTCACACCCACGGCTGCAGACACGGGCAGCTGCTGCTCCAAGCATGTTACCTCCTGCCTGCCAAAGTGACACCCACGCAGGGCAGGACAGACATGGCTAGGCCGCAGCAGGCAGTAGCACTCCGGTGACAGGGCAAACATGCCCGCCAAGTGCCTGGGATACATGTGGGGCAGAGATACATGTGTCTCTGACTTTTTTCTTTTGGCCTTGGTCTCTGTAGGAAAATCTCCCCGATTTGCTTTGCTCAGGTGCCATGGGGGCAGCAGCTGCCTCTGTAAGCCTTTTGCGGGGGCACACACACAGTGCACAGAAAATGACGGGCTGCTCCAATTCCATCTGCAGACTGCCTTGGGGCCGCTCCTGTGTGCTGTGTGTATGCACATGGTGGTGGGGGACCTGTTCTGCAAGGACCCTGCCACCCCTCCAGTCACATCTCCGAGACTAGCCATGCAGGGGCTGCTGTGACCGCTCCTATGTGCAGCTTGCTGCTTCCTCATGGGTATCTGCCAAGGGAAACCTGTGTTTGAAACTAAAATGATGTCGTCACATCACCTGCTTAAATCTGGCTTAGGCATATAGCCTAGATTGCATGTCACAGTGGCAAACATTAGGAGCATAAACTTGTGACTTAGAGAAGACAGGGGTATACACAGAAAGACAATTCAGAGCACAAACTTGAGGCTTGAAGCAGCGTAATGTAACAAAGGAGCAGCATGACTCCCTGTTCCCTGTTCTGTTCAACAGGTGTTCATACTGGAGTGATAGATTCACTCAAAAAAATATGCTGGACTGAAAAGCATTTAAGCTTATAATCAATATTAGTTGCATAAGTCTGGGCCAACAGCACACAAACTAGTTTTCTTCACACCATAAAAACCACTTTAATCCTTTTAAGAATATTTTTGCCATTCCATTTAATTGTATTTTTAACCACACTTACTGTAGCCATACTCTACAAAAACTATACTTCACTCAGAAAAGCAAATTATGACCTCCAGATTCAAAATGTAAGCATTTTAGATATTAAAACTTATTTAAGAAACATGGCATGTGGGGTATTATTGAAGGGCTGCTCTCATTTCATACTACTTTAGCACCATGGCTTGCCTGAAGGACCTAGTCAGTTCAGTAAAATCAGTCTAATGACCCCAACATTAGGAAAAACCAAAATGACCAACAGGGACTATGATTTAGAGATGATACATGTCGATTTTAAAATAGCATATTTTGACTTATGTTCATTCCTGCTGTGAATGTGCAAGAAAGAGCTTCTTTAATGTATTTCTCCAACAGTTAGAAGTAGCTACCAATACAGCTATGGAATAATGAGCCTGAGTCTGCACTGGCTGCTGTATCACAGGCAGGACAGCACATCACCCTGCTCACCACGGACTTGCTGGAGAATTCTCAGCTATGTGGGGACACAGCCAATAGCTTTACCTACAGGCCTAGAGGTAAGGCTGGTGTATATTAATGGCTGCCACAGAAAACATGAAACTCATTATTTGCCATGAAAGGAGAGGACTGATTCTCCCCAGCTGTACATGCTCCTGGCAGCATAAAGAATCTGCCTCTTGCCTTTGCTCTCTGATCACACAAGGCAAATCTGCCCTACCCCTCTCTGCATCCTTCTCTTCACAACCATGTCTAAGACAGGGTATATGAACAAGGAAAAGAAGGTATGAGCAGATTTATTCCCTGGCTGACCTCGGCCATACCATCAGATTCAGCTAATAATATGACTGCATGACCAGGAGAGTCCCATGCCTGCTTCTTCAATTAACACATGACTCCTGGCACTTACAATTCCACCAGTACTGCTGGCAGGGAAATTTTCATTAGAGAAACTTTATAAAATGTGCTCACAATGACACACAACTGCCTAAACCAATGAAGTTTTACAAGAATTATTCAGATAGACTGCTAATTTTAGTAGTGTAATGGGAAATGTTCACTTCTTGGAACTACCCTTCACATTCTACAACTATTGGGTTTTTTTTAAAATTTCCCACAGCTTTTCCATAGGATTTGGAATATTATAACTAAGTCCAAACTGTTGCCTGGCATGTCAAATTTCACTAGGTACCACAGCATTCCTCACTTAGCAAAAATCTGAATTAATATTTTTGTCAATATCTGACATTTGGTCCAGTGTTTGCAGTGCCATTGGGACTCTGGACATGAAAGATGACACACAAATGCACAAGGAGAAAACAATGGAAAACAAGGGGGAAAATACGTGTGATGTGCACCTTTTAAAAACTACCTTACAGATTTTTAAAAGCATTGCCCAAACAACCCTCTTTCAACCTTCCCCTCCAAAATTCATGCTAACAAAGGGAATTCAGATCACCTGCACGTTTTTAATCAGAAGCTTGGAAATGCAGAGAGCATAGCAAAAGCCAGCTATGTCCTGCCTTGTTACAAGGGATGAGTGTTCCCCCACTTAAAGCCAGCTTTCATTAGGCATACACTTGGGGTTTATCATAGACAAGTAATATTAAATACTCAAACATTAGTCTCTAATATGTTTGTAAGTGTTCATAAGGGGCAGAGGAAGAGAAAACAGCAGTTTACTATAATGTTACCATTAGTTTTATGGATACAAACTTCAAGTAGCTCAAGCAAAGTCAGCAGAGATCTCCAGATACACTACCACGGCTGACAGCAGCATTTGGCTCAGTTGCTTACAAAGCTCAGCAGCGGCTATCATCCTTATTCAGTCACACCAGCACAGCAAGCAGCACTTTGGAAAGAAGAGGATAACTCCTTAGTGGCACATCTGTTAGGTATAGATGGCATTCATTTGAATAGCTTTGCCAATGGATGACATGCCAAGTCCTTTATACTAAAAGGCTTGTGCTTGATGTTAATCATTCACTCTCTGCCAGTTAACATGTTTATCCTTCTAGGAAATACTTTGATCTACGCTGGCACTTGAAATATAGCAACCAATGTTACTAGACTGGAAATGAACAAACAAGATCTTGTGTGAATTGCCAAATGGCACAGCAAAATGCAGGATGCACGTTACAAAGTGTTGCTTAGCAACGAGAAGAGGCCATGAACTCCATTTTACTATTTTAGTTTGAAATAGAAAATAAATGGCCTTATAGTTATTTAAAAGACATGTAGAGCTAGAACATAATACTGCTCTGGAGAAATCTATTTGTGAGGCGTGTGTGTCATGGGAGAGACAGAGACTCTGAACTCAACATTCAATAGGTAAGTGAAGGAGAAACTGTCTTTCAGATATTTTGCCTTAAAATGTAAATGGAACAGTATTTTAAGTTCAGTGCATGTATTCTGCTATTCAACCAGGATTTAAAACAATTGTTTATTTTTACCTTTCATCTTCAAATGTTAAGAGGGTTAGGTTTTTTGCAAAGCTGACTGTTAGCTTGTCCTCTGTTTGCATGCAAGGAAATAGAAATTTAAAGTACTTGGTAATTTACCCATGCAAGTTGCCAAACTGTGAACAGATCACAGACATCCTGAATCCAAGCAATCTAAAAATCTTCTGCACAACATGGCCTCCTTCCCCCCCTCTTATACAGCTTCTCCCATGCCTGGAAGCTGGTCTTTAATATGCAGATATATGTAATTGCCTGGCAATATTTCATATTCATACAGGAAAAATAAAGGTCTCTGGAAACTCTTAAATCTCTCATACCTCAAAGCAGTTACTGTCTTTATTTTCCAGTATAAGAAACTGAGGCAGGGATTAAAATTATTCTCAAAAACTACATGGGAAGCCCACTGAGGTTTGAAAGCAGAACGAGGACATCTCACATGTATCTTATTGCTACAGTCTTCTCCTCTTCCACCAGTATTCTTCTTATCCAAGCATCTAAAGCAGGTATGAGTACTCCTTCGCTATCTCTCAGTCAATAAAATTCACTTGCAAACATCACCTCTGTTTCAGCTCTTACCTAACAAGATCACAGTGCTGAAGCCTATCTCCCAGTCCTCTGAACACGTGGAAGAACCCTGCCTAACTCAGTGGGAGTTGAGCAAGAAGAGCTCAGGCCCAGACAGGGCTCAGACCTTTTTTGCAGCATGGTACAGCAGGGCGAGCTGAGCACAAACGGGCAACTGCCGTCAGGAGATGTCAGGCCCTTAATCTATGTAACGTTGTGTAAGCTTCAGCCAACAGCCTTCTACACAATACCACATGTGTCTGCTAAAAATGGTGTTTCCCATAATTGCATTGTTTGCTTAGAAGGGACCTGAGATCCGGATCAAGTTCAACAAGATCTGTGTCATTCTAGCTAGTGCTGTTTTTCAAGCGCACCCCTTCAGTGAACAGAAAGCCCTCTGAATCCATGACCAGACTTTCAGGGCCAGATAACTGACTGTTTCGGTTTCTTTCAAGTTGTATCGCAGTAGACACACACAGTATCCTGGATACTGGACAGATTTAAAAGTGGGAAGAAAAGGTTCCAGCACACTGGCTTTAAAAGGGAGAACAAAGTAAGTGAGGATCAGAGGGAGGAAGGCGATCGCTATGACACTAAGACAATTAATCACTGCCAGATGTTAAGGGTCACACAGCACTGCATGCTGGGAAGATCAGCAGGGGTTCTTGGACAGGGAATAGAGGGAAAAAATAACCTGTCATGTCAGTGAACTAGTCAGGGGTTTAGGGTTCCTGCCGTTTAACTATTAGTGTGCTCTTAATAATAAAATGACAATGAATTGCAGAAGAAGGGGAGGAAGATAGGGGAGTTGGCAGAAAAGAGGGAGTGACAGCTTAATAATCCCTGCCTGTCAAAAGCACTAAAAATACCATCCCAAATTCAATGTTCTTACTTTTGTAATGAACGCACCAGGGTTCCTGTTTGATTAATAGAACACTTGTTGACTGACAAGGACAAATGTGCACATGGTCTGAACACAGTGCTGTGCATAAATAATTTAAATTGTACTATGGCCAGAGCTCAGCTTGCACTGGGGGTTCTATGATAAACCCTTACGTTTCAGTTGTCCATAACTTGGCCTTAAAAGAAAAGCTCGGAAGTCTCGAGCCTAAAGTTGGATGGAGCAGTCTGTCTGGGTTCTTTGAAGTGTTAAAAAGAAATCAATACCCTTTGGAAATCATGGACCTTTGTTAGGGCAGTGATGGTGGTGTCTCTATTTGCTCTAGTTGCACGTCTCTCAAGTAACAGCATAAAGCAGATGGCTTTACATTTCATAATGCAAATAAACTTGTATTCTTGGTTCTTCCAGTGACAGCAATATACACTCATCCCAAAAATGTTCAAAAACTTCTTCCTTTGAACTTGAGAAATCATTTTTAAAGGGAAAAGTTCACAACATTTGGTAAATGGACACTTAAGTGCAAATATTTCCTGCATTCCTTTGGGAGATGATTTTAGTTGAGTTCAACTGTTATTTCTTGAAAACGAGTCTTTTCCACAAAAAAAAAAAACCCAAACAAAACCAAACAAAAAATCAGGCTTTTACCTCAAAAAGGACCATTTTACACTGAATCTCACCCATCTTTTTGTTCTTAAAGCAATGTATAAGTACTCAAATATTTATCACTTAGCTATTTCACACCCCTGGGGCCCCCACACTAGCCTAATGGAAGGAACAAACAATTAGGACATTTGTAGACATTCTCAGCATTTCAGATAAGACCTACCTTCAAAATTACTGTCAACCCACAAAACACTTGAAACAATGTGTTAAAGTGTTTTTGCTCTTTTTTTTTTCCCTGCCAAATCAGAACACTGCTTTAAATCATTATCCAGGGAGTAAAATTGCCACGCTAGCTCAAACATTTCATCACAACATGGTCAGAATGGAACAACAGCCAAACTGAACATATCATCAGGTTAAAAGCTGTAACAGAATTTCCCCAAACGATCCACATACTTTATCTAAGATCTGCTCTTTCATTTCAATTTTTTGGATCCTGTAATCTATTAGATGACTTTTGGTGGCCTGAATTCCAGTTCAGAGGAGTGCTACTGAGCACATTCAACTTCCTTAAGAGACAGCAGTGTCCTTGGCTGGGCTTTACAGAACCAGGCCCTCAAGGCTTAAGCAAATAAGCAGTAGTTTCTTGAATTGTCTTGAGTATTTTTATTTTCCAGATTTTTAGGGGGGTTTTTGCAACTGATAACATACAAATTAAATGAATAGCAAATTTATATACATTACATTTTATAAATATGTAGACCTCCTTCTTTGTCCTATTTTATATTAGATGACATTGAGAACTATATAGGTAGTCCTCAAAATCTGAGCAACCATTTTCAGCTGTATTATGTCTCTTTAAATCATTGCAAGAAGCTATTGTTATTGCATTTCCTTGACTCACTAATTGGAGTCTCAAATTGTTCTCTTAAATCTCCATAGATCAGTTAAGTCTTTACACAACCTCTATGTTGCAGCCAAGTGTATAAGGAAAAGGGACACCCAGTGCCAACTTGTGAAACCTGTTGAAAGGAACACAGTCAAGACTCATTCCTCTTTTGAGCACTGCCACTAAATTACTTCAGGCAAGATTTGGCCTGTGCTTCAGTTGCCTCCTTTGTAGAACAGAAGTAAGTCTTTCCCAGTGTTGATGATCACAGATTTTCTAGTATTAATGGACAACACATTATTGCACAGAACTATTATGGAATGTTTTAGGAGAAAGGAGAGTCAACAGAGAACTTGTATGTAACCAGCATCCCACATCACATGGATCATGCAAAGAAATCACTCCCTTAAAAAGTTGCTATACTATCTACTCTACAGAAGGCAGACATTGTTCTAAATACCCAACTATACACAGCAATAATATCCGTTTACACTCCATAGCAAACATAATAACTTGAATGATACAACACATTAAGGGTTAACTCACCACCATTACTTCATGGCAATAATGCCTCCTTTATATTTATGTTAATATATCACAGCAGACACAGAGTGCATCCACTGCACTTTCTGTCTATATACACAGCACAGAAACAAGTAAAGGAATTTGCTTCTTAAGCTCTCTGTCCCAGTTTAGTTTCTTCTTACCTTTTCTTGTTGCAGTTCACTGATGTTAGAAACTTAACAGAGGGTGACTGCAGCTTTGTAATGCTTCTGTATCCAGGTGGCCCAAGAAGCTGTGTGTCACCATGCTAAAAGGCTGCTTTAAGGTGCACTGAGCTTTGAGGCACGAAGAAGTTGCATTAAGTTCTGACGCAGCATCTAAAAAATAAACAAACAAAACTGGTTACACAAGTATAAGGCACCTTCTAGTAGCATCTTCAACAAGTAGTTTTACCTCATGGGACTGTTGGAAGAATTTTTTACCTTTTATCAAAAGATTAAAAAGTTAAAATAAATACTGTATGCCAAACACCTATTGGGAATTTAATTTATCCAAAGAATTTCCAGCTTATAATGAAAGCAAGAATAATTGAAGGTCACTAGACACACAATACATCACATCGATACAGCCCTGTGCAGCCCAGTTGTGAAGTTCCGTTTACTTGGATACTATATTAGCCACTTCATCATCTTAAGACATCTGGCAAATGACTAGTACATTTCTTGTCTGCATGTTCTCATGGATATAGCAGATTGGACTAGATTCAAAGTAAAATGTGTGCATTATAGAGATGCATGCAATAGTCTGCATAATTACACAAGGGTATGTTAGTAGGGCATTTTCATCCATAAAGCTTCTTTTGCTTCACAGGACTTTCACACATACTTGAGTTTGTTTCATACTTCAGATTGTTCCCCGAAATGCTGTACCACCATTTGCTGTAGCTAAACAAGCTGCTGGATCAGACATACAATTACACATGTTTGTTCCACATGTGCCTACCAAAAATATCAGAGCCTCCACGTAGCCTTTCTTTAAAGTAAATAGCAAGGAAAAGACTGCTTCCTTCTTCTCAAAAACTTGGTTCCCAGTAGCCAGAAACCAGCTTTAGCACATGTGAAAAATACAGGCAACAAGAAAGCAGAAGTATGTTACTTAAGCTATCAAACAAAACCAGATTGGGTATCATCCAATTCAAATTACAAATCCACTTTGGACAATGTAAAATAAATGATCAAAAATAAAAAGCTCCCAAAATTTATTTTTCATTTAAAGCTTATCATTAGAAATAGATTAACAATCAGATGCTAACGTAGGCAGAACAAGCAGTGATTTTAATTTGTGATGATGAATAAGGTGAGCCTGTATTAATTTTAAGAACTTCCTTCTTGTTGCTAAAAGAAAATAGACTTTTAATATGACATAATGCATATCCAAAATAAGCCTTTTTCCTAATGGTATGGAAAAACAATTGCTGTTAACATAACAAATTTTCTCTTTCAAATGTATTAATAACATATTAAAGCTTTTCTGTAATTATACAAAGACACAGATATCTATAGAGCTATTAATTGTCAACTCTGCCCACATATTTGCAAGTCTCAGACTGAAGGAAACATTGCAGTTGTTCTTTGCACGTTGTAGTAGAATATACATCTACCATATCAATGGAACTTAACCTCAATGGGATCAGGGCTAACTTTTAAACCCAGCCAGACTGTTTTCTTGACAGAGTTTCAACCGAACAACACACATGTAGACAATTAGCCTTGTTTCAGAAGTTGCCCAAACAGAGAGAAGAGCTGGAAACATGTTTCTTAGTGTTTCTCATTAGAGATTGACTGGCTGAAAGGATTTGATGGCAGAATGGCTAGTTCTCAGCTGGCCTTTCATCTCAGAGCCCTGTGCATAATGTGCCCCAGATTCCAGGAGTACGAGTTAGGTGGTGTAAGTGCAGTTTGAACTGGAAGTTGATTTTCATAGCGTATAAACAGCATATAACTCAGAGTGTGGCTGGCAGCATGCATGTCAAGCAGGGGCAGGAGAGCACAGGTCCTTCTGTGGCTGTTCCACGCAGCCGCTCGCCCAGCACTTCCCACACATCTCCTGTGGTCCTGCCTCACCCCTTGTACAGTCTTTGCATGCAAAGATTACAGCACTTGGGAATCTGAGCCAGGCTTCTTGGGGCAATTTTTAAACTGCCTGAGAATAAATTTGCTCTCCTCACAAATAAAAATTAAAAATTAATATAGGCCCCTCCTCACTCTGGCAACAATGCTTTAATTCACTACAGCTCTGTAGGGTCCTGTATCATAACATCTTCAAGTACATCTACACCTGCATGTTAGAGAATGCAACTGTTGTCCTCAGCACTGGGAGTACAATTTCCTTCAGCAGTTTGCATGTTACTAATTGATACTCTGCTATTTTTCAGAAGGCATTAACAAAAGAAGAGTTTGATATATGTCAGTCTGTGCATGTACTCCAACACTGGTGTGGTAATCAGATAAAACCCAGCTATATCCATACGACAGTCCAAAAGGAAACATTTAAACGCATAAGTACAGTGTGTCTGCTGAGACAGGATACGTTGATTTCCTCACACTTTTTACATACTGTCTTGAATTTTCCTACTAAGACAGGATTTCTCAGTCAAGGAAGTAAACCCAATTCTAATATCCAATTTCCCTGCAGTCTAAACCACAAACCAGTACAATTTACAGAGAAGAACATATACTATGACACATTTTCCTTAAGGGAATGTTTTTGGGGGGAATCCATCACTCTAATGACATCTTTTTTAAACTTTAATGCTTTAAACATTTCACTACAAGCCCATCTATTTGCATGCATTACTAGAGTTCATATTCATCAGTACATGACTACCAATATGCTGTTTCATAGAGTAAAACCTCAGGTCTTGCATAAAGAGTATGCAAAGTTTGAATCTATTTTATGTAGATGCAAATCATTCTCATGACCATTTTCTCCCTTTCACTTTGGCCTCTCAGATGCATTCTGTAAATTATCTCTTAAAGCACCTCTGTACGTGGTGTTGAAGCAGAAAATAAGTGAGATATCTACTTCCCTTTTGCTCCTGCTTAGTCCAATTACCCTTTCTGTAGTTAGTGGTCTCACTGAAACCCCAAACTATCATTTCTAATCCTCAACGGACACATTTTACTTCCCTCAGCTACACCTAATTGCCTTCAGCATGCCTCTTGGAGAAGGAACCACCAGGCTCTTCAGATTGCTCTTCCCAATGTTGCTACATGAATGATTCCGTTACAACTCTCCCAGTACTTATTTTCTTACAGTTGCAACATCTGGAGCCAGTTAATCACAGAAGAATCACACAAGAAGGAAGCTATCTACCCTTTGTGGTTTCTGAGAAAAGTTGCTCAAATACATCCTACAAGCCCACAAACCAGAAGAAAGTTATAATTTTATTTATTTAAAACATCATTAATTTTCAGTCCTTGGGGATGACAATGCTGTGTGGCTGATCCTCTCATCTCAGCGCGTCCCTGCTGCATGGACTCAGGCGCTGGACAGGCAATGGGGTGTCTGGTCATGGGAGGAGCATTTTCCTGGGCAAGGGAAGGTGCTTGGACCCAGCACGCTGCTGACAAGCACAAGGCCCATGACAGCATGTCTTTGCTGCCACTCTCCTGCCCTGTAGGGCTGTGTGCTGGCCTACTGTGCCCAAAGTGTGCCCTGCTGGAGCAGGAAAGAGCAGTGCCATGCCACACACAAACAAGTATGACTTGAAAAGTTTATATTTCTTTACAGTCCTCACATAGCTATTTCCCAGTGCAGTATACGTACTGTTCCCATTCTGGAAAGCACTCACCCAGAAGATTACATACATAACCATAACAAATACCCAACCAAAATACCTGGTGCACTACACAAACATTCTGCTGTCCAAAACTCACATGGGTTTGGAATTTGCTCAAAAATAAATTAATTACTTTTTTATAACACCTAAATAGTTCCAAGTAATACACAGCTATTTATTCATTAATCAATTTTACATTGTCAGGATGCTTGTAGATTTACACTTTGGAGTTAAAGATTTCTAGAAAGATGTGTTAGAGACATCTTGCAAGAGACTATCAGCCATTTTATAGGTAACTGGCAGAAGAGGAGCTCTTGGAAAGCTTTGGAAAACTTTAATGTGCAGCTCTTCATTATTTTTCCTATTTTTGAAATCTTACTCATTGAGTAAAGCAACTGTCAACTGTTTCTGTGAATCTGACAGGCTGTAACTTTCTGAGCCTGCCTTGGTCCAAGAAGGTTAGGAAAAACTGCTTTCCGTTGTCATTCCCCACTTGTTCCTCTGTTCCTTTCCTTTTTTCATCTTTCTTGTGAATTTAGAGAGCTTCCCACTTCTAAACTCTCAAGCTTTCAAAGTGTGACACATGAGTTTAACAGATCTTTTTAATATCACACAGAAAAGACTTTCTTTTGGAAATATTGGTCAGATTTACCACTACTACAAGAAGTAATTTTTCTCAGGTCTTTATTCTTTCAAGTACAAGTATCGTCAGGCCCTGATGGTAGAATTAGGTCCTTTATAGTATCCCACAGGCAGCTGATTTAAATTTTTTTAAAAAAAGAAAATCAGAGGAAAAATTTTGGTTCAATGCCATCAATAGGAATTGTAGAGTCATGAAGGAGAAGATATTCCTAGAACAGTGATGAAAGAAGAGAAAAGGCATGAAAGGGCTTCTACTCAGCCAATGGATGCTGCTCCCTTCTGAACACACTGTGATGATTTGTGTTGACAATGAACAAAAGCTATTTTCTCTAAGGGAGAGGGACCAGGACAGGGTGAGGATCAGCCAGTGCCAAGCTTCTGTAACATTGGTTAGTAGAATTAAAGCCCAGTTAAAAGTCTCTCTTGCCTCTCTCCAGCCTATGTTCTCCCTTTGAACTCCATCTCCTCCCTCTAAAACGCTGCTCTCTCTGGCTCCCAGTCTGTTATGAAGTTCTGTGTCCCAGTCAGCTTCCTGCTTTCAACCATGCACCCCTACAGCTGTGCTGCCTTTCCTTTCCAAACCTTCAAATCTGGTTTCAAAACTCCATTTCCCAAAAAGGGACCATTTAGGAAAAAACAGATGAGAATTTAATTTACAAACATTTTTTTACTTAATAACTCGAAGTTTTTCATAGGAATAGAAAAAGGTTTATCTGAAGGCATCCTTGTTCCTGCCAAATTTTATGTCCTTGCTCCAAAGTAACAAAGCAATAGCACTTCCCCATCAAAGAGCTAATATATTTGGAGGTGCTTTTTCTAACCTATTTTTCATGGAATTTTTTCCTTTCAGACCTAGAGATTGAAAAAGGATTGGGGAAATGCATTCCTTATTCCAGATGAAGACAGACACAGAGATTTCAAACATCTGAATTACGATCACTGTTTCCCAGTGGTGTGAAACCAGACAAAGAAAGGCTGTGCCATTATGCCATCTAAAGCATAACATGGTGGAGGTAAGGGCAGCAGCACCCTGTGCAGGGCGCTCACCAAGCAGACTGACAGACAGGCTCTGGGAAGGGTGGATGAACAGAAATGGTCTTGCAGAAGAGATAGATATCAGCACTTCACACAGCCTTTTAAAGATGATTTGATGGCATCCAGAGAAATAAAGGCATTTTACAAAACAAAAAACCTTGGAAATATCAGCAGAATAATAAAGATGAACAAATATTTTGGGTAACATTTTACTAAAATGCCCATATTAAAACCCCCCACTAAATTATTTCTGATTTCAAAGCTGAGATTCATTTTCTTCCTTCAGTGAATTCCAAAAAATAAATAGGATAACAGAACATTAAAGCTGCAAGGTAATGCAGTCACAGTTTACAACTGTTCAAGTACAGTACAGATTGGTACTAAGATGCAGAATTTGCTAGCTTGACCACTAAAGAGTATTCTTTCAGGAGCAGCACACCACAGAGCTCTTGTTCTTTGTATTGGTGTTATGCTCACGTTATGAGAGCAGAACTCACTAATAGCAACTGGAGAAACAGCCAGACATTTCAGAACTGGAACAACCTGAAGACATTCAGAATAAGATTTTAAAATAAACAGAAGAGAAAAAGTTTTTCCAGAATGCTGCTTTCAACCTTTCCCTGTCCCCCAACTCCTCTAACTCCAACAGAGCCAGCACCAGATGTTTCAGAAACCACACACTGGGCAGATACACAGGATCATCTGTCCCTCCTTCCATAAAGGTCTCATCCAAAGAGAAAAATCTAGACAACCTAGATCAAAGAACAGTCCAGGAGCAGCGAGTAGCAAACCTTCCATTTTAAATAGCTCTTACCTCTCAGAAGAAAAATTTTAATGGAGTAGTTTGAAAATTTCAAATCTAGAAAATTGCCTTACAACAGTACAAGGATCTAAGGGATATTTTTGTCATAAACACATTCATCTCAAATGGTTCCCAAGCATGTAATCTATGAACACAGTTATGAAGAAAGACTATTTTCTCAGAATTAAAATCACTACAAAGAGACCACAAAATAAAATCCTGGAGGAGAAATAATATTTTATAGATTAAGAAACAAGTGATGCACTTTCACTCCAAAATATGTTTCACCCTAATCCAGCAAACATATTTTTCCAATAGGTAAATCATTTCCAAAAATGTAAATGTCATTTCCTCAAAGACCTGCAAAGATTAACACTTAATGGTAAATAGAGAGGGGTTTTTTAAATTATTTATTCAATATTAATAGTAGCACTTAATTGAATGGCTTTAGACATTGAAATTGAGATTAATAATTAAAAATGGGATTTTTCCCAAACAGGATTAATGTATTGGTAAAAGAAGTATTTCCTTCTATACGTACGTGCAACAGGCCATATTTTTGCCTCTAACTTTGGCTGCTTTTTAACTTGTAGAAGCAGTAACTGTAATAGATGCAGTTGGGATTCCTGGTGGCAAGCGATAGGGGTCACAAGCTAGGCTGGGGAGCAGAGGAGAGCAATGCCTAGGACAGCACTGAAGCAGGGCTGGAGTAGCAATCTGGGTTAGCAGCCCCTACCTCATCATTATAACAGCACAGTTTAAAACACCTCTTAGGTTGCTTTAAAGTATCAGACAGCCAGTTCTGTCCCTGGCTGGCCCAGGATCAAAGGACTGGAAAGGTGGCTCAGTGCCACTGCTCGCTCTGGCTCTGCTCAGCTTCACGAAGGCCAAACTCAGCACAGCTGAGAATCCATCCCAGCACGTTAATCATACAGCTTGGGTGGAAGAGCTGTCATACTGGAGCTTTCATTTCCTCCATCTTTTAGAGCCTGACTTTTTCAGAAGGACAAAAGGGATCCTCTTTCAATCGGTAGACAACTTAATTTTGAAATGAAGCATTTTGGACTGGAAATGTCCTGTAGCTTGTAATCCCAGAAAGCAACTGAAGTTTGTAAGAGTTGAAGCACATTTTACATAAAGAATATTCACAAAAGGAAAAAAAGATCATGAACTTATTTCAGATGTCACTTGACAGTGATGTGAACACAGCACTGAGAGACAGTCCTAACCAAGCAGCTAAAAGCATTTTCATAGCAAGAAAAATATACTGCACACAATACTGATCTGATTTGCCAAAAACACAAGAAACTGAGCTAGAGTTAGGAGCTCACCCTGTCTGGTGCAAGAGGGACTTCTTGCAGTACAACTTGGCACCAGAGCCTGGAGGGGTTGTCCTTTTTTCTGTATTTCTTCGCATGAAGAGAAACAAAGGAAAAAGAAATTAACAGCCATTTCAGTGTGATGAAACAAAGTCACAGGAAGACTTGTACATTCACAATGAACAGGTGTAGACATGATATTGGCAACATTTCTTACACAGAACCAAACACATTTCACCACAGGAGCAAGATAACTCAGATCTTTACTGTAGTCCAGCTGCAGTGATGATTTGAAGATAATTAGGAGTTCTTTATTACAATTATTTTAAAACAGAATACAGAACAGAAAGAGACCACAGACCTGTTCCTGTCAGATCCACAGCTCCATTTATTCTGAAAAATCCAAGACTCCATATTTAACTAGAAGCCCATGTATATTTATAACATTTATAATTGATATCAACATAAGATTATTTAATTCTACAAGTTGTTCATAGGAGTTATCACAATAAAGGGTTGCTTTCTCCTATGGATGGGATGAATTAAAATTACTGTGGTCCCTCACATCACCATGTGCAAAGTCACACATTAGGTCACAGAGAACAAGGACACAAAAAAAACCTCCCTGTACAGTGATAAAGTATTTCAAGCTAGAAAAAGTTTGCAGGATTATGGAAATACATTCTTTCTGAATACTTTTTTCTCCTTCAAATCCTAGCCATCTTTAAAAGCAAGGTGACAGCTCTCATAAAAGAAGTTTTTCTTCTTCTCTGATGTGATTTGATTTAGATCTCCTTTCCAGTGACAGAGAGACTGCCAGATTGTGTAAAGCCCAGAGATCTCTACAGCAGGCAGTCCACTAATGACTCAAAGTTTGTGTAAGATACAGAGAGAGGCATACACAGAAAGAGAGAGAGAATAGAAGAGGAGGGAATTAAGCATCCATTTCACTTGCCCATTAGTCAGGGCTCCTGAGCCCATAGGCACAAGTCCTGCTGGCATGGCAGGGAGCAGCATTACTCCAGCTGGACTCCAGGTATCCAAGTCGGTCAGTCCAGATGCTCCATTTCCACTCCACTGATAAGCAACTACAAACCACATCTATTCAGAAAGTACCACACATGGAAGCTGTAGGAGTGTTTTCAGTGATTTGTTTGAATGGCTTGTATTTTTGGTCTGCAAAGTTTGAAAACTTTTTGCTTTTAATAGGGTGCTTCTTTTTTTCTTGTTTCCAGTATCAGCTGCAAAACTGCCTAGAGTCCCAGCCACATGTCAAAATCCTGACACCTCCATTTAATGATTTCCATTTTCATTCCACCAGGCTCATCCATGTAACTTCCTCACTGCTTCGCTACTGTGCCAGCATTCCCATGTCTACATTTTGTCAGTGTTTATGAGGCTTTCCATGAAATACCTCCATGACCACACATCCTGTAATGCAACTACCACCTTTGTTATTCTAAATGGACTTCAGTCCTTCAGCAGCAGAAGCAGCAAAGAAACAGTTAACCAATTTCTTTTTTCTTTTCTTTTTGATTATACTTTTCCACTTCAAAATACTTTACATGGGTTCATATGGCATATAGCCATGAACTTAAAATTAAACCCAAGTTAAGCATAGCTTTGTTTCAGTGGTAAGTATGGAGCTCTCACAGTATGGGCATTTTGAGAAAATGACTATCACGAGATTCAGCTGAGTAGAATAGTCATAATTAAATTAGGTCAATTGTGCCAAAGCAGTATACTATTACTTCATAGGAGCTGGTTTTAATGGAGGACAGGGTATTGACTCAACAGGCCTAACAGTGCTTGACCTACATATAGCCTACATTGCAGTGAACTGAAGAAATGAAGACTCGTTCTGCAGGTCCCGAACTATCTACTTCCTAGAGAATAGTACTCTATTCAACTACATTTGCAAAAGGCAGACCACTAATTAATGTCTTTCATTCATTATTACAATTAATAATAGTATGTTAGCATACTCTAGGAGAGTTAGCCAAGATTAGGATCCTATTGTAGCTGGTGCTTTAGAGACATCTTGGAACACGCAGCCCTGTCTTGTCGTACTTAGTTTACAGACTAGACAGACATAGGCAAACTAAATTACACCTTCTTCCCAGGTTCACTCAGACGGCTGAAGCACACAGCTGAGGCAGGCAAAGGGACCACCACAATAGAACAGGACCAAAAGCTTTCCTAGGAATACTTGTACCCACTCCAGAAAATAAACGTAACTTCAGACCTCAAGCTGAAGAAGTCACTTCAAGGATTTTAATGATGGCATGAATTGCTTGCTCACAGATTTTATAGTAGTTAAACACAAAATGTACTCCCTTTGCTATGAGCAAAGACAGCTTTCAGCCCTCCCAGCAGTAGGAAAGGGAAAAGTAGGTTCAAGTTGTGTTTCTTTCATTAAAGGATGCATGAACTTTTCTGTTGGGCCAAAGTATCTTTCTGACCACTATGACTATTTGTATCTGGAAAAATGTCTGCTTTCAGACCACTCCTTGTGCTCCATACAAAGCACAGCTTTGGTCAGTAAGAGTCAGAAAAAAGACACTGCTCTTCTATAAAGGAGTACTGTACAAAGCATTACAGTTGAATTGTTATGTAAACAGTTGTAGCCAAGAAAGAAGGATATGCAAAACAGAATCAAGAGCATTTGTATCTTAGACATTATTATGAGTTTTTAAATATAGACAGGCCATGAAGCTTTTCCTTTTGTCCTGAAAATATACCTAAATTAACCTTACTCTGTGGAAACAGTTCTGTAAGCAGGCTCCTCTAGGAAAATGAATCCTCACACCATCCAGATGAAATGGTTCACATACATACATAGACACACTTAGAAATAAGACCCCAGGAGATCAGAACTATAGAACAGGTTGAGATGGGTACAGAGCAAAGTCAGGGGATGTACAGAAGAATCAAAGTAAGTTTGCACATTAATTTCCTGACTTCTGCAACTTCAGTAACATTTTTAACACCAAAAGTGTGTATATGTGTGTGCATGGTAGATGATGAAATTATGGGAGGTTGGGGAAGTCTTAATTAGCTTGGGGCAGTTTCACAGGTCACCCAAAAGAGATAAAATCAATATACAGTGAACCAGCCAGAACAAGGAGCCTAAAGCCTCTGTCTCCATTTGAAAATTCCCATCAGAAGTGTACAGAGAAACATTTCAGAAAGTATCTCAAGGGGGCCACAGGTAGGCAAACATGGAGGAGCCTAAAGAGCAAGGAGGAGACGCAAGTGGTATCAACTGAAGAGAGAGGAAAGAAGAGACAGTGAATTCTCAATATACTTTTGTGGGCCTGCCTTCCTTTTCACAAAAAAGGCATTTTTTCGCAGCAAGAGGTTTAATGGATTCTTTCAGAAATTCTACAGGGTCCTAAGGAGAGTGCTCCCTTTAAAACTCTCAAGGACTGGCTACTTTCATTTTTCTTCAGCTATTTTCATTTTTATCATTCTGCCTTCTGGCTAGAAACACGTATGTGGCAGGATTTGTCAGTTTTTACAGACTTTGAATCTGGGGACCACCTTGTGCTCTACTATGGACAGATTGACCAAGGGCCATGGAATATCCACCAGCATAGGATGGTATGAGATCTAAAGTGAAGCCTTACATAATTCAAGCTGACTACAAAGAAATAGAAATACCATGTATCTTTGTATATCAGGAAATTTTTTGTCACACATTCCCTGATGTTTAGTGATAACCACTAGTGAACTTATGTGAAGAGATCTTATTTATAAGTGTTATGACACCTTCACATCTTTTCCTTTTCTGCTGTAGTGGGACAGGATACTAAACATGGGAAAAAAAAAAAAAAGAGACAAAAAAAAGACAGGAAAGAAAACATTGAGGTGGAGACTCCTAACCGGAAGTTCCCTTGTGGATCCTGTCAGGTTGTGCAGGCCTTTGCTTGGGATGGAGATAGTAGGAACTGGGACATCATTCTGGCCATGGAATTCATCCAAGCAAACTCATAAAGGTAAAGAAAAAAGAAAGAATAAAATATTCTAGGTTTTTTCCCCTTCTATTGAAACATTCTACGTGCCACAGAAAGGGGCTGTTACTTTTATAGTTCTTTGAAATTCCTGACTTTTCCATTTTCTTAATCTGACTTCTTTCCACTCATTCAGTCTTCATGTTAGCTTTTAACCCTGAAAAGTTTGTCTGATTCTGCAGCCATCAGATCCATGTGAGGGAAAAAACAAGTCCTTCTGGTATCTGATCTACCCATTGAGAAGAAAGGAAAGATTGGGGGGGATGTACTGGGAAGTAGAAGACAAAAAGCCAAATTAATTGTTTTGTTTATACACATTTTTATACTATGACCATATTTGAGGAAAAAATTCTTCCATCCATGTGAAGTCTTCCTGATGCTCTCAGAATTAAACCTATCATGCTACAGAGCAATTATGCACCACTTTGATCTCCTATCTCCCTAAACAAGGACAGAAGACAGACTCAGTACAGGATCTTCTACAGGCTTTGTCCGATGCGCCATTCCAATTGCACTGGGGAACTGTGCTGCAAACTTCATATATATCTACAGTATAAATCACACCAAGAAGTCCATCTTTAAGGAGGAAATGAATAACATAATTCTAATCTTTAAAAGTGCATGAATTAAAAATGCCTTTCACGTTTTCTATTACCCTTCTTGGGAGTTCTCAGCTTTTAAGTAGCATTTAGCATTACTCTTATTTCTTTGTATTAAAGTTCTTTGTTATCCAATGAGTACCACAGATCTGTTTTAATAATTAAATCAGAAATGTTGACACACTCTTGGGACAGAAAAAGAGTGGAAAAATAATTCCTGGATCACTGGATCTCTTGGAAAATTTCAGCCATATGTAAAAAGAGAGAAAATAGAATAGTGATGCCTGGTTTGAAAAATGGACTTCCATCCAGAGTTATGAGGGGGTAAGAGGTAATAAATTGGCTGATAAGCAATTGTAGGTAAAAATTTTAGTTTGAATATCATTCTGAAGAGGCCTATGACAGTTTAAGTTTAAGCTTGGGAACCGTTCACCTTTTCTAGAAGTGTAGTCAGGATCAGATGCAGATAAATATAATGGCTGTTTAATCTACAGGATACATATATACATATAAAAGTCACATCATTCCCTCTCAGATACAGTAAATAATCTTCGTACACTCCTTTTTTTCTGAGGCTGACAAAGTCATCAGATGGGTCGTAATGGAAACAGTATCTTCCACCTCTTTGTACCTGAGCAAATGACCTTCTTTCAAGATGAATTCTCCAGAAAGACGATAATTGAATTACCTGAGTGCTGATCCACTTCAAAGGGTGTTCTTTATAGGAGGCATAATCAGATTCTGATGCTTTGATCAAGAGAATCTATGAACCTGCTTACTCGATCAAAAACTACTATGTGCCATGAAGAGATAACTAATCAATTACAGAACATACATCTGCTCTGAGTAACATCACTGATGGCTTGAGAGAAGGAATGCATAATTCAAAGAGTAAACCCCTTGGGGAAGCTGGCAGTGGCTGTGGACCAAGGAATTCAAATGTGATAGAGGGTGGTCAACCTAGTGGTAAGTTGCTAATGATTAAATGGCAGTATCTGCTTCACAATGGAACCTGTATGTTTATGCCCTACCAGAACAAGGGACTATGGAGCCAGGGAACCTTAAACAAGGGCAAGAGTTCATTTGACAATCTTGTATGCCATGAACAAACTTCTGTTTCCAAAGCTTCAAAATCTTTTCTCAAAGGGCCATGATCTTCTAGACTTTTCTCAAACACCTACATCAAGTGGATGCATTGCTCCTTCATTACTCCAGGGCTTCCGTAATTAGTATTTTGACTTTTCAGAGAAAAACAAAAGAATGGATTTAAGAATATTAGAGAATGATTAAAAAATATTAAAGAAACTCCATTTTCAGACTATTCTTTTGATCTGCCCTAAATTTTTGCAAGCTGATGTTTTCTTTCCCAGGTAAACTTAGTTAAGACCCAGGGAAATCTTCCTCTAGTGTGGAGGAAACAAGAGGTGACCTAAAAGAGGTATTTGTGGCAGTAAAAAGAGATATGAATAGCAGATTTAAATTTCTTGTTTGTTCTCTTTTCAAATATACAAAAATGTAAAGTGAATTAAAAATTAAAAGCATAAAGATAAAACCAATGAAAGGAAATATTTTTAAGAGTTATTAAATCAATGGAAGGCACTGCATAATGATAAATTTGGGTTTAAGACATGAATGAGATTGAAAAAGGAATTAGATATTTACAAGGACATAATTATATAATAAGTAGGTTATCCTATTATCAGAAGGGATCCAAGTCCTCACCAGACTGATCCAAGTCCTCACCGACCACTACTGAAGAAAGTGTTATAGACACCTTTCTGCACAGGAAAGGGTTATTCTGCAAGGACTCAGCTCTGCTCCATAAGCATCCATGAGCTCTCCCATTGAGTTCAAGGAGCAGGATCATGGCACAAGATTGTTTCTTGCAAAATCCTGTGCTGTCTCTGACACTAAATTTGATGGAGGGCCTGTTGTCGATTTTTGTGCTGTACATGGGTAGGAACCACACGGCTGTTGATATTGACCTCAGTTTTGGTCTGTGGCAGTGATACTTTGTAGGCATTTCAAGATAAAAACTGTACACACATGTATCACCCCAAGGCTTCCCACAAACAACATGCCTCAACTCCTTCCAAAAAGCATGCTACATTTATGATGAGAACATTGCAAATGAGAAATCAAAACTAGCCTGAATATTTATGAACCCACTATGATGGTTCAAATGACTAGTAGTACTAGACAATGCAAGTGATGACAATAATCAACTGTAACAATTACATCTATGTGCCAAAGGCTCTCACTATAGTACTATACTATTTTGGCTTTGAATTGTAAGCATTCACAGAAGACAGAGAAATAAAATGTCTGAGGTCTGGCCAAAATTTTGCTGAATCACTCAGGTGAGCACCAGAGACAAATCTGAGAACCTCCTGCTGTGAAAGGCTGCAAGTGTTTCGTGGAGGTAACCCTCACAAAACTTGCTAAAATTCAGTGCCAATAACAACTGTCCACAGGTTTATAAACAATCCAGGGATGTATGTGCACCTCTAGTTCCTTCTCACATTTTGAATCTATGTGAAGTTGTTTGTTTTATTACCTTTTATTTCAAGACGAAGGAAATCTATAGTCCATGACCAGAATTAACTACATTAAAAGCAAGAGGGGAAAAAAAGCACAAGTAATTTGAATTCAGTTTTTATGCAGCATGCCAAAATAGGCTGAAGTTAAAAGTGATAGCAGTGCACAGAATGAATTGTAAGATTTGTTTTTATCTTTCTTATTGAACAGATTCCTGCAGTTTACTTTTTTGAGCATCTTACGGCATCTTTGGATCAGCCAACAAAGAAATTCCTTTTGGACACAGCATGTGGTCAAATGAAGATTCTGTTCAAAGTGACATGAAATCAGAAATATTGGCTATATAACAGGTATTGTCTTTTTCTATGCCTCTGTTCTTCATTGTCAGTAGTCGCCATAACTGAAGAGACACACTCACAAAGAAGTAAGAAATGTTCAAAGTGGGCAACAGATGCTTTATTAGAAGGCAAACCTTTCTCTTTTCTCTATTCATTTTATCCTAACACCAGCAGGTTTCCAAGGGGGAGAAAAAGCAGCTTTGAAGCTTTTTTTTTTCTTCCAACTGATGTATTTTTTTTAAAGAGGTCCTAATTTCAAATGCTTTAGTGAAGTCTGACTTAGTGCTCTTCTGCTACAAAATATTTAATGCTTTAGTAGTAGGATCACAACCAGTTCCCCTTTATATTTGCATTTCCCCCGATAATTAATTGGACAGACAAGTCCTGGTTATTGGTACTTGCAGAATTCTCCTTCTCCACAACCCAAACAATACTCATCTTGGGTGGCAGGGAGTTATAGGGGACCTTTGACCTGAGTAGCCTGGGAACAGTTCATAGGTTAGTTCCAGTGTCCTATATGAAAATAGTTTTTATTGCCACATGTATACAAAACTTGTGATGGTAACACCTTACTACACTAGTGTGTACTCAGACTAACCTCTAAATTGAAGTCTGTTGGAGTTTCACTCAATCAATGAATACTGAACTGGGTCCGAAGAAAAACAGCAGCCAGATAGGGTAAACCTAGGATAAGCCAGCCTGGTCCCACAGAAACCTGTCTGTATCCCACCTCAGTGCTCCTAATGCCAGTGTCACATTGTCAACAAAAGAGCATCCTGAGAACCCCACTTCATGTACAAGTTTCACTGGTGGTGTTCAGTGAAATTATTAAATAGCAGGATGGGCTCATTCTTATATTCTACTGGCAATGACCAGGGGGGCAATAGCCATAAATAGGGCTTCATGCCTATTTATGAAACTATGCAGGAGCCATGGGGATTGTCTATAGATCAGCATTGTGTATATTCTCTCCACAGAAACACACAAACTGCTGTTCAATATGAAAGTTATGTTTTACCAGCACAGTTAACTAACCAGGACCCCGAGTCATGAAAAAAGATGAGATGTTACTAAAAGTCTGCAATCAGCAGGGAAAATTACTAGAATATAATTTTGCATAGCACATCCCATTTAATGTCACTCTAAAACTATGCTGTAAATTAACATTTTAATTTACACCTGTTCAAGTTAAATATTCTGTGCAGTTGCTGATCAGCAACTAAACCTCAGACATTGTTCTCTACCTGAATAGCTTAACACGTTCAAGGACACTGAAACAGGACTAACAGAAGTAGATGAGCTCTGGTTCTGTGGTTACTGGGCTCCTACAGAGAGTCAGAAGCAATAAGAAACCAGTCAGAGAAACCAGTAAACTGTTTAACTTTCAAGGGGATTCACTGATCCCAAAGTCTGACTTCTGCCCTTCCTGAGCTCCTAGCCTGTACTTCCAAAGGTAATCAATCAATAATCTGTCCAAAATCTCTTGGACACCTCTCCCTTCCATTCCTTCTATTCCATTTTCAGGGAAGTGGACCAAGCAGCCCTAGGTGACATTTTGTTGTTTAGGTAAGAACACAGTTATCATGGGTCAGCTTTTGCTACTTTATATTTAACACACCCTCACACTCCAAGCCACAGCTAGGCAAGAGCTTTGACTATAAACTTTTGCCCACAGCAGAATTAACCAGCAGCAGTAACTCTTAGAAATTTGCACAATAATAAAGCTCAGCCAACCTGGGAGAATTTCTAAAATAATCACCTGATACACTTTCAGACTATTTGTACTGCTTTGACTCTTCTAAATTTAAGTAGAAGGGGGCACTCTAATACAAAATACCTGTCCTAGTTGTTTTATTACCCAAAAGCTGAATTTCTTTTCAGTGAGGAAGCTGTAAGAGTGAAAATTTTAAAATTATTACTTATAAAATGTAGAACTAATATTTTCATCTGACCATGGTCATTATCACATTTTTCCAAGGATCTATTAACACTGAAGTATCTAGGTCAGAAAAGTAGAATTTCTGTTTTATTTTATTTTTACACTCATAAAAAAGAAATTAAGATACAGCATTTATTGCTGCTTAATCATATTGTATGTATTATGCCTTGCATAAATACATCAGAAGTCATACAACACCACAAGACATCTAACAAGTAGCATGATAGAAACTAAACTATATCTAGAATTGAACCGTACATTTGACTATTGAAAATACACATGTATATTTCTGAAGTGAAGTTATGAAGTTAAAATCAGGAAAGCAGGACTACATGAGAAAAACAAAAATACAGAGTAAGTCAAGAAAGATTGAGAGAGGACATCACCAAAGCATAAAACTATTAGGTAGATGAACTGGATTCAGTCATCTGCAACACCAAGGCTCGTTCAGAATAAAGTAAAAAGAGTTAATTTAAGAAGAGTGGAAGTGACCCAAATGTGCAGAAATTGCAGACACTGTCTTATAAACCAGGCTATAGGGGCTTATATTTAAATATGTAAACGCAATCCAAGGTTCTGCTAAACCCTGTTTGCAGGGCCAGGGTTTGGTCAAAAAGGGAGCAGAAGGCAGTTGAGGTGGTGGCTGCTGCAGCCTCCATCGCTGTCTTTCTGAAAGTTATGTTCTGTGGGCTTTCTAGTGCCTCTGGCTCTACATTCCTAGTGGAGCCAGATTGATTTAGAAAGGGTTTTTAATATAGCAGATGACCATAACTGAAGGGGGAAAAAACCCCAAACCTATACTCGTTCTTATTACAGCATTCAAAGCAAGCTTGACACAAGTACAGTAGTAGCTGCTGTCAGATCAGCGGTCACTGCCACCACCCCAGATAGGGGAGCAATTGCAAACTGACATTCTGATATAGTAAGTCAGTTGGGTGGGGGAGAAGTGGAGCATGTAGCGTCAGGCAGTCATTATGCAGCACACGGTGAAACATGGTAGAACTGCTCAAGTGCTCCTTCTAATAGTTCAATAATTCCTCCTGCTGAAGAGGAAATAACATGGAATAAATTTTGGAAAGCAAGTCTTGAGTGTCAACAAAGAAAGAAATGGTCAAACAGCAAGATGAGTATGCAGTGAGAAGAAAAACTAATTTAGCTGGAATTTGAAAAAATACATTAGACCTAGCAAATAGAAGGGGATTTATTTATTTATTTGTTTTTAAATCAACTACTTGAAGGCCAGCATTTGGCAAGTCTATTATTATTTATTCACATTAAAAACCCACAAAGACTGTAATATATGGAAGTAATTGTGACTTCATGTTAAATTCCAAGTACAACCATTCTGTTTCTAGAATTGCTACGCTTTAGTATTGAAGTTTCTAAAAGGCATGCACAGGGCAAGAATTTACACAGACAATAGGACTGTTCACTTCAGAATTTGGTTTTCCCAACAAATCTCTCATTTAAAGAATGGTTCTGTTCTCATCTCTAAATGCATGGGCAAACCCACTTGCATATACAGAAAGAGAGAAGGGACACGGACTACTACAGATACCGTGACCAAAGAAGTTCAGCCCCCCAGGCAACTATTTCATACTAGTAAATGTCCTCTGAGGATTGCCCAGGGTACCACAGAGCCTCTTAAAGTTTTGTTTGGAAGCACCCAAGTAGCAAAGCATTAGCCCTGAAATGATAAAACTTCCAGGGAAATGAGATTTGAAGGAAGACAGAGGTATTTTCATCTGCTATTGGCCGCTGAGAGCAAGCTTTTAGCTCAGTGCTGGGGTGGAAAGATAGGCCCTTGCATTTACCTGATCATCACCTATATCAAACAACTCAAACATCTCATGTAAATCTCTTCAGAAAATGAATAGAAAGACCTAAAAAGGTTAAAGGCTACAGCTTATAGAGCTTTTATTCATACCAAGGCAAAAAAGGAGACAGTGTTCAAAAGTTTTATTCTTAGGCCAGTTTCAACAATTCCCTTTTAAAAATCCGACTTTTATGAGAACACTCTTACCTTCTTCAGAAAGTTCACAAATACAGAGTTTCTTTTTCTTTCCCTGTATATATGCATGTGAGAATGACAGCAAGAGTGTAAATCTTTAACCTGTTCTTTATGTACTCCCTTACAGCAAATACTATCTTAAGAGTTGGGGGGTAGGGGGGGAAGTGTCCATTTATGTTCTCTTATGTTCCAGATATAAACCCTTCCCCAATGTCTCCTTCTCAATTAGATTGTCACTTCAAGTATTAGAATAATTGTAAGATACTCAGATCACACTGGCAGCTATGTATCTAAGTTTAAACACGATACAAACACACACACTTGTGTGTGCATGTATCTATCCATGGAAATACATATGAGCACTTAACAAAATGGTCCAGACATCTTGTAGATACCTGAAGATGCACACATGCCTACACTAGGCCATATTTCATTGACTTGTATCCTGAATCTTCTCCAGCAAGCTGCTGTTCTGAGACTATGTCATTCAACAAGGATTTATAAAAAAAAAGTAACCCAGATATCTCAAGAGGAATTAAAAATATACCTTCCAAGAACACCCATGGAGAAGTTGCTCATTTTTGTGGATTCTCCTTTTTCTGATATTATTGGCACTTTAAAATCCTTGCTACTACCAGGGTGCTTTGATCTCTACAACTTGGCACCACAAGATTTGCCCTCTGTATGTTGAGAGAACTTTAAAAGGATTGTTTAAGGAGGGCAGCTTCTGTGTAATTGCACATTAGCCATACTTAGAATGATTATGGCTTTTCTTGACATCAGAATGATGTGTTATTAGCAGTATTTTAAGGTTTCTAGACTGGAAAAATTGCAATTCTTCTCTGGATGGCAACGACACTTGAATCTATAGGGAAGATGAGGAAAAAGTGAGTTCACTACTACATTACTTAAATCCAAGACTGCTCCTTATGGGATTTCTGAAATGGTTAAATGGTCACCCCCTCCTTTCTCTATGCTACACCTGCTGTTATTGCACCCATGCAAACTCCAAGTCTTTCCCATAGTGAGGGCTCAGTGATAGGAACAGGTCTGAAATTACAACACAAATATCATCCATGAAATAATAGTAATTATGATAAAACCTACTATATTAAAAAAAACCAACAAAAATACCCTTACAAATGGTTAATTCTCCAAAGTAATGCATGAATACATGTAGTAGTTTTTAAAAGACAGTATCTGTGGCAAGTATTGGAACTACTGGAACTCTATAAAGAGGAGAGAATTTCTGTCCTGGAGTTAAACATCAACAGCTCTTCAAATTCCTATCATATCACAGGCTTGGGGGACTATGGCAGGAGTCCTGATTACTATGCAGGGTGGCTATCTGAAGGTATAGCTCATCTGGCTTTCTTTGCTGCCTGCTGGGTGCTCACATCATCCCCACTTTGCCTTTTTTAAAAAAAATTTCCCTTAACCACTACAGATACCAATCTTGCTAATTCTTTTCCCCTTTGTTAATATTTTGATCCTTCTACTAAAAGCTGAGATTTCCCTGGAAATGTAGAAACTGAAGGGAACTCTTTTTCTTGCTTTTCCTTTCCATTTTGGTAATCAGCAACTTGTCAGCAAAGCAGCATTTCCAGAAACCTCACACTAGCATGGACATTTAAAGTTACATATACAGAAGACCGTGATGCATGAGAAAAGTTCTTTTAGGTACTTTCCCCAGACTATCTTGGATGACATACCCACATGGACGATACATAATGTGTTACCCTGGGGTATACAACCACTGCTATCAATATCCCAAATGCTACCTGGCCAGACTCTGTGCACAAAGATAAACAAAATCATTCAAATTCTGCACAACTTCAGTCTGTTAGCTACTACAGACAGACACAATTTTAGTCTGCCATGCTTTCCAATTTAAGAATTGCTTCAATCTCTTTGCAGTCCTGTAATAAAAAAAAAACAAGTATTTTTCTTCTCATTGCAGACTTGGGTATTCTTCAGTAATTCGTTTCCATAATAGTTGAATTGAATGTAATCAGAACTCAAAAAACGATCAGTATCAACTGACTAATGAGTTTGTCCCTATTTTCTTGAATGTAACTTAAAGAGGAACATTTGATCACTACCAAATTTCTAAAGGGAATACCATTTCAATGTTAAGACTAATGAGACTAGTTTAATCTCATCCCTATAAACAAATCAGCTTAAGCCTAATGAAATCTTATTTTTGTAAATTAATGCACAAAGGAAACAGTTCAGTGTAAACAGACTTGTAGTATACATTGTTTAGAGACTATTGACTTTCAAATTAGCCTGCTTTTCAAACATTGCACGTCAAAAATATAGTCAAAATGCAAATGTAGCATAAACGGCTCTATAATAAATGCTCATTCAACATTTATTCTTCCTCAAATCATCTTTTAAAGCTCTTTCATGCTAATGTCTAGAAGATTTGACATTAGAAAAATTGCTTTGACATGCTAAGGGGCTCCAAGATTAACAAAAAGAGAAAGAACAAGATAAAGCTTTCAAAAGACCTATTTCAGAGGAATTATTACTTCCTTTGAAAGTCTTCCAAGGTTGCAGTGCATTTAAGCTTGTTGGCATACATGTAAATGAAGGACTACAAAAGTATTCCAATAAATACAACTTGAATTAAACCTTCAGGCTAATGTTAAGGAATGAGGATAAAGGCCAGACCCCAGGCTGGCAACAACTAATTTTAAATGGGTTCTTTATTTGAGGACATCAGTAAGGGAGCATTATTTAAAAAAAAAAAAAAGAATAAAAATATCAATACGAGACATTATAAATGTAATTCCCACATAAAATGGCTTGGACTGATGGACCTTTCTGATTGAGCAACTAGCTTTCTAAAGAGGCATACTAATGTACTACAAGCCATGCTGTAAAACATAACCTCTCCATACATAAAAGCATCCCAATTCTCCACCAGTCTTGATTTCAGAAGAACTGAAAGACAGTGGGGATGTAGTTATCAAGAAAGAAAAATTATTTTGACTTGTAATCTTTAAATTGTGATTTAGCCCTCTAGCCCTTTGACACCCAAGTGAATGTGATTAGTGATATTCCAGGTGCAGTTTTCTCTTCAAGGGTCATTGGGAAAACATCCCAGAAGAGAAAGACCATTCAGCTGCAAGGGTTTGCATTTGCCCAAACAAAATTGACCATCAACCCAATTCTACCATGTCTTTCCAGGCAGAGCTATTCAAGAACTTTAGATTAAGAACAGATGATAGAATTAATAAAACAAGACCAGATTTAAACAAACAACAAAGAGTGGGTGTCTGATTTGGGACAGACAATAAAAATGAAACCCTATGACCAAAACTCTGATCAGAAAATCTCTTCCTTAGCCACCATATAGCCCAAAGGACATCAAATTCCAAAGACAGCTTTTTTTTAGTGTAAAATTTTCTAGGTGTCTAATGTTAAAGCAGGAACCAGCAGCTACAAGAGATCATGCTGCAAGACAACCTTCCATAAGGATCACAATTTTCCCTAAGCAGGCTGCTTTGGAAAAATAGTTTATTAGCATTCTAAATTTACATGAATGTCAGTAGATTTTTTTAGAATAACATATTGCAGAATATTTAGTGATGTATCTCCAGGAAAATATGATTTCAGAGCAACAACTAATGGAGAACACCATCTTCATACATTTTCTTTTTCTAAAGTGCCTCAAAAGTATATGCCACTTTCATATGCCAATCACCTGCAAAATCTCTCCAATTAGCACCTATACTGTCTACAGCTATGCATTTATAACCTCATTACATACTTACCAGGATGAAGTCAGGGTAGTTTTTTGATGGGGGGTTAACCATCTCTCTATTCACCAATGTTGACACATTAATAAGTTCATTTATTACTGCAGAGAGTGCTAGATGAACTGAACTCACGCAATTTCCTATGAGTAGAATCAGAAATAGCAATGTCCATGCAGAAAGCTGGGCAGGCTTCCACCAGGTCAGTGATCAACTACCCTGCTAAGAGATCTTAGTGCACATATCTAATTGATTTTCCCAATTAAAAAAAATTTAAGACCCATTATCTCCAGTAGAATAATGAAATTCAAACTTTTAAATAAATTGACCATTGAAAGTGTTATTATTAGATGAGATATTAGGGGGATGTTTTTTACAAAAAGAGTGGTGAGGTGCTGGAACAGGCTGCCCAGAGAAGCAGTGGATGCCCCATCCCTGGAAGTGTTCAAGGCCAGGTTGGCTGGGGCCCTGGGCAACCTTGTGTAGCTCCAGGCCTGAAGTTGGTGGCCCTGCCTGTGGCAGGGGGGTTGGGGCTCTATGATCCCTGGGGTCCCTTCCAACCCTTGCCATTCTATGATTGTAGCTTAAAGTGGAAATAGTTTGTCACTGCAACATGACAGGTTCATATCGTCCTGCTGGCAGGACAGACAGAGTCATATACAGGTAACATAGAGAACAACAAATCTCTCTCGTTTTAACCTTACACATTTTAATTCCTCCCCAGAAATAACACTTGATATAATGAGAGAATTTTAGATGCAAATCTATAGATTCTTTTTCTTAGCTCACTTATTCTCAAGGGAAGGTAGAAAAGGTTCCTGAAATGAACGTAAGGCTGACAGCATTTGCTTTGGTTGCACTCATATTCCACCTGAACACTGAACCATGAAAAAAAATGAAGCTCTTTGATGTAGTCTTGCATTCATCTGCCTGTAACACAAAATGTCTGGAGCAAAACATCTTCTAAGCAGCTAGTTTCTTATACTGGTAGCTCACCTGAGACTTTGCTGAGCTGAGAATTAAAAAGAGATCATCTCCATAAAAATCTGCTTTTGGATGGTAGCTTTGATGGTCCAAATAAGTTTTATAATAGCAATTTTTATTTAAAAGTGGCCTTCTTATTCCTGAAATTTCATGCACTGTGATAACACTGCAAAGAAGCACTTTAGAATACTTCCCATTATGCTAGTCACTCACCACACAAATGCAGAAACAACTTTTGCTGATGTAAATAATCATATATTATTATGATATAAATAAAAATGGCTGACTGATGCACAACATGCTGAGCAGACAGGGGAATGGTTCTAGAAAAGGTAACAAAATGCCATGCAACTAAAGTGTTCAGTAATGCAGCTGTATGACAAGGTTTCCAACAAAGTTATTGCCTCTGAGGTGTAAACCCCCATGGATTATAAACGGGAGAGGAAGGGAGGGAGAAGGGGGTAGAAGGGTAAACCCCCGCGGATTATAAATGGGGGAGGAAGGAAGGGGGAAGGGGGGAGAAGGGTTCTGCTGCTTTCTCTATTTGGTCACCTCTAGTACACTGCATTCACTTAACCAGGTTATCATTCCAGAACCTCCCAGTAGAAAAGCAGTTCTTTTTCACTTGCTTAATCTGGCCCTTACATTTTCATCCTGACCTCACACACCTTTAGGAGCACTCCTATCACCTGGTCATGCAGCAAGATCTGCATTAGACCCCATTAGGACTCTACACTCAAGAGTTTCTCTGGGTCTCGGTAAACTACAACTTTACTTTTGTCTTGTTTTCCTTTGGAAAATTATAAAGGGGCTCAGTCCACAGTAAAAATTTTAGTCCAAGTTGAAAATAGAGACTCTGAGCCTTACTGACCAACTGGAGTTTGCAGCTAGGCACAAAATTATCTACAGCTCAAAGAGAATTTATGAACTGTACATAGTTAGATACTAGAAGTTACCAAAGTCTAAATTAATTCTGACCATGACTCTTGCTGGATACTTTCAATCTCATGCTTTTTTTCTGCAACTACCATAGAAAGAGGCAATGTAACAGGCACATTTTTTATGCCACCACCACACATAATTAACAGCACAGTCGCTAGTCATTCTCCTCAGAACTTCAGTGCATTCAGCATCTGGGCTCAGCGCCTGTGCCACAGACTCCTTCCTGCACTCTTGGGATCCTAATTACCTTTCCACATGCCAAAAAGTCCTCGTGGCTCTTCTAGGTCATCAGAAGGCACTTCTACCACACCTATGGCTGTGCTATTCTTTTCTAAATCAAACAGTCCAGTGGAGAACTGGTACAGTCAACCATCTTTTACAGGACACTGAGAAATGTCTTGGCAAAAATTTTAAGGATCACTAACTACCCTTGCAGGAATGCAATGACCCCTATTCTGAAATCACACTTATCTCAAGCCAAATTCAAATGAAAATAAACACAATTATTTACTAAGAAACATCACGACCATTCACAATTTAGTAGCATCAAAAAGCAAAGACACACTGAAAGAAAGAGCTAAAAGGAAACACTTCATCCTCTCTGCATCTGGCTGACCAGTCATAGGTGCTCACCTGCCCCCAGAGTCAGGGACTTGGTCTACACTCATTCACAGAAGGGAACTTCTACACTCACATAACTCTGCAGGGGACTCAGAGGTGGGGAAGAGTCCTTCAAATGTAAATAACATCCTTCCATTTCCCTGCAAATACAATCATTTGGAACACTTTAATCTGTTCAGGAGAGACTTTTGACCCTCTCTTCCTGGATTATCAGATGCCTTCCTAACTCCTGTGCCTAAAGGCAATACCTACTTGCAGAAGAATAAAAGAAATTTTGCCATTAAATAAAGCAATACAAATCTCTCAGTGATAAAGTTTTCCATATATTTAGCTATTTCATATACATTTGAAAACTGAAAAACACACTACTAAAAATATGCAAGTCAATTAACATTTAGTTCAACATACCCCAGTTTGATTAAACAGAAGACAATGTTTTGGCATAGCAACAGGCTTGAGATGCTTGATCTCAGTTCAGTTTTGCAGAGATACTATGACACCATTTAAGTAGATAATTAAGCAAATATAATCACTTCAGCAAGACCAGATATGTATGACAAAGTTCAGATGCCCCATCCATATTTGCAAGAAATCTTTTTCTCTCTCATTCTCTCACTGTTTCTGGGAAGAAGCAGTCTCCATATTATAATTACACTAAGTTACAGAGTCATTGCATATCTCTTATCTTACCATAAACATTATCCTAGAGCCCCACTCAGCTGGAATCAGGGCAGCAGCTTCATAGAGGAGGCCATGAAACACCTTTAAGAATTAATTCAAGCTATGCAAAGACCATTCTGAAGCACCTGCATTTTACTACTCTTAGAAAAAGTGAGTTACAAAGCAATATATGCTTTGATGCAGTTGTCCCCAAATCCCTTGCCAGCCTTGAGAATCTTAAGTATTTTGTCAGGGTTACTTGATAGAGGTGAAGAATTCTCTCACTACTACTTCTTCACCAAATAACTCATTTGCTGAGAGAACAGGCAGGTTTTTTAAAAACAACCCCTGTTAACTTTACTGCAATTTGATCACTGAGGGTTTTCCACATTCCATCCTTATGCTCTACTTCATCAGGCTAGAACTAGTCAGTGTTCAGGCAATCTTGCCACTAGAAACAGCCACGTTGAAGGCTATACTGTTAAGCAATATATATTCACACAAACACACACAAAATCAAATTCACAGCTTAGCAGACACTATCAATTTTAAAAATGCATCTGTAAACATGAACAAGTATCCTCAAAGAATGATTGCAGTTATCAAGCTTATTATGGTACTGTGAATTGCAAATCATCTGACTGTAAACCAAGTCTATGTTAGTGAGTGTCAAGGTAGAAATACATCACAAAAATACTCAGGGAAATCAATCTAATAGAAAGAAATTCAAATCTGCAAAAAAGGGTACTCTGCACTATGATTTAAAGAAGTTAGTCTCTTACGCTTCAAAATTCTGTTTCTTAGATACACAAAACAAGATCATGGGGGACCAACATCTAGATGCTTAGTACCAAGAATTCTTATAATCATGTCTTTCTTTCTAAAACTGACTCATAAGGTGCTTTCATCTGTGGGTGCTACCTATTTTTCCTAATTAGCAGTTTGAAAGAGAATGCCAGAGTTTTGTAATGCATAGAGAATGCTTTTTTTCTCATCTCAGTCTGTTCCAAGTGTCCTGTCAACCAGCAAGAACCTTTGAAGTTGTTCTGTGACTCTATCCCTTGAATCACAATTACATATAAATGCTGTTACTCATTCTTATGTTTGGCTCCTATTTTCCCTGGTTCCTGAAGCAGTTATTTGTCTATTTGAAAATATTCTCTGTCCATCCTTCACCATATTCACAGAAAAGTTAAAACCCAAGAACTAATTTAACATATAATTAGGCTGCACATAGAATAAAACCTTCTTACAATTATAAAGAGGCAACATTACCTTAAGCAAAAATCTGATTAACTGAACGGCACCCCTCTGATACAGTAGCATAAGCCCACAGTTAGTGGAACATGGAACAGGCCTCCTTCTGCTGGACACCAAGCAAGTGCAGTTCCCCGTCTTTAAACATCACTGCACACTCACCTGCACCCCAGTCACAGAATCATAGAGCAGCCCAGGTTGGAAAGGGCGTCAAAAGATTACCTGGTCCAACCTTTATCTAAATAATTGCAATGTCTCTCAGTAGAGAGTGTTTTCTTTCAGACTTTCTTATTTGCAAGAGCAAGTCTGTTGTGGACAAGGAAAGATAATATCAACTAAAAGCAGCAAAGTTCTACTAAATGCAGAGACTCCCCCTTCTGTTGGCCAACATTCATCAGGCAGTAATGGTGGCTCGTAATTTACTGTAGCAGTCTTGACAGCTACCACAAGACTGGAAGGATTAGTCTCTCATACCTGTCTGACAGCCTATGCAAAACAAAGGGAACTTCTCAGCTGTCCATCTCAGTTAACAGGTGCATCTGTCAAGAGTTGTGCTGTTGACAATCTCAGAAAAGTCACTAGCAAATAGCTTCGTTAGAACAGGCTAGAGAACTTAATTCACAGATGAGTAGGGCTTCAATGTGCACTAGAAGAATTTCCAGCCCATAAGTACTGGTATCTCAAGCTCTAGTAAATACTTCAAGGCCCAGTAACATTAACACTGTTCAGATGTATTTCCTGTGGCTTAGCATGTTACAATTTCTGAGAACTGCTGCAGAATTCTCATTTTCTAGTAAAATTTAAATATGACTTTTGCCTACCTCAAATATTTTCTGACTAAAACTTCTTCCTCAGGCAACTGTTATATCTTAGTCCTAACTAAAAATATGGCAAGACCCTTAGGAATTGAAATCTGCTTTACTGTTTAAGGCTTGGAACTTAAAACCACTGTGCACAACAGTTAAACTCTACACAGTTTATAACTCTGGCTAGAACTGTTTATACTGTTCTGTGACTAAGACAAAATGAACTGGGCAGAAAAGAATAAACTACTTCAGCCTCAGAGTGGGCACAGTTACGCACTGGTGTCTTGTTTGAATGAATTTATTGTTTTGTCTTTTTACAAACACACAGTGTTATAAATCAGCAAGCACCATAATATGCCATCTCTGAGAAAGCTGTGCCCACCTTTCCTTGCTAGATCAACAGCTTTATTTTAAGCTATTATAGGAATTAGGTTTATATAGTTTGTATACAAGAAAGAATAAACAAATGAATACAGAAATGTGTATGCTATGAAAAATATCTGTGGGTTACTTTTTCTGATGGTTTTTAAAAGGAAAAAATGGGATGGCATGGGCTCAGCAAGAAAAACAAGATAGTGAAAAAATAGAAAGCCCTGAAGTTTCCATTGGTACAAGGTTAAGTAAAATTGTTGTCACTGTAGTGTTGGAAATCTTTCAAGTCCCACGTTAAATATCAGTGTCAGAGTGGTCTGGTTTTCTTCTGGAATAGAGTTTTCACAAGAAGGTAGGAGGTGGTACAGCCAGGACAGCTGACCCAAACTAGCAAAAGGGATATTCCATACTATATGACATCATGCTCAGTATATAAATGGGGAAGCTGGCCACTGAGAAGGGATTGCTGCTTGGGAACAGTCCTGAGTTCCAGGCAGTGAGCACATTGCTTTTTGTATCGCCCACTCTGTGTATCCTTTTATTAGCATTGTTATTATTTTCCTCTTCCTTTGCTGTCCAATTAAACTGTCCTTAGGCAAACCCACAAGCTTGGCCCTTTTCCTCTGATTCTGCTCCCCATCCCACTGGGAAGGCAGGAGGACTGAGTGACCGCCTGGTCCTTAGTGGCTGCGGAGCTAAACGATGACACAGAGTAAAGTCTTGAGCATTTTATAACGAGAGGCTTTATGTTGGAATAGCTACATTTCCACCCTGCAATGCCTGTTGCCACTCTTAAAGTGAAAGATACCACATGTAGCATATAGCTCTTCCTTGAAGGAGAGGGACTACATTTGTTGAGAGACACTCAGACTTGTCATAAAGCACTACCACACACCCTTCAGTCTTCCTAATAAACATTCTGCCTTCATTCTGCAGCCACTTATGGTATAATTAAACAGCTCTTGTCTCTTGTCCAAACATCCATTGAAAGACTTCAAACAGCAAGAGGGTAAGTTGACTCTACAAGAGTGACGAGGTGCAATAATAGAACAAAATCTTTATTCCTGACAACACAGTAGTGCCTAGAAAACATGGCATTCTGCTCCTTCAGGACAAGATGACTAATCTTCCAGCTTGATCAGCTGTGTATTGCAACAGTAAAAAACCTTCCCCCCCACCCCTTGTTTGTAGTGTAGTAGAAAAGCTTTCATGGTCTTAACAGCAACCATAGAAAAGCAGCTTTTTTTATCCCAGTGTTCTGATGCCTCCCAGTTCTGCATTGCCATTCTGTTATGTGAATCAAGCCAAAAAATGTTGCTACACAGCCATTCCAAACACTGGAACAAATTCAGTATATCCTATCTTCAAATCCTTCCTATATCTGTATGTGCACCTCTGCAAAGACAAAGTTGCCAAGCTAAACCAGTTCCACTGTTTCCCTCCAGCTGCAAGTGCACCATCTTGCTCATTGTCTACAGCAGGTTCTGCATGCTAACCACTCCTCCAAAACACAGAGAATTATGGGATGTTAGAGGGAATCATAAGGGTTTTATAAGATGGACTATAGCATTCTTCAGGTAGCAGTGACACCCCACAATGGACAGCAGTAAAAATCCCAGTGTCTATAGTGGAGGATGAGAACACCATGCCAGAACATCTGGAACATTTCCTAGCTAATTCAAAGCACTGCAGTGCTCTCTGAAAACCTGACTTAAAAACATACCTGAACAAATTTAAAAGCAGTGTCAATATGCTTTCCATCACACGCTGCTGGACAAAACATAAGCAAACTAAGCTGGGGGGACATCTCCATCTGGACAAATGATTGCATGTACAGAATGAAGGCATTCAATGTTTTTAAATAACATGCCAGCATAGAGAAAAGGAAAAAGAAAAAGTCCCTGGCTCTCAACAGTGCTTGGTCAAATAAGCAAGACTCAGAAATTAAGTTCTAACCATTTTTTTTCCTTTTTCTACATTAAAAGAGGAAAAAAAAAAAAAAGAGAAAAAACCTAGCAAATGGCTGTATGAACCTCTAAGATTCCTTGAAGAATCTCAGTCTCATGCTGTGTCTGATACTTACAACATTCTGCTTAAATGGAATAGGCTGAGATAATCTGTGTAGTATTTATAAATTTGGTCAACAAAGACTGGAAGTAGAACACAGATCATTTGAGAATTATTTGTTTAGACTGAGATGAAACTTTGCTCAGATCTTTTACCCGACCACTTTTATCTTAGTGTAAATACTACTCAAACATAGTCATGACTCACTGAAACACTAGAATACTTTGACTAGCTGTGAGTTCATGTGACAAAGGAAGGATGTGGTCTCCAAAACAATCACTGTTAGATAAAAATTTATTTGTATTTTTTTCCTGGTACAAAAGATATTCACCTGAAATACATTTTCCAAACAACAGATACTACAGCACTGCATCTTGACAAAATACCCAAACAAACATTCTGTGATGGCAAAGAAATCAGGACTCCTTTTTTCATCATCTCTGAGCAAACATAAGTTGCCATCATTTCCTCAATTTGTAAATGCATGTATCCACTATGATGTCAAATCCATTTCCCATAAAATCCTGTGGTCTGGAGACACTGTCTTCCTTGTTATTTCCATGCTTCAGCTTTGTTATTTCTATACTGTTCTATTTTTTTACAGGACTCCAAAGCCAATGCTTGAAAATTCTATGATGCATCAAAAAAAATCCACTTTCTTTCCTTTTTTTAGGGGAGTGATCATTCTGGTCATTCATGTTTCATTTTAACATCAGTTGTGGGCATATGCCATAAAATACTTCAACCTTAACAAATTTCTGGTCCAGGTATGTCTTATTCATTTTGATCCTTCATCCACATGGTTAAGGATTTAATCATGGGAGTAATCCTCTTCATTTAGTTGACCGAACTTGGTTCACTGGGCTCTACATTTGTAAATATCTGCATCTAAACCTCTTAATTTTTCAGTAAGGTAACATAGATACACTTATTCTCTGAATTTCCTTTTGAACAGTGGTTTCATTTTCAATACAGTATTACACTTTCTTTTTTTCTCTTTGTTGTGCCAGAGTAAAAGAAAGCTCCAAAACCCAAAAAAAACCAACAAGCAAAGGCAAAAAAAAATTTGCACACATCAGTGATCCACCTGAGAGTTCAAAAATGTGTGAACAAAACACAGGAGGAAAAGAAACAGCATAAAGGACTTTGAAAAAAAAATTAACAGGCCACAAGAAATTTAAAGGAGAGGAAAAAAAAGTATTTTACTACAAAGTTTCACAGAAATAGGATATTGTATAACTTAAGAAGGATTTGTGAACAGGTAAGGATTGCAACAGATTGGTTTTACTTGTGCATGTCTTGCTAGCAGTTGCCAATTATGAGAAAAGAAATTACTAAGATAATTTAAAAATTCAAACAATGCATGGTCAAATTGGGAGGATTTGATGTACAAGGTTATTCATGATTTAAATTTCACAAGTAGCAATATTTTAGTAGGTTCTTTATATGACATGTTAAATCAGATTGGTGCTCAAATGGTCCTTCATTTTTGTAAACAGGACTGAATGAAAGCCAAACTACACGGAACAACTAGAAACGAGTTAGTTAATGCAGTGCCTAAGCCAAAGATATTGATGTAATTTTGTTATGTAAATGTTAATATTTGAAAAGCATTAGATAACAAGTACAGCAGAGAGGTATTCCTATTCACACCACAGGATTATTCACAATACTGCAAATAGCAGCTGAAAAAGCTCATTTCATACAAGCTATTTCAAGAGCTGTAGTTTTGTATCCTAAACCATCAGCCATATGCCACTGTAACGAGACAAAGTGTTTTTCCTTAGAACATTATAGTAATGAACAACTATTCATATGCCAGTATGGAATTATGTTTATCTTGTATGTGGGAACTGTACAGAAAAATAACTCATTTCAATAAGAATAAAACAGTAATAAACATACCGTATCTATATCAGCAGCTGTTGATCTGAATCTCCTTAATGGTCATGCTAATATAAGACCCAAAACACAGTCCCCCTTTAACTAGAGTAATTCTGTGAAGCAAATACAGAATCTTAGTCATGAAAAATGATGAAGTGATGATTATCTTTTTCACTCAAGAGAATAACTATAATAACTTCCCAGTCCTTGCCTTTTGTGAAAAAAATAACAATCACCACTAGCTATAAGTAAAATATCCTAATTTCCTGCCATGCCTGTAAGCAAAGGGATAAAATAATGAGAAAGCAAAGTAGACACTTCTGTGGTAGGAAGATATAAGACAATCCACAATCCCATACAGTAGCACTGCTGATAAATGACTATCATACAGTAGTCCTTTGAGTAATTTTCTTTAGGATGACAAAGTACTGCTGCTGAATTCACAAAAAAGTTGTTTGTCCACTGAATGCAGGTACACCATTTAAAACGACAGAATAAGCTAAGCATCAAGGTCTATGAATATTATTTCCAGTAGAGCTTCGTAGAGATTTGAATTTCTAGTTCCAGCAAATGAAGTGATTGCAAATAATAGCAGCTATTCTAATGTACAGCATGTGCTTGAGTCTTTGAATTAATTGTTTTGCCTCTGTGAATGCTGGGGCACAGTAAGTGGTACCTCCAAGAAAGTCAAATAATTTTTCAGAAAGGGAGGAGGGAGACAGTCAGAAATTACTAGCTAGAAATCACTCCTATACCATACAGAAATAGACAGCAGGATGTACAGTTAAGTTAAAAGGTGATGAGACAAGTAGATACTGTAAGAAACGCCCTGCAACGTTCAGGAAAGAACTGTGGGGTGGCTGCACTGCAAACAAAGTACGTAAGCAGGCATTTCCTTTGTCAGCCAAAGGCTAAGCTTACATAATTATATAGCCCTTTCCTTGTTTATATTCCATATTCATTGCCTGCCTGATATTACTAGGCATGAGAGGTATACTAGAAGCTCAAAATTTCTAATAATACGGAGCCCTCAGCTGCTTGTTTAATTTCAATTGTTTTGTGGCAGTCACCGTATGCGCTTACCCTAATTCAAATGCTCCCGCTGTGCACAGTGCACACTTACAAGATCAAAGCCTTACAATAGATGATGTGAGTTAGTAAACTTCAATTTTAATATTTTAGAAGTGGGACACATTTTTAGTGGCCTCATAAAAGTAAGCTTTCTGAGTACCATCTGCACCCACAACACCACATTCATGCAGGGAGATGTTTCAGGTCTTCAACTACATTCTGTTATGTCAGCAATACTATGGCTGAAGCCTCATGGTAAAACATAGAGACTGTTTGAGGGATTATTGTTATCCATCTCATTATAAATGATGGGGTTCCTACCCCCATTGCCAAATTTATTTCAGGATAAAATTTGCAGTATGTATCACAAAAGCCACAACACTGCACACTTCTGTGACTGGAGATCAGTAAGCTCAGCCAATACACTGTTCCTGCTTAACTTGAATTATTTTATGCTTTGTCATTAGCTTATCTTTACTGAATCGTGTGACAGAAGAGGGTTATTTAAATATTTAATCACTTAGGAGTTGGTCCTGATGATCCTTACGGGTTCCTTTTACCTCAGCATATTCTGTGATTCTAGCTTCAAACGTGCCATAACAGGAAAGTGTCAACAGTTGGGCAGTAGCTTCCAGAATCGTGACATGCAGGTACACAGAGAAGGGAGGGATCACTTCCAGCAGTGTTCTCTCAAAACACCAGTAAGGAAAAAGGCCTTTCTAACGTAGAGACATGTATATTAAAACAAACAAGTTAGCCATGTTGCATTAGTAGAATGGAAACTTTTTAATTTTATTCTAACTTTTTTTCCAGGTCCCCAAAACATACCTGAGGTTTCTATTGAAAGATTTGAATAGTCCGATTAAAGTGTGAAAATCAATTGTAGGCATGAAGAAACACCCTTCACAGGAAGGGGAAACTAGACATTTGGTCAGTAGTTTGATTTAATAAAACAGCAGTAAAATAGTGGAACCAAAAGGAACTGACATAACTAATCTTTTAATCCTGTCTTCTTCTATCCATTTGTGTACATAATAAAGGAGGTTGACAATAAGCCATAAAAATGCATATGTTGCCCAGCAGGGTTTCCATTTTGGCCACTCTTATATGCTTTGGAATTGAGATTTTTCTCATTTTTTCAGACTGAAAGTGGTCAAAATGTTCTATTTCATACAAGCTGTAGTTCTCTCTAGCATAGGCCTTTGTTGGTATATGAAAGAACAGAAATTGAGAGTCCAAAATAAAGAAACACATAAAAAGAAAGAATGCAGAAACAACTCAAACACTGATCAACAAATAAAAAACCCTGTGTATTGGCACCTGTAAAACAGATTGACAAACTTACCCAGATAAATCTGAACTAGTTTTAAAATCAGAGAAAAACCTGCATAGATTCGATAATAGTAAAAATTTACTTCAGTTAATCCTTAAGAAATGTCTTGCATAATATTCATGATGTATAGATAGGTGTGATTAAGTAGTTTGGTTAAAAACTATGCAACACAATCTTCCTAAAATTCAGGAGCCTGCTTCTCTTGATGATTGTTATGGCTAAATTATTACTGTTATCTCCATTACAGCATCACTTTACTAAGGAGAAAAAAAAAAAAGAGAATAAACTTGGTAGCTAAACAGATTGCTCCATAGAATCATTTTGCTCAGCTGATCATCCTTCCTGTGACACACATTTGCTTGAATCCTAAAAACACTCATTCCTTTAAGCCAGTACAAACACAAGAGCAAAGTAGCAGTACCACTGACCTTATCTTCAGCTCTGCAAACAGTTAGGCAGGTGGTTCCTAGAATTAATGCATAATTAGTTAACGTATTCCAGAAGCATTTTCCACCATCTAAAAAAAAGCTAATTCCATTTATCAGTGGCAGTTCATTATTTTTCATATAGTTGTAAAAGATGTAAGCACCTTCTTCCAAACTGAAACCAAATTACCCATTTTTCCTCCATTTAAATTCTTATGTTTCTTGCATCAATATTTGCAGACTGGACTCTGCTAGACTGTTCGAAATTCTGCTCTAGATTCAGTTCCCAAGTTCTTTCCCTTGAAATCCTCATTTTTCCCCATCTCCTTATTATACCTAATTGTCAGAGAAGTTGCAGCAGGTTTTGTGACAATTTGATACCTATGAAACAGCTAGCAGCCTTCTCCAGTAAAACAGGAATCTGTTTCTAATACAGAAATGTATTTGCTTTTATAAACTCTGAGTTTTGTTGTTGTGGTGGTCAAAGCAGAAATACTCTCAGTATAATTAAATATGGTTTCAGTTTGCCAAAAAAGGAGTTAGTTCTGCTCTTGAAAATCATGATAGAGGTGTATAAAAGTGACACCTCCTTTCTAAAAGAAAAACCAACAAAACAACAAAAAACCAAACCAAGAAGAACCTATCCGGTCACAGGACTGCAAGGAACTCCAGCTATTTTATTTAATTCCAAGAACTCATTTTTGCTGCATTTTAGCCTACAGAACCATATAGGTAACATTATACAAAAACAGACATCTCTCTCTTTTAATGCATCAACCAAACAGAATTGCTACTATTTCTTCTCCTTCCAATAGTGCCAAAGAGTTTGCACAACTGCTTCTGCAAGCAGAAAGTGAGAACAATGATCTTGTACAGATGTATCCGAAATCAAATGATGATGAGAGACTAAAACTGCAGATTTCAGAAAGTTTCCCCAATATCAACAGACAGGCATTTTATACCATGATTCTCCAAATCATCAATGAGGTAGAATGGGATACAGCAGCTTATATCAGTGGCAGACTTTGTCCACAGTAGGACATCGATATTTAGTTCGACAAGCAAGGTAAATCTTTTTATACATTTGTTACCAGACATGTCTATGTCAGAGATAGGAGCAACTGCCAGTATTTTATAAAGATGGATTATCAGAAGGTACCATTACATTACACCAGCACTTCTGTTTTATTATTATTACATTGTAGAAATATGAAAATGTACCACCAAAGGTTATTAAATTAATTATATATAATTTCCTAGTTTGCTTTCCACAAATATCTCTGTGTCATTACCAAATCCACACAGAACACCACCACAAGCAGGACACTGACAATTAAAAAAAAAAAGATTGGTTCAAATACTCAGTTAATAGAAGACAGCATAGCTCCATTCAGTTAAAACAGACTACGATCAAGTTAAAATAATTTATAGCAGCTATAGATACGCCTCAGAAAGACATACAGCTCATGGGATGTTTTATTGTTCTGCCAACATCTGTTTCATTTCCATTTCAACTCCCCTTAGTAAATTATTCTTGTGTTCATTAATTTATTCCCCACTCAAGATCTGTGAAAGTCACCAATGATTTGGGTCACTCCATTGTCAGACACCTTAAAAGGATTCATGCAGTGGGAGTTAGGTATGTGATGCCTATGGCACTCACAAGAATCCCATCCTGATGCTACAGAGTACTTTTGAGCAGCTCTAGAAGATTTATCACTGTCTGATTTAACTGCTGTTTGCAGTCATGTCTTAAGTAAAGGATTATATTTGTACCACAGTTCAAAGAAAGCATATATATTCTGAACTCCCAGAGATCATCCAGAAACCATGCATTACACAATTCAAGTTTTCAACCATGTGTACCTATTAGTAATCAAGCCAACCTCATTTTGATGGCATGAGGAAACAGCTTACATCTACCCAGAAGCAGGACCGAAGTTCAAAAGCAGAAGTCCATGGATGGGCCTTTAGTTCTTACTTCCTCTTTAAATATCTTCAAATATATAAACAATTGGCAAAAAGAAAAAGAATTCTTTGATACAGCAGCACAGAGGAAAAGTATTCAGAAGAAGGAAGAGGAAGGCAAGTCACTGAAGAAAATTTCAAAAGGATTGTAAAAAATGCTTGGGTTTATGCTTTGAAATATGTTATGATTTTGTGAGACTTAGAAGACTGATAATAAGAGACTGAAATAATCCATAATTAAAATTGTTAAAAAGTAACAATACATAGTTTCAAAATCTACACATGCCTTGAAAAAATACATCAACTAAACTGAAATGCTCCATGATTGCAGTGTTTAAGACAGCTGCTCACTTCCAAAAATTTATCAGAAGAAAAAAGGCTTATTAAAACTTATTACTTAGTTCTAACTCTGTATATAACACACCATTCCTCTTATTAAATCAAAAATCCTTTTTTTAAATAAATCACAAAATATTTGTGTGTTCATGTATATTTGTGTGCTTGTATGTATACCCTTATAAATATAAAAAGCAAATGAGCATTAAAAAGCTGAAAAGTTCTAAAGTATTCTTTAAAAGGGGACTACTAAACACAGTCTGTGTGTATAGCCATAAGTCAAACAGCTCCTGAGCAGATACCTTTTTTTCTGTTAATTCTCCCATTTGTGTCCCAATCTTTTACCTCACACAATGCCACTTCCTTCCCCCACCTGGTCAGGGCCAGATGTGTGCATTATTTAGAGCACAAGAAAAATACCCACCCTTCCTCCTGCTGCCTGGGTTCAGGCATTCAGACACAGACACTGCCCGGCCCTCAGCAGCCAGACCAGCAATTACAAAGGAAGTGCAGATCCAGATCCTATTAAATGAAAGCCTCTGCCTGGCTTTGCAGAATGAGCATGTTTCCCACATACATCCACACTTGTGTATCTTGGTGACTATCCACAGAAATAAATAGCATGTCGCTGACACAAAGCACCAACACCATTCTCCCCACCACATTTTGCATCCTGGGTCAGCATACTGAACTCAGTCAGTTTTCCAATGTAGGGATCACGACTCTTTCATTATGCACAAAGATCTCTCTCTACCCTGATTCTCAAAACACACACCCACTTTGTCTGAAGTCTGGGGCATGGGGAGTCAGCTAAAAGTAGATATCTTGAAGGGAAATTTTCAAACCAAGCTATTGAACTGTAGGAAAGTTGTCTGCAAGAGTTAAGAGGTATTTTCTAATGGGAAATTTCAAGCAAGCTTCATGACAAGTAGCTACTGGAACTGCCTAAAGGATGCATGCATTTACAAAACACTATTTCAAATGCCACATCTGAGTGTCTGTAGTGTTAAAATACAAACTGGGCTGAAGACTTATGAAGCAGATCACTATGTCAAATTTCACCCAAACTGAAAAAGTACTTAAGATACACCACCACACTTATCTTTAGAATACATTGGAAACTGTCCTGTACAAATCTAAGACAGCAGGATGCAGTCAGAGAGGTCAGTAGCCAGCAAACAGAAAATGCTGAGAACCCCCAAGAGCAGTGCAGTGCCCTATGCATGTGGCTGGGCACCAGCCAAGCTAACTCCACTTGTGACCGTTTCTCCTACCTCCTCCTATCAGAAGGCACTTAAAGATTGCAGCTAGGGTCCTATAGTATACAATTAAACAGAAACTAGGAGAAAGGAAACAGCCTTTTTGCTATACACTCACACAAAACCTCTTGACAGCCTCTTTCACAGAACACTTGCCTGAAAAAAATAACAAATCAAAATACACCTTCAAAATTCACCAAAGATGAACCTAATAACCCTGCATCTTATTCAGAAGGACACTACCACTCACACCTAGAACAGGGCACAATTCTTCTTGCTGGTAGTTAGCTGACTGGGACAGAAAATTCCACATCTCCCAGTTAAGTTATGGCTGGTTTTGAGTGTAGCTATTTAAAGCTGATTAACTTTGTAAAAACGCACGTGTTTCACAGGCTGCCAGAACTGGAATTTTAGTTTCCACATTGCTACTCCAATCCATATTTTATGGTGCATATCTTATTTTTTTGCTATGTAGTGTCATTAATCTGCTCCCTGGCTGTGCAGAATAATATCCCACAAGAGCAGGCTGCTTTTTGAATATTTTATTATCTCTCATTGTATTTCCAAACTAATATATATTTACAAATTCAACCTCCTACAGGCAGAACTATATTGTTTTCCCTCTATGTTTGAGAACCAAGGCAGAGATATCGAATATAAATAGAAAAATCTATCTACAGTCATTTGTGTTGAAAGAGAGAGCCAATCACATATCAAGCTGTGCAAGAAAAGAGGGGGGAAAAGGATTTGCATACTGCAAGAGATGAGAGAGGGGGAGGCACACAAAGGGGCAATATTCCTGTTGGAAGACATCTTTCATTTCTGTTGAAGGACAACTCTCTGTTCAGCATGCCTCTCTCATATCTGAACAGATCATATACGAGGGGAAGTGCACTGAAAGGGCTTGGCTGAGTATTTATACCTTACAATCCTGACTCCTTTCAAAGATTTTCCTCTGGTTGCCTTTTCTGGCAAAGAGATTATTTCTTCCCTTTTACCTGTAGCATTTTGGCAGCAAGAAGACTGAGAACCCCTTCCCCTGCTTCTCTCTTCACCTCAATACTAGTAGACAGTGTTGGCTCTAATACACTGAACTCCCAGTGGTTCCTCCACTGCAGGATACTCCTGTCAGACCACAGAACAAATGTGGACCTTTTCCAGTTTCTGACCAAGGCAAAGTTGAGCTTGAAGTTGTCTCCATACAGCAGAATACACTGCAGTATCTACTTGGTCCCCACCACTCAATGTAGAAAGAATGAAAATCCTCTTAAAGAGGGCAGGGGAGACATTCTTGTAGAATAGGTACAAGGCTTTGAAAGTGTTTTCACCATTCTGTCACAGATGCCCTGTGTGCCTTTGGTACTGAGGTCTCATTGAGTCTTCATTCCCTCTAAGACAACTCACTATATCTCATACAGCTATAGAGATCATACATGTAAAAGCAAGGGACTGGGAGATGTCTAGGAAGATAAGGGATGGTACATTCACTAGATGTACATGGACCTTGCCTCTATCTATCAGGGAAGCTATGCAGAAGCTGACAAAGGTGGAGAGAAAAATGCAAGTGGGGTTTTGCCCACTGGAGAGAAAAAAAACCAAAAAACAAACTACAACCAACCTCACCATGTCCCAAATTCAGTTTCTCTAGAATTCAATTTTAACCTTAATGTTAAAACCACTATAAATACAAAAAAACTATGAAAATTAAAATAATATGTACACTATGCATAGCACTTGCAAATCCTTTTCCTTTCACAGAACGGCAAGGGTTGGAAGGGACCCCAAGGATCGTAGAGCTCCAACCCCCCTGCCACAGGCAGGGACACCAGCCTCAGGCCTGGATCTACACAAGGTTGCCCAGGGCCCCATCCAATCTGGCCTTTTTAAAGGACTTTGATGCCATTCTTATGTCAAAGCACAGCAATCCCACTGCACAAGAGTATCCCAAGACTGTTATCTAAACCATGGAACTAAAGCATGTCAAAAATAGGTCATCTGATATTTAGAGACACATCTATGTCTGTATGTGGGACATGCTGCAGATATCAGATTTTCTGCCTTTTTGATCCATTCAAGATTTGAAGCTGTTCTTAAGCAGCTACTGATTTCTATTTTACAATTATATTACAAGTATCAAGTGTTTGATTGCTGCTTTAAACACTGCTCCCTATTCTTCAACACAAACACATGGGGACATACAATTAAACATGCAGGGTCCAGAACAGCAAGTCCAAAATTTGATGCATCTTACAGCATTTCACAGCAACTATGAGTATTTTATTCTCTACTAAAAAAACCCAAAACAAACAAGTTCAACATTACCTCTTCCCTTTTCAAATTAAATAACGTGACAGCTACTCAGCACCCAGGTCTGCAATTACATACAATTGCTATGGGGGAGAAATATTTCAGAGTATCAGGGGAAGGGTTGTACCCTGTCATACAAACAACTAATATTCAGCTAAGAGTTTCCTTTCTTATGGAAAAATATTTCACAATATCCTTTTACATAAATTGTAGGTTTTATTATTGCAGTTCCTTGTCAGATAACTGTTGCCTAAGTGTGAAATAAAAGAAAATAAATACTACTTATTTTTAATTACCTTTTTTCCCACCTTAGTCTTATTTTTCTGTCTTCAACAGGTTTTAAAATTAATAAGTACAATGATTTTTCCTTTGCTTCCTTTTTTTAAAATTCAGAACTCTATGCAAAGACACATTATTTGTCTCTGTGTCACTTGTACTTTATGGTCAGTGATCCTCATCCAGGACTCTGAGACCTCTGGAAATGTTTTTCTTGACTTAAATTGATTTTGGTTCACCTTAATGCCATCACTATCTCAGAAATACTGTACAAGAAACATGTTTACATTAACTCACTGTTCGAAAAAGTATTGTCCCCTCTGAGTATTTGAGAATTGATACAACACTTTTTTTAGATTGGACCTAATTATTACAGCTAATAATTCCTAATTAGCTAATATTTTTACACACACACACAAGTGCAATTACCTTTAGTACTGAACATTTAATTCATAGTAAAATATTTCCTCAAATGATCCACCTTCCATCTGACACTAAAGCCTACACAAAAATAGTATTTCGTAGCTCCTTATCTATTAAAAAGGGGGAATCATTAAAAATTTCACACAGTTTTTTGTAAGCTGGGGAGTTCCTCAAAATTATTTACAAATCAGACCAACTATCTCCACTCACCAAAATGAAAAAAGTAAAAAAAACCCAAACCATCACCAAAAACAACCCTCAGAAAGAATCAATTCAACACCATCTTAAAAAGCCATTTTTCATGCATTCCTGTTTCAAGGTGAATACCAAGAGTCTTTATCATTTTCTAAAAAGCAGAATAGAGAAAGAAATCAAGCCCCTGAACTAAACCCAACAAGTAACTTCGATTAACTTCCTTCCCATAAGGGAAAACTTATGAACTCATCTGTTTGAAACAACCTGTTAATTTTGAACTCACGTTATTTACTACTTTGAGTAAAAAAGACTTTTATTTAGGGATTTTTTGCTCAAGCTATACTTTTTCAATAAAGTTTTATCTCAGTAGCTTCTAGGAGTGAGCTAGCAATTGCACACTGTTGACAATAACAATAGTCTTCTCATGACTTTTCTAGTGCTGTTTTTTGATGTTACCTATCCTGACTTTTCCCCTTATTCCATTTGCTGCATTGTGGCTTTAAAGGGACAACTTTCTTGCAAAAGCTGTAAGTTACTATAGTTAACCTGCACAATTCTACATTGGGCAGGTTTACATACAACTAAGAATTGTATATTAGTGACAGATATTTGTCTAACACTTTTCTTGGAAAACTGCTTCTGTTTTCCAACATAACCCACACCATAACTTATACTATTTTTAAGTAAAATCAAAATAACAATAGGAAATATTTAGAAACTCCTGCAGATTATAATAATTAAAGCCTTTACTGACTTTACAGCATCAAGCTATCTGTCCTTGGGTAGAATTTTTTTTTAAGTTTAAAAAAGCACTAAGCAAATAGGATTTTGAAGTATACCTGTTCATTTTGAATGTTACTGATAGGTTAAAAAATATAATTACACAGTGAAGACGACAGAATTAAAAGTACTGTTTCCTCAGTTTGAACAAGAAAGTTAAATAATAGCACCAATATTCAAAGATTACTAGCATTAGTGTGCTGGAGTATGGCACAACACTGCTGGGATTTTAGTAAGCAAATATCCTAATTAAATGAACATTTACATCTTCTCTTCCCGATATACTGGAAATAAGCCATCTAAAAAAGAAAATACCTACGCACACACAGAATGGGTCACTGCACAGGAGAGAACTGGACACCAGATATTTCTGTTCCATCAGGAAAAAAGCTACACACATCAAAGTTGTATTTTTTTTTTTTTAATTCAATAATAAGGGCCCAATATAAAAAAATAAGATTATTGTATCATGATCTATTTGGCATTAAAGTTCACGAGTTAACTAAAATCCTGTGCCACTGAACCAGCAAGATTCCTGAAGTAACCTCTAAATTCTGGAATCATCCAGGATCAGAAAACTCACATACAGATGATCTACTAACTTATTTTATGATCCTATTTGCATTTTAATCTTATACAAGAAAAATGATTTTTAAAAATCCATTTGTGTCAAGCATACACTTGCAAAAGGGGTTCTGATTATGATACAGTATGCTACAATCACTTAATTGAATGGTAATCCTGCCAACATCGTATTTTCCTCTGTTTGCAAAGCTGTACAAAACTTGCTGGTTTGCTATTTCTAATGGCAGCATTGCCAGAGGCACTCACATGTCTCAAATGGCAACATCATCCATGAGCAAGTGCCTCTTGTTACAGAGACATGGGCACTTATAAACCAGGAGGTACACAACTGTAAAAAGGCTGAAGAGGAAGACACTTGTGACGTCCTTGTCCTGTCACTAGGACAAGCTCAAGCCAGTTGCAGGTCAGGTTTGGTTTAGTGGTGTTCCCCAGGGCTCAGTGTTGGGTCCAGTCCTGTTTAATATCTTCATTGACAACCTTGATGAGGGAATAGCATCCACCCTCAGCAAGTGCCAATGATACAAAGCTGGGAGGGGTGGCTGACATGCAGGACACTGCGCTGCCAACCAGAGACCTGGCCAGGCTGGAGAGCTGGGCAGGGAGAAACCAAATGAAATTCAACGAAAGCAAGCGTAAAGTCTTGCACCTGGGAAGGAACAACCGTCTGTATCAGTACAGGCTGGAGGTTGACCTGCTGGAGAAGAGCTCTGAGGAGAAGGACGTGGGGGTCCTGGTGGGTGACAGGTTGGCTATGAGCCAGCAGTGTGCCCTGGGGGCTAAGAGAGCCAATGGGATCCTGGGGGGCATCAGGAGAAGTGTGGCCAGCAGGTCTAAGAAGGTGATCCTCCCCCTCTACTCTGCCCTGGTCAGGCTCTACCTGGAGTACTGTGTCCAGTTCTGGGCTTCCTGGTATAAAAAAGACAGGGATCTCCTGGAGAGAGTCCAGAGAAGGGCCACGAAGATGATGAAGGGCCTGGAACATCTATCCTATGAGGAAAGGCTGAGAGAGCTGGGGCTGTTCAGCCTGGAGTAGAGAAGACTGAGGGGGGACCTAATCAATGTTTATAAATATCTTAAGTATGGGGTGCAGGGGGAATTGGCCAACCCCTTCTCTTTGGTCAGTGGAGACAGGACAAGGAGCAATGGCTGCAAATTGGAGCACAGGAAGTTCCACACCAACATGGGGAGGAACTTTTTCCCAGTGAGGGTGAGGGAGCCCTGGGACAGGCTGCCCAGGGAGGTGGTGCATTCTCCTTCTCTGGAGATATTCAAGACCCATCTGGACACCGACCTGTGCAATATGAGCTGGGGAGCTGCTTTGGCAGGGGGGTTGGACCCCATGATCTCACAAGGTCCCTTCCAACCCCTACAGTTCTGTGATTCTGTTTGGTGGTGAGCGCTGCCACAGGAAGCGAAACGCACACGGTATTGTGCCAAACCTCAGGGGCACAGGTTGAATTCTGTTCATTCAAGACAGCCAAGATAATGTTGAATTACTGAACTATGTAAAAAATTAACTTCTAGATGGCTCACAGGACTGAAGTATTTGTCTTTCTTGGACAAGAAATATGAACACAGTTTAATAAAAGCCAAATGAGTCCTTGAGTTTCATGACTGTAGATATTTCCTGTAAAAATCTTAGGCTTTTGAATCACCTTATGATGAATCTACCTTCTGCTTTCTTTTCTGCCAAATTTCTAGCCTCTGCATTTGGAGACTATGGTTTAAGAATATTTTCAGGTGGAAAACAAGGTTGCCCCTTTAAACTCACTTAAATTTCTAGTTCTTTCATGATGTTTCCAGAAGACATCATTCTATAAAGATAAAGTCACTTTTTTTTTAAGTTAGGGAACTAATACATTTATGCAAGTGACTTGTCTGAGATGACTCAAGAGCACCAGAGGAAAGCTAGGAATCATTTTCTGCATCTCAAAAATCATAACCATATGACTACAGATCCTGACATAATTAAAACAGGTATTACTCTTATGTGGATTAGCAAAGGTCAAGGAACAATGTCATAAGTAACTGACCATAATATTGCGACATGTTGCTCTGCTCACCAGGGAATGCATACACCAACAGTCACACAGGGACAGCTGTCCAGATACAGGTTCAAACAGAAGGAAACCACCTTCTCAAGAACCCAAAACCAGAGAGGCTTTTGGCACACTGGGGAAAGCAGAGGATGTGGGACAGCTAAGCACTGATGCTTCATTTCTAATAAGCATTTGTTTCACTTCTACAGGGTGAAGCATAAAAAGTGTCATAAATAAAGCTCAAAAAGCAAAAGGCAGTTGCTGCAACTCAGAAAGCAAAGGATGAAGTTCAAAGGACCTGGGTCAATACTCAAATGAAGTTGTTTTGCTAGATTGAATAACAGATCCTTTACTTCATCTTCTTTTCAGATTGAGGAACTATGCCAATACCACATTCATCCAGAGGTCTATGACTGAAAAAGCATATTAACTGATTTCCCCATTTAACAAAAATACCAGTTTTGAATGAAGTATGTGATCTACCAGTCCAAGGAACTCAAAGGGCATGGCAATTAGAAGTAATCAGGTCAATTCACACCCTGCTGATAACTGCCTTTTTAAAATAAATTTGTCTTGAATGCAAAAGGTCTTGAGAAACTTCATTTTTCTAACACATCTTCAGCATACATGCTAATGCTGTCATATAATGAACAGTCCCCCCTTTAATTCTGCTTTCTACTAAAATAGTATTTGACAGAATAACGAATATATGTGCACACACATTTAATTAAGTTTCATTCCCTATATTCTAAGGTCATTAAATACAAAATCTAAGTATATATTTACCTAAACATTTAATTATATATGCAAGACAGCAATCTAATCAGCCATTCCTTATTTTACAAAAGTGATAAAAACTGGAAATCTAAAACATTGCAGTCAATTATTCCAGTCAAGTTTTTCTGTTCACAGAATTAATATTGCAGCTCTTACACTTTTATTTCAAGTAATCCACCCACTTTTATGAGAAATGAAAAACGGGCACTTTACAGGCAATATAAATCCTCAATTTAATTCTCGGTGCACTAAAACTTATGGGAAGGGTTTAGTAAAAAGTAGTATGAATAACACCAGCTCAGTGACATTGGATGAAAATTAAACAAGAAACGCTTATCCAAAATGCAAGAATAAAATACTACACACTCGTGCTTTGTCCACACAGGCTATTCCTGCTCATGTACTGAATACATACAGTACTTTAAACGGTCTGTCCATCCAATGCAAAATGAGTATGATTAATGGCTAATTGCTCTTTCTTGTTTGCCATCCCTCTCAAGCTATGATATCAGAGTTCCACAAGGGCAACCGTAGTGGGCTGGCCAAAAAGCCTGGAGGGGAAAATTAAATCCCCTTCTTAAGTAGCAGACTAGCAGTCTCCTCCAACAAAGGCTTTCCTTCCCTTGGTGGTAATGTGATTCATTTTCCTATAAAGGAGAAGGCTGGTATTTCAATGCGTAAAGACAGCCATTACTGTGACATTTAACAAGCCTGAAACCTCTGGCTTTCTTGCTAACCTAGATCTGCCTTAAGGCTATCAGAGACAAAAGAGGCCTTCTCCTCCAGCAAGCATCAAAGGCCTAATAAAAAGCCAAGAACGAGTAGGCAGTCAGCTTCTGTGTCAGAAATGCAAAATAAAAATATAATATATGCAAATTTCAGGCATGCAAAAAATCATGGAACATTGCTTGTGTGTACAGTTGTACTCATAAAACCTGTAATGCACTTTTTGAATTATTCAGCAAGAAGAGGCTGAAAAGCAGCAAAGAAGCTTATTATGTTTGCTTTGCTTCATAGACTATTAGGTGGACAAAAAGAAAAAGGAATTCAGTTACGCTTGCTTATCTCCTAACCTTATAAACTTGGGATTAACAGATCAAAGGAGGATTTGGTTCAGTTGATAGAAAATAGAGCTCTTTTATAGCTGTTTGGTCTCCCTGTCCCTTATGATCAAATGAGCTTAAGCAATTGATAAAATAAATGAGGTTCCGAATTCATGTGTTTTAGTATATACATTTAATATTTATTGTATTGCGATGTAGATTTGGATGCAAAATTAAATAACAGTAAAAGGAGATTAAAGGTTGCACATCAGATTTTGTATTCTTCACATGCCCTAATATTGCAAACCATACTGATAGAATTTAATTCACTTCATGATTTCCCGAGGTACATGGGGCATCCCATAGACTACATGTATAAAAGACTTCTGATGCTTCTTTCTCTGATTTTGCCATCAGCCTGAAAGTCAACCCACATCTTATCTCCACCTTGTGGCTCTGCGCAGTGGTAGGTTGCAGAGATGAAACCATCTCCATCTCAGTGGTTCAGGCACACTTCACAGCACTGGCAGATGGCAGCTGCCAACAGGTCACTGTAGATGGTGGGGCACCATTATGCCTGTTTTCTTTCCAGCATTTCTGATTACAACCGCAGTACACCAAAAAGTGACCTTACGCTGGCAAAGATTCATTCACCAACAGCTCTGTCACTTTGCACTGGACTTGAAATGGCTATATTTCTCTGTAAAGATCTGGATGCCTTCAAAACAGTTTCACCTTTTAAAGAACCATACATATTTATTGTGACACAAAATTAAACTACACATGCCTTTGAAAGCTGAGGTGAACCCTTTTAGCTATGAATTACAAGAAGCTCTGTATCTTTTCCTTAAGGAAACTATCATCCCATCCACATGCAAAATCGTTTTTCTGTGTCAGTTAGGCCACACAGTTTCCAGTTACAAAGTACCACCTATAAAGATGTCTTAAATAACCTGCCTTAGCCCTGTTCCTGGAATGGTGATTCACATTGGAAATGCATGTTTTGACTGCAACTTTAGCACAAAGCTATGGCTGTTACTGCAAACTGTGGCCTGTAGGATATTTGAAGGCAAATTGCACAAACTATCCTCCTGGCACGTTTAGTTAATGTAATAACTCATGGGACTTTCTAATTGCAAATAGAGGATTGTTAATAATAGCAAAGCAGCTATAAAATATGGAATGTCAGTGTCATGTTTATGCCTCAAGACTTGAGCATCAGTTATAATTTTGGGGCATTTCTAGTATATACTGCTTTTGTTCAGAGACAATGTAACCAAGCCAGAATAATGTAAAAACTAGCACAGTGAGAACCTTTAAGAGATTTTATAAAATGAAATTTGTTCTGGCCCAAAGTTTCTTAAGGAGAGATTTACCAAAGTCATTTGATAACATATCAGGTAAAGGAGGCAGATGCTCTTTTCATGGTGGGAAACAAGTAAAATATCAAGAACAGATAAAGCAGAAGTTCTGCGACTGACCCTTTTTTGATTAGCTCTTCATAACTAGAGAAGGGACTCTCATCATACCCGTGTTAAGCAGCTGACTTCCACTGAGTTTTATCCCAAGTAACATTTAAATGAGTGACCAACAGAATGTTCACCATGTTAAATATCTAAAGTATGGGGTGGAGGGGGAATTGGCCAGCCCCTTTTCAGTGTCTGTGGAGACAGGACAAGGGGCAATGGCTGCAAATTGGAGCACAGGAAGTTCCGCACCAACATGGGGAAGAACAAGTGACAGCGCACTGGATTAGGCTGCCCAGGGAGGTGGTGGAGTCTCCTTCTCTGGAGATATTCAAGACTCATCTGGACACCAACCTGTGCAGTATGAGCTGGGGAACTGCTCTGGCAGGGGGGTTGGACTCGATGAGCTCTTGAGGTCCCTTCCAACCCCTATGATTCTGTGATTCTAACAGCACTAGAGTCCAAGAAGTGAAATCAGAGCAATATAACGTTACTGCGCTGACAGATACAACTGGTAAAGTCTCAGAGACCCATATTGGAATTAAAACCTTTCTAGGCTTCTTGTACATATGCAAATGAGTCACACACCCCTCCCTTTCTCTGCAGCTTAGTTCAACAGTTGCAAAACTAAGGGGAAAATTTAAAATTTCTGCCATACAAAACTGCCAGAGCTAGCAGATCCTAAAGCTGTAGATCCAATAATATCTGTATCAGATTTACTTTTCCTGTGGTGGATTTTGATCACCATCTGTAAGACTTGCTGTTTATGCGACATAGTTTTGCACCGCGTGTTTGCTAGCACCAGTTCATCAGGATCTGGAGAGAAGCACAGGGGCACAGGGAGAAGCGCAGCAATGCATAGAAAAAGTCAATATTTGATACATAAGTTTGAGAACCAGTAAGCTAAGCATGCTTTTCCTAGCTACAGGAGTACCGTAAATAAGAGGATAAAAGATTATATCCTAAACCATACAATTTTTCAGAAACTGTGTATTTCTTATTCTTTTAGGTCTTAAAATTACAAAGAACAAATAAACAGTGTGAGTTGGCTACAAATTGTGTCATTTCATTCAAATGACAGAATACCATTGGTTTTTGTAGGAAATAAAACAAATGACAGCCAAGAAACACAATATTCTCTGTCTACAGCACAGACCTGTGTATGATTTCACTAGAGAAATTACATAGACACCAGGGGGATAAAATGCCTTGTTACTGTATTTTATTACAAAGGTAAATGTTCACACTTGCAAATTTGTTTGGCTCAAGAAGGCAGACCAAACCTATTGCAAAAATCTCTTCAGGATAACCAGTCTCAAAAGTTAGTCTATAAAAACTTAGTAATTGCCATCTAAGACAGAAAATAGAAATAGTTTTATTTCAGCAACACTATCTGGTAATACCTAAACATATCAAAGACCAACAGGGGACTAGATTTCACTTTCTGAACAGTTTAAAAGAAATACAGAAAGTAAAGTTATAGTTAGTTTCTGTTGCATCTCATGGTGTCTCTAAACTCTATAAGTTTTTATTTACCACAATAAGAACTTTTTCAAGTTTTTTTTTTACATTAAAAAACAAGTACTGAAGAAGTTGAAGAAATATAGACCCATGTCTGCACAGTACCTTATCTGTCCTATCATAATCCCATGCTGAAGTTGCAACACTGCTACAGTTATGCTATTCAAAAAATACTAGTGAGGCAAAGTTAACAAGGGAAGTAATGTGTGTTACTGAAGTGATGCAGTGTGAGGGAGAAGGCCTAGGGACAGAAACATTTCTCCTCAGAAGTTTTTGTTGAGCCACTAACAAAAGCAAAGGATAGTTTGCCACCTGACAGAAATGGCACCTAATTCCCACTAATTGGCAACATGTATTTGTTTTCTGTGCAGTATACCTAAACAGGTAAGATATGTATCTGACAGCTTGTACTGGGAGCTGTCAAAGACCATTACTACTATCTAAATTCAAAAGCAACAGAAATAGAGACCAGTCACAGATTTTTAGTAACCTCATTAAAAAACATAACTTAAACTTCAGTTGGTACCCCTATTTTTCCCTGGGTACATAAAAGCCCATCATATATGGAAAAATAGACCTAATAACCGTTAAAGAACTTTTGGATGACCCCTCCCTATATTCTGCACACTCTGTGGTGTTTGGCACCACTGTTGCTTGGTGTTGGTTTGGTTTAAAGAAAAGGATCCCCTAAGTAAAATTACTTTTCATCTTTTCTTGATGAATTTTCATATAGCATTGGAGGATAACATGTACTACCTATACTACTCTTTCAACTGGTGTTGCCTCTGATTCATTTAACATATTCCATTGCTAGATTATTATGATGTTGGGTATCAGGAAATGTTTCTTCAGTGAAATGTTTGTCAAGCATTGGAACAGGCTGCCCAGAGAAGTGGTTGCATCACCACCCCTGGAGGTATTTAAATGACAGGTAAATGTGGTGCTTAAGGACACGGTTTAGTGGTTGGACTTGGCAGCGTTAGGTTAATGGTTGGGCTTGATCTTAGTTTTTTTCCAGCCTAAACAATTCTATGATTCTATGACCGCCAGGGAGTATACCAGTGCTCCGTCTCCATCACAGTGCCTGTGACTTCACTTTATCTTTCAATGCTGCATAAGACTGTTAGTTATCTAGAAGGCTCAGGTAGACAGCGTTGTGAGGTTTTGTTATAGGCTAGCACTGGAGTCCCATGTGGTGCAAAGTCATATTCTTATGTGTGCTGTATAGTCTTAAATTGAGAAAACTTGCACTCAAGTGGCAAATTTTACACTAATTCTAAAACAGCAATTCTGTAGATGCATTAAGAACTGCTGGTACTAATTCTCCTTCAAATCCAAAAGGTCTAATCTGGGTTTCTGCAAAGTGATCTCAATTTCCCTCTGCTTATGGACTATCCATTTTATATTGACTTGGGTTCTTCCCTAAATGCATTTCCCTTTGGCACTTAGATCTCAACCTGCCATAAACCTATGGGAAAAATGCATCCCAGTGTTGCAGGTATTATCATTGCCATTTCACAGACCAGTAAGCCAATTCAAAGGAGGTAGATGATAAACGCATGGACAACCAAAAGGTCTGACTGAAGGAAAAAAATACCTCTCTATTCACAAAAGCACCCTTTTGATCATGTGTACAACACTCATTTTGACTACTAGTGCTGTGTATAAAGTTCATCCAGTACACAGACTCTTACACAGTTACCCTGTGTATTGTGCATAGTAGTGCTAACTTGCTGTTACTCCACACATGACAGTTCTGTACACTGAAGCATGCAGTATCAACATGTACCATTTTAAAGTGACATGAAGTTTCAAGTATATTTTGTTACTCTGAATGACTACTCACCAGCAAATTGCTTCATAACAGAACTTACAGAATTTTACTGCAGTGAAAGAACTGCAAACCTGTGGTGAAAAAGCAACAGGCACATACATAGTATAAGTGGTATCTATTTTCTTAATATCTGGTTTTCACTCTAAAGTTATTGCCAAAAACAGACACACACCACACATTTTATATCCTACAGTTAAAGTTCTTAGAAGTATTATTAGTTGCTTTCTTTGGCAATGCAACAAATATACCTCCAACGTTCAGGTAACTGGATATGGCATTAGTTGAAGCAATTTGCTGAACACAGGCTTTTGTGCTGAAATATGTTACAGAACTCCACTGTATCATTAATAAGTACTATAGCTAAAAGTCATCAGAGAAGTGAGTGTAAATAAGAGAGAAAGTCTGGTTTTATTTTTAAATTCTTCACATGTAGAAAAATCTTCAGGAATTTCAATCTGAAAAATTTTGGTTTAATTACAAAAAACCCTGTTACTCAACTAAAGACTTATAAACACTCCTCTATGAATGCCTTCAGGAAAGACTGAATATCATTCCCTTGTGAATAGTTTCACTCACACACAAAGTAAGGCAGGAAACAGTAAGGAGGAGGAAGGAAAATTGAGCAAGACCACTTTACTGCTTGTTACTAGAATGTAGTCTGAAAGGATTGCAAGACTAAGGGGATCTTGAGAATTAAGTTATTTGAATGGGTTCCCATAAAATTCCACAGCAGAAATGACACTACTGCAGGAGGAGCCTGCTTGCTTTCTTCCTCTGTGGAATTCAGTCTTTGCCAGCTCTCCACCAGGTATTCTCACACTGGTTTCATCTATTTTTGCTTAAGATGTTCAGTTTCCTTACTGCATATTGCAGAAGTACTCTGCCTCGTTTGTACAGTGGTCTGGATTTTCTCTCACACTTTGGATAAAATGCAGCTTTTTCTTTAAATGTGCACTATTTTCTGAATTATTCACCTGAAATACTCACTGACAAAGGAGTCAAAATGCTCTGTTTTCTACCCTCCAAAGAACAATGTCAAGATAATAACTTGTCTAGGTACAAGGACACCCCAGTACTGCAACTGCCATTTCCTGTTAAGGACAGGGAAAAAGCTACCACGAGCATACAAGTGAGGTTGAAGGTGACACTGGCAGTAACAGAGCTGTACCTCCTGCAACAACTAAAATGTTTGCAGCAATATTATCAGAAAAAGCTCTTCTTGCAGCAGTGTTCAAAGAATAAATGTCAGGCACACACACACATCCAGGGACAGCGTTTGCAACTGAGCGACTGTACTGCTGATTACTGATTTACTTGTAATAAATAGCTTTGCCTATGACCAGATTCAAGTTTCTCCTACTGAATCCGCATCATTTCAACTCAGTGATTTTTATCCACAGCAAGGACTTTACAGCCCCACTGCTGAACCAAGAAATGCTAAATGAAAGGGAGCTGGAGGCCAGGGCTGCCATAGAAATACCATGACCAAAAGCTACTTATCATCAGTACATTATCAATCCAAAGGTTACCAAGAATTCTAGCTTCTACTTAAGTCTACTGATGATTTTCAATTTACTTGCATGATAGGAGGAAAAACAAATAAATAAAAGGCGCACAAACAAGAATTAGAGAAATCACCAGTTGGTCAAATAAAGCACTTTGGAAAGCAAAGATAGAATCTAAATTGGTAAAGTGAAAGTCTGTAATCAACAACCTGAAATTCAGAGGTGGCACCAACATATACAAGAAAGATAACTACTAGATAAACAGCTACAAGGTAACACAGGAGAGATGAACTGAAGTAGAAGCTCAGCACTAAATCACTTTAAGCAAACATTTTATATTTTACCACCAAAGGGCATTTAGTAGCTAGTTACACAGCCACTCAGTCCTCCTCCATCATTAAGTTTCAGACCTTTATGATGATTTATTACCTTTAAGAACTAGAAGAGAGAAAGCAGAAAAATGTTATTCTTAATTTAATTGATAAAACCTACAGATAATCAACTGAAGCCAAGCTACATCTGAAGTAAGGAAATAAAATGAAGAAAGGCCCAAAACACTCATGACTGAAGGGACAGTTCTTTACTTTTGGGTCATTTTTACAGTCTGTTAACTGCTAAAAAGGCGGAGAGGCAAATGGATATGAAAAAAAAATTTACAAAGAATTAATTCCTGAAGAGCATCCCAAACCCAAGTATTTAGGCCTTGAGGCAAATCTCTTCACAGAGATGAAGAGGAATACAGAGTGCAAGAGGAAACAAGGAATAATTCTTAGTCAAGAAAGAAATATTACAGTGTCCTAACAGTGAGTCAGATAAAGCTCCATACCAGAATTCAGTGATGATACATATGAACTGTGGTTCACAGCTACTTGGTTTTTTCTGAGCATTAGACTTACTGTACATGACAACTAGGCACCTGAGAGTTCCATTGAAAAGATATCACCTATTAAGGATTCACTTCAGATAGCATGCAGTACTTAATATTAGCAATTAGGAAAGTATCTAACTTCTGCCATTTACAAGATTCTCTCTGCTTCTGAATTTTAAGTATAGATTTAGGTTAGCAGTCTCAAAATATTCATTATTTGTGCTATTTATTTACATTCTTGAAAAGCCAGCTCATGCAATTAAGATGCTGATAGCACTATTACTAGCAAAAAGAAAGCTCCCCCGTTACTGTTAGCGTATTACAGATCTCAGGGGTGCTTTTACAGAAAACAAAGATGCTTTTGCTTAGCAGTTGGCCATGAAAGATGCTTTTTTGCAGGCAATTCTGGAACTCCAGAGACAATCTGTGTTAAGAAGTGGAATGTTCAGTTATGATTCAAGTAGACATTTTCTATGTACATACCCAGAAGAAAGACCATAATACTACCTAATCGATAGAAAAACAGCCTTAACAACTAAATAAGCAGCACAATATACCAAATACTGATTCCTACTTCTAGACATCAGGTATGGAAGTCATTCTTCATTGGTCTATGCTAAAACAACAGAGATAAAATCTCAAATGCTCTGTGCAACCTCACGGATTTCCAAAGAGGAGAATCAGAAGCTCAGTTTAAGGTATCAATATACTTACTTTCAGTCAATTCCCCTTCAGGAAAGAAAAAAAATTGGAAATTGTAAAAAATTGCTTTCTTGAAAAACAGATCCTGAAGAACAACTTTATGTCATACTGATTGATTTTATCATCCAGAAAAAAACATGTTTATACAGAATGTTTCAAGATGCATACTTCAACTCACATGTTCTTGGAGTGTTCTAGCAAAACAAAAGAAAAACAAACCCCAACCAAAAAAACAAACCACCAAACCAAAAATCTACCTTGATAGCAACAATTATTTCTGCACTCATCTGCTTCCTCAACTCTTAATTTTTCTATTCTCAACCTGTTCCATGCCAGAAGGATCCAGGTGTGGCCTGCCTACCACCAGTATGAAGATTGCCTTGCTGCTGAAAACAATAGCTAGGTTGTTCAAAATAATCTGGAGAAGGTGAAGACTGCCTGAGGCAGTTCTCAATTTTAGTGGGATTTAAGCACTTAAATTCTCCAGGTTTCTTTGAAATGTTTGCTCACTGATGCTGTATCCTGATCAAATAAATGAACCTGTATCACAAGCACCTCATCTAGGAATCCAGCTTGAATTGCATGCCGACTCCAATTGAGTAATAAACTGTCACAGTAATCAGGACACATTTAGCTAGTTATTATACCATCCTTATGCTGAAATCTAAAAGGGAATACTGCAAAAGTATCAACTTCAAAAAAAGTAATTATTATAAAGGATCAAGAAATAATAAGTAAAGCAAGCAAGCTCGGAATACAGATGTCTTGGCAAAACATGATGTATGCAGTAATAATTATAACAGCCAGGTCCTTTTACTAACATGTGGGCAAATAAAAAAGTTTGGTGGGTTTTATTGGGTTTTTTGTTTGATTTGTTTTTTATTTCTTAGTGTGAGCAATTCATTCATTGTTTAATGAAAAGACCTATTAGTACATGATGACACAGAGCAAAGGCATTAAAAATGGAAACATACTTGAGAAGATTTGAACTGGCTAATTGTATTGAAACAATGCAGGTATACTTCTGTTGTATAAACAAAGGTTCTCTACACAAGTTTATTTTACATTATTCCATCCACAAATGTATATGTAATACATTCATTTCAGTCAGAAACTGGAAGAACAGAATGTAAGCCTGTAGCTAAAATTCTTGTATTTCAAAATATTTTAGAAACTAGGCTAAGAAGAAAACGACAACAAAAGATGTAAAGGAATACGATGGGGTTCTTTTAAATTTATTGCTTAGAAGACTTTGGAGCCCACACACAGACATGTTGCTTACAAAACAAAAATGACTGCTACAACCTATTTACAAAGATATTTCCAATCATCATATCTGAATATAAAAAACCAAAACCAAACAGCTATGGCCCACCACCAACGAGCTGATAATTTGAAATCTTCTAAACACCTTGTCAATAAAGGGGCTCCATCCCACAATTTTAGTGGGCTTATTTTAATTGCCGCAACTGGAAATAGTATCATTTTCCAGTACACATTAGAAAATAAACTATTGCTGATTCTGAAAACCTGTCAAAGATTTATATAAAAGAATCACTCAAAGCAAATAGTAAATTAGTCTGTGATTTATGCTTAACGTAGTAAAATGATCAAAGTCAGATACACATTCTGAAATGTGCACAGAACCAGAAAATGTAGCAGACCCTGCTAATATATGGAATTATCAAAGACCTCCCAAATGACTTAAGTTAATTCAAGCCCCTTGTTCACAATTAGACTGTTAACATGAAATCTGCCATTTGGTTCCTTACTATCAAATCTATGCAGAGAAAGTAGCACACACTGGAAAAGAGTTAGATTGCTAAACCCTTACATCTTTTCTCTACCATAAAAAAAAAAATCTGTTTAAAGAAATGTATTTTCTTTCATGTGAACTTGATGCTGTCTAATTTAATTCTTGATGTTTCTTCCATTGTACAGAGAGGTGTCCTTTGAGGAAGGAAAAACAGCTTGTGTTTTGATAACAAACACAAAAAAATAGTAGCATCTTTGCTTTCAAAGAGACAAGCTGTTTTTACTTCCTCTGAAGCAGCTCATTACAATATGATGGACAAAGTGTCAGAAATAATTAAGTGCAAAAGGTGCTTTTTAAATTTTTTTGGTTTTTTTTTTTTTTAGAACAAAAGTGCAAACCCACCTATTGGAAATGCTACTTCTATTTTGCAGGCCTCTTCTCCTCACCCCCCCCCCCAACTTGACATGGACTTATTACAAAATGAATTAACAGCAAAAGAAAACTAAGGATAGAACATAACATACCACATACAAATACCATTAGTGGTTTCTTTTAGTGAAAAGAGCTTGCTGTTAGAATAGAGACTGTTGCAAGACAGCATTCACATGCACACACACACACAAAAATCAAACTGCACTTCACAGAAGGAACAGAGCTTTCTGTGAGCTCAAAACCCTTTGGACTTTCCTCATTCCATATTGAGGAGGTCGTGCTTTCCCCCACCCCAGGGTCAGTGTTGTAAACATCAGCCCATCAAGATAAGAAAGTTAAGGCAGATGATATTAATTACCTGTCCTTTCAAGTCATCCCTGTCTCACATCTGGTTTCCTCTTTGTAACATTCATCTAGGCCAATAAAAGCAGGGGAGTGGGGGGGGGGAGGAACAAAAAAAACACTTCAGCAGCTTTCTTCTTTGCCTGGCTGCTAATGGCACACGAGCGCTTCATTTGCTGCGCACACGCACCCACTCACACATGGTATGTCACACACATGGTATGTGTTCAGGATGTCAAATCATCTTTAGTGCAAAACAATTAGTTGATATCCTGCAAACAAAAGTCTCTCTGAAAACTGTGAGGTTAGTTCTAGCCACAATACATGCAGAAAATTATTCTAAATCTGCCATGTGGCATATAAATTGCTGGTAGCCACTGGACTTTTCAGGTATATTGTAAATGTGTTTGCCAAGGCCTGGCATTAAGACTCTTAAGAGATCAAATACTGGTGCTTTAGTAATTGAACAGTCCTTATACACCTCACTGTTTAGACATCCTCCCCTCCTTTGTTTCTATTTCAATACATAATGTGTCACATGGACCACACAGAAGGTCACTTCTCTAACACTGCCACTTCGTTACCAGAAAAAAGAATGATCATTCATTTTTCCTCAGATCACATGTAATAAAATTATTTAGCTAAACAGTATAAGCCTATTTTAATCCTTATTTCAAGTGATACCATAGTCATTTTTGCTGCTGTTTAAGCTAAGCCTTTCCCACATTAGTTTTGAATAGGAATACTGCCAGTTCAAAATTTTCTTTTTGTTGCTTCTTGCAAGCAACACAGAGAATTAAGAACCCTAGGGTATTCCATAAGATTACCTTTTGTTAAAAAGTAACTTAAAGTTCTAGTTTTGGTTTGGTTTTGGGTTTGGTTTTTTTTTTTTCATTTTTCAAGAGTTCTACGACAATCCCAACCATTCTAAAGTATATTCTAAAGTTCAGGCAGAAAAGATCATTTACCACACATCTTAGCTCCTTCTAATGCAGCCAGTCTACATTAGTTTCAGACCATAATTTGGAGTGCAAAGTAATATACCTAATTTCAATTCCTTAATCTATCCTGCCTATACATTTCCATTTACTTTCAAAGTCTCAAACTGCTCTGTGTTACTTGTTTCTTGTTAATTTTGCAACTACAAAGCTATTTTCATGGATGTTATACAATCAAATTTAAAGGTCCATTAGTTATATCACACATACCTGTAAACATAATGCTAAAGAGTTGCATGTCTGTACTAAAAGAATAATATATACACAAGTTTTTATTTACTAAATGAAAGGATTTGCAATTCCTCTGAACTCTCCTTTCATTTTGCTGCCAAAGACAGACCAGATAAATACTGTGGTGAGATCTGTTCATTGATTAATTTAATTATAGTTATTATCTACAGAGAACACTATACAGTAGTAATTCAAAGTCAGATACAGATGTGCAAACAACATTCGTTTTGTCATTGTTTCAAATCAGTCATTTTGTGCATCTCAGTTTCCATGCTGTATTCAATGACATGCTCCCATTTCAGCTTTTCCCACAGAACACAGCCTCATTTAGTGGACAACATGATTTTATTATAACCTGGGTTATACTGTAGCTGTACATGAGACAACAAGCTTATTTCCCACTTAATTCCTGAGCTGACATGTTCCTTTCTAGTGTACACATAGAACTATTTTTAAAAACAATCTTCACAGATCATTCCATATTATTGGTGAAGTAACAGTGTCAGTGACACCTGCACCAGCTAATTGATCCCAGCAATAAAAATAATCATTTAATTCCTATTAGGGCAACACTCTTGTACAACAGTACAGCAGGTGAGATTATAGCGAACAGGAATTTGCTGTGAGGCAGCCCACAGTAACCACATATCAGCCCCCATTACCAGTACTTCCATTGAACAGTGTGATGCTATTAACTACAGAGCAGCTAGAGCAGATCTAACATGCTGTCTCATTCCAATGGGTTGTGGGGCCTAAACTGTCCCATATAGAGCAAGCACAGGTATCTCTACACACATGGCAATCAGTAAAGCAGTACATGCCCTTTGATCCATTTCTGCCACAAATTTCTGATGCAGCCTTTAGCAAGACAGTGCTGCTGTTCTTTTCCTGTCAGTAAACATGGGACAATAATCTTTATCTCCCATTTAGACTGTGATGCAGAAATTAACCAGTTTCCAAAATATTTTGAACACACAAATATGGAAAAAAACACATCTAGGTTATTACATGGAAAAACAACTGAATTACATTTGTGTGTCCCTGATCTAGGCTAGTTAAGGAACTGAAATATTCAGGCCACAGACTGTAAATGTTCCCAAGATTCTGATTTTACACTGTGAGTACTATGAGCCACAATCAAACCAAACAGCAGTGCAACTGCAGTGAATGGTTGTTCTTATCTCTCAGGTCATAATGTGATAATTAAGCTAACAGATCCTTAGGAAGTAAAACCCTAAAATACTAACTAGTCAGGCAATTCTTAGCTTGTGCCTGGATTCAAAGACTCAGCTCAGTGCAAAAGCTGTCTGTGAACATTCTGTTATACAGCTTGTGTGATAATAAGGTACGTAGGAATAAAAGAAATACAATAATGGTGTGTCATACTTAATACATTTAGTATTGCTCTACCATACACATGGGTGTTGCCTACTGATGCTTAACTAGAAAAGAGCATGTGACAGTTACCTTTTTCTTTTCTGACAGCAGGCAAAAATTATTAATTCAAGTCTCAAATTACAAAAAAATGTCACAATCCTTATAGCCAAATTCATTATATTTCAGTCAAAGCTCTTTCAAAATAGTGACCTTTCTTGTCATGTTTCCTGTAAGAATTTCAAAGGTCTGACTACACTGTTTGCCTAGCTGTAGCCCAGGGAAGTACTATCCAAGTTCACCTTCTCTGAATGCATCAGAACAGTCCAAGTTTCCTACACACTGGTGTGTAAGAAAAAACAATTACTGAAATAGTTTCTCCAGTGCTAAGTGCATGAGATATCCTGTTACAGGTATTTAAAAGCTAATTTAATTTCACCCATTGATTTAGTAAATGAGATTAACAATTTTGGATTACAATTATCAGGCCTTAAATCAATTAAATATTTTCAGCACTAAAATTAATACGGTGAAAGCTTACAGGGATGACCAGGTGTGTCTCTGCGATGGCAATGAACATCAATTACTGCATTTTTTGTCCTTCTCAGCCAGCACATACACCTACTTGAACAATCTATGAACCTAGGTAGATGAAACTCATTTTTAGCGTCACTCAATCCTGGTATTGAATTTCCTGATTTGATGTTAGCATATTTGTCGAATAAGTACTTTGAAAATTATTCTGAGGAATTATTAGGCTGAACTCAAAAACTAAAATAAGCAAATTTAGGGGTTTGCTTTAAAAAAAAAGTAATAGAGGAAATCACTTAATGTCAAGTCCTACTTTCATGAAAAAATAAGAAGACGTGCAAGTTAAAGCAGTGGATTAACATTTAGGAAGGTTTCTCTCCAAGACATAGCTCACATGTACTGGACTCCTTGTTTATAATGACAGTTGCAGGTTATCTACAGCAAATCACCCAGTGAAAGATGGCATTGCCTCTGTAGTATGCCTTTAAATGTCTACCTGGCAAATGTCAAAACTATTTGGTCTGGTTTTATAAAATGAACTTTTGAGACTTTGAAAGATAGTTTACACTTTGAAAAAGATTTAAAACTTCTGTGTTGATCTCAAGTAATAGAAAGAACATACTTATGCTTCAGGGAAATAGAGGTGCACTTCAGCATGAATATATAAAACCAAACAAGCAGTCTAATGCTTTCGGGGTATGTTTTTCAGCACAAATTTAAGACAGACTTGGGCAACATAAAACCTGCTTAACATCTCTACCTTAGCAACACAAGATGTTTGCTAATGCATGGGATATGTAACACTAAGAGCCATGTACATGGACCAACATAAAAACAATCAAGGAACAAAAAACACTGTCTGTGTTTTCTCTTAGAGACAGCATTATCAAATTGTACAAGTGATTGAAGCTCCTAAGCACCATTTGAAAATAACATGATCTGAGCTTTCAGTGTGGCTTCAGAATATGAATGTTTTTGGAAAAGGTTTATCCATACATCACCAAATTACACAGTTCTGTCAGCCCACTGGACCAGAATCCTTGCTGAAAGATGATTCTTGGATGAATTGTACCACAGTAGTTAACCAATACACATCCATTCACATTGGGCAGTACTGTCTTTGAGAGCAGTAGTAGTATTAGGATGCCAGCAGTAGGAACTAGCACTACTAACAGCTTGGGTGCGTAAGCACTTTAAAAAAGCAGCAATCTAGAAATTTTCATTTCCCTTTCAGACAAGTAGTTTCTACCTAAGCTGACAAAACATTTGCTACTTTCCAACTTCCCAAATAATTGTATCCCCATTGTAAGCAGCAATACAACTCCTAGCCTTCCAGTTCATTACCATCAGCATCTTGAGAAAGAACTTCAAGCTTAATAGCAAGAGGCGAAAATACAGAAGGGAGAGCCAGCTTTTAACTAAACAAATCATCTGGGCCTGTGATTACAAGGTGACTCATGTAGCTAAGGACTTGAAACCTCTACATCCAAAGCCAACATGTTTAAGGAGGACTTCTCCAGTGTATTAGAGAACAAGATGGGAACAATCTTGGATGAACAGCGCACAGGTAGCTAGATGATGTTGCATTACCAAGACACTGTGACATACAGAGTAATAAAATTGGGTGGTATTCTGCTTGAGCATTAAATGAAATAGTTGGCCACAGTATAACATAGAGCAATAAGGAAAGAAACAGCTAATTGACTTGACACAAGATGTCCAGTTGAATTAGCTGAGGTTTACAAAATAGGCAGCCAAAGCCTGACACCTACCTGATGTCACTTAATAGCTTTCATACCTATGCTATTTAAGCCTGTAAAGACTTACTGCTTCTCTAAATAAATGTTGATAAAAGACATGCATATATTTTCAAAGCAGTTATTGAAAGGACACCAGACTACTGTAGGTGCACATTGAGAAAAGGTTTAGGTATCAGGTCAGCTATAACACATGATCACTTTGACAAAGTTACATTAATCAGACTATTGAGCTATGCAAATTTATTTCATACTTGACACAAACATCTTAGTGTTCATTAATATATAGATTAAGAGATAATGCCAACTTTATTCAACAGATATATTCCCCATCTAAAAACCACATATGGATAGCTGGAGATGCTATACGCATCCTCTTGTTACTCTAACAGTTTGAAAGTTTCACAATCCAGTAACTCCCAGAAAACACAAAGATTCCTGGAAAGCACTTTAAAAATTCTCCAGGTTCACAAGAAAATCTCACCTCCCAACAGAAAGCACTGACTTCCAGGCAAGTGCTTGCAGACAAAAACTCTCAATCCAGGAAATCACAGAAAGCCCTCAGATTTCTAGAAATGCCTCAAAATTTCTTAGAATGCTTCTATACCCAGAAGTTTTGGGGATGCACTGTAAAATTCCTATGAATGAGGAATTCCTATGCTTTGACACAGAACATGTCAAAGAACTGGGAATATTCTTGTGAGTTTCCATGTGGCAGAAGAATGCATGCTACAGATGTTTCACATGAAATATTAAGAGCCAGTGTTCATCACTCAGAATAAGACAACCAAGAGTGCTTTCTGGTTAGGTTAATACTTGTGATGAGCTTTCCTGAATAGCCACATTCATGGAGCACAAATTAATTTGAAAATGCTGTTTCCAATCCTTTGTTTTCTGTGCAAAACAAATTCTGGATTAATTTGTCTGATTAGGAGGATATTAAGGAAACAAAATGCTTTCATAGCTAATACTTACATTGTCTTTGTAAGGAATTTATACAATTCAAAAGTCACAAGAAAATATACTTTAAAAAACTCTAATTAGTGAAAAATGCAAACCAAACTAAACCAAAAGGTAATAGAAGCCATTTATGCATGTGTGTGCACACGCATGTGTTGAGGCATTATAAATTCAAGTTATGTAAAATCCAACAAATAGACTGACATAACTGCATCCAGAAATTTCACTGTTTTCATCATATACAGCATACACAGAGAAAGACAGACTCCATCTTCATCCTTATAATAGGATACACTTTTTAAAGCCTTGTTTTTTAACTCTCTTTGGAGAAACCTATATTCTATGGATATTGTCAAAACACTCTCGTGGCTAGATCACCAGCATACAACAGAAAAATTATAGTCCAGTTCCAAGCTTTATCCTCTATTTTCTGTATGATAATGGAGAAAGCACTTAGTGTCCATATTTGTTTTCTGTTCAGAAGGAGGCATTGTACTGCGATGCCAGTATAGCACTGGTCAGTTTCTTCTTGAGTCTTGTAGCTTTTTTTATTCCACACAGTTTTGTGAGCTGAACCAAGCTTAATAGGTAGTAACACAGGACAAGGACTCTTGCAACCACAGTCAACTATTATTAACTCCTATTTTAAGGTGCACCGAAACTGTAATATCAGCCATACAAGAACCCAGACACAAAAAACTCATCATGTGGAAAAATATGTCTGAGCTAAGCTGAAAAAAACAGGTAGGTCTCCTTCCAATTGCAAAAAAGCCATTTAACATTCCTAAATATTCTTTGTTAGGAGGGCCATTGAATAAAAAAGGAAAAGGAGCTGTTAGAGGATGTTATATGGGGCAAATGAGAGCCCTGCTAAAAGGGGACAGGAATGCTAATGACTACTAATAATTAATATTTAGCATTTCTAAAGCCTTTTCATCTGTAGACCTAAAAGCTCTTCTTAAAAGCATACAACCGTTACTCTCTCAGTTTAATAGATGAAGGAGGCAAAGAGTCTCCAATTTATTTTTATTTTAAAAGTGTATACTGATAGCACCTAGGGACCTGCCAGGTACAAGTCCTGTTCTTTCAAGTTCTGTGCCTTGTCATAAAATAGCTGCTGCCTCAAACAGTTTGCAACTGAAATAGGCAGAACAACGAAAGGATGGGGAGAGAGGAGTTGGAATCAGTATACAGCCCTTTAGGTAAGATGGGGGGGGGGGGGGGGACGGGGACGCACAGGCAGAAGAGGACAGGGGGACTGAAGTAGGGGCTAAAAGAAGCATTATTCAAAAAGGATGCTAAAGGAAGAAAATGCTGGAATAGAGTTTAAAAGAATTATCAGGGAAAACGTGGAATGTTTACAAGATTAACAACAGGGGGAAAAAACCTGGTAAATCATAAGGCAGAGGAAGTTCACCAAAATGGACAATTATTTGCTGTTATTACATGAACTGACACACCCATATTTGAGGTCTCCTATTAACCAAAATGATGCAGTTCTTTTGCTGGCACCTTTCTGCAGATACTTTCTCCACAGCTGCCTGCTAATGAATACCTTTGTGACTCAGAGAGGACTCACCAAACACTGATGATGGCCACCTCCACTTAGCGTACCAGGGTAAAATTTGCTAAACTGTGCATTCAGCTAGGGAAACTAATTTGCTAGAGCAATTAGGAAGTGAATTAGACTAGACATAGAGAAATATTTCCGTTTCTTTGTATATGCATTTGTGTGCATGACTGCCCCCAAGTCTAGGGGTTCTTTGATTCTCCGAACTAGCGGATGTTGTACTAACCTGAAAGCTTAAGAGGGCCTACTCAACTGGAAGAGGACAGTTTGATTAGACAAAGCCTGTGTCTGAAGAGCTGTGGCAACAGACAAATACCAAGAGGGAAAACACACAAAATATCTAGGACAGAAAGGAAAAGCCTAAAGTTCATATTACAGCAGGTTTTAAGGCATCCCATATCACTTTACAGGTACATGGTGTGAAACAGTCCTGCCTCACAGGAGTTTGTCATCTAAACAAATATGAAAGACTAAGGCAAGAAAGAAAATAGATGTATAGAACCAGTCAGAACCTTCTACAGTCACCTTTCAAGCTGATGGACAAGAGATAGAAATAAAACTTTTAAAGTGACATTACATTAATCAGAAAACTAGAAATAATTAAACTAGAAAATTTGAAGCAGCTTTCATTTGCAACTGAGACATAATCTTTAGGCCACATGAGCAATCTTGATGTATTTCAGTCCAGACTGCATCAATTTAAGCTACAACTGCAAGTGAGAAAGTGAAACTACACATTAAAGTGAGATGAAGTCAAAACACAACTAGAAATCCTGACATCAATACTAAGTATTACACACATAAGACAATGCAGACTGCCTGAAAGCCACAGAAAGTGTCAGTGTTTTCACATAGTGACACCCATCTGCTAACACAGAGGTGCAGCATACAGAATTCTCACCTACATAAACCGGACATAAATCCAAAATGGCATCATAAAGTACTGTAGTCATTTCATGAAGGCACACCTCTCTTTCTTCCTTTTCTTTTTAAGCAGAAACAAAATCCCCCACAATAGTCCTTGGAGTAACACTGTAAGTGAAATTGCATAGTCTGAAAATGATAGACTTTATTCATAGGATAGAGGGTAGAATGGTACTCTGAAAAAGTCTTTGAGGAAATTAGACTGAATAGTCATCTGACAGTGACCTAACTAATGAAAACACATAGACTGTGAGATTCTAATACCAGTGGCGCAGAAATAAGTACATTTTATTACCTCTGTGTTCAGCATTGTTAGAATCTGCTGAAATACTGTCAAATACTAGCATCTACAGTACAGGTCAGCTACAGGCAGATCAGAGAAGAGGGCTATTAATAAAAAGGTGAGTCATGGGGAAGTAATTGTGGAAATCAAACTACCTGGACTAACAGAAAATACCAGTTTGCTACGCTCTGTGATGACCTAATGGGAAGCAAATGTTTGAGAGTAGTACTTCAGCACAGCAGGCAAAGCCATTGCAGAAAGACAGGGTGGGAAGTCAGAGCCACATATGTTCAAATCATAATACTATTGCAGGGAAGGCAATGACACGGTGAAGCCACTACTAAGTCTAAACAGGTCTGATATCTCAGATACAAGATACCATCTCAAAATCTGCATATGTCGAAATGAAAATGCAGGTTTGTCTGAAAAATAAGCTTCAGCTCTGAGAAGAATCCGTTCCGTAAGAGTCTCTGGTTTATGAGTACATGTTTCACTGGGGACAGAAGAATGTTTGAGGTTTACAAGCTTCTATAACTGTACAAAATCTTCTGCATTTTGATGATTAGACAAAAGTAAATCATGCCTGGACTGTAATGTGGGGCCTTACAGAGATCTTTTATATTCCTACCATTCCAAAATATTTACCATAGTTTAGCATTTCTCTACTTATGAGGCCAAATTTTCAAAGCAGTGAGTGGGATGTACATGCATAAATCCTGTTACTTGCTAGCAGTGTTTCTTCACATACCTTCCATGATCCCCTTTGCAAACTTGGCCCATCATCTCCACTTGTGTAATGCATCTGCAGTGGGTGCAGACATGAGTAATGTAAAACACTACTTCCTATCTCTTCAATTACACCAAGCACTTTGTCATTTTGTTTTCCTTCTTTTTTAACCAAGAATATTGTATTCAGGACTGCATAGTACTCCTGGTTGTCAAGATACACAACCTACATTCCATGCTCTGATTTCCAAGGATACGTATATAGAAGGGGGCTGGAGACAGAGAAAAGCATAATTTCTCAGTTATTTTAATACCAAATTTACTGTATAATGGTGCCTGCTCCCAACCCAAACAATCAATTTCATATCATTACTCTCAAAATGCAGAGTTCTTCAAGAAGGCACTGGGAATTAAAAAAGGAAGCAGCTTTTGTCTCTTTCTACATAACACACATATAAAGAGATGGACAAAAATAGATTGAAAACTTGAGGAAACAAAAATAACAAGCCTCACAGAGCCACATAACTGGATTAATTCAATCACTATGACATTAACAGAATAGGCCCTGTTCGCAATGAGTTGCAATGAGTAGCTGTGGCAGAAATCTTTCTTCACATTATAATGCTCAGCAGAACTAGAAACTTATCAGCTGTTGTGATTTCATTTCAGATTTTTATGTTGAGAATCCAGGAAAAGTAAAGCTTCAGTTTGTTGAGTCCTTTTGCCCTTTTCCCCCCTTCTGGCAGATGCATTTTTAGCTGCCATAGCTAGAGTCAGCTGCCTCAGGAGACACCCTTGAAAAAGTCTTAGATCATCATATCAGTATATAAATGTTCCAAAATACAAATAGAATGTAATGATGTATTATTTAATAATAGTTGGCATATCTTTGCTTAGACAAATAGCTGTGCAAACTGAATATTCAAAACATGTCAAAGCTAGAGTTAGCTGAAAAATCTGCAGTGAAATATTTTTATTCCAATGCAAACTCTTTTTTTTTTTTTTTCAAAATTCTACTGTTGAAATACCTTTATTTTAGCGAAATTTTAATTAATGGAGATTTCTCATTTCTACAATGGAATTTCTGAGAAAAATCTCTATCCAAGATTTTTTCCAGTCATCTACCCCAGTTATAGGATAATCTAATCTTCATTTCTGGAAGAAGAACCAAAGGTCAATGTTCAAAACAGCATATAAGCACTGAGCAGACAAATAATATGTGAAGATATTTTACCCCTTGTTCATTTTATTGCTTAATCCTTCGAAGTAAACAAAACACTTTAGGCAGTAAGAATACTGCCATATGGATAGGGAGAGATAAAAGACTGTCAGGAATATTGCCAAGATTGATGTTTCTCTGTAGAAGACATACTATAGCATCTACACTATTGCAAAATTAAAACAGGGACAAGTGAGGACAGAAAACCATCTTGGCAGATTGCAGCAAAACAAAACAACATTCTATACTGAACTGAAATAAACGAGAGAGAAGACTAAATCAAACCACCACAATCCAATAAATTATCTATTATCCACGTTTATCTCTCAAAAATATTATTCAATATCCAGACTGCGTGAGGAGTAAAACTTTTGGTTTTTATTTGCAACCATTTCCAACCTTGTGATTCTGTGATAGAAAAGACCTTTGAAGATCATCAAGTCCAACCAATCCCATCCTAAGCTAAACCATATCCCCAAGTACCTCATCTACCCATTTTTTTAACACATCCAGGGAAGGTGACTCAGCCCCCTCCCTGGGCAGCCTGTGCCAGGCCCTGACAACTCTTTCAGTAAAGAATTTTTTTCTAATGTCCAATCTAAACCTGCCCTGGCACAGCTTAGTGCCATTTCCCCTTGTCCCATCTCCTGTCACCTGGCTGAAGAGACCATCACCCACCTCTCCACAACCTCCCTTCAGGTAGTTGCAGGTGGTGATAAGGTCTCCCCTCAGCCTCCTCTTCTCCAAACTAAACAGCCCCACCTCCCCAAACCACTCCTCAGAGGATTTGCCCTCCAGCCCCTTCCCCAGCCTGGTTGCCCTCCTCTGGGCTTGCTCAAGGACCTCCATGTCCTTCTGATGGTGAGGAGCCCAGAACTGGACCCAGCACTCTAGGCGTGGCCTCACCAATGCCCAGTACAGGGGCACTATTACTTCCTTAGACCTACTGGCCACGCTGTTTTTGATACAAGCCAGGATGCCATTTGCCTTCTTGGCTGCCTGAGCACACTGCTGGCTCATATTCAGCCTGCAGTCAACCAATAGCCCCAGGTCCTTCTCCTCCTGACATCTCTCCAGCCAGTCTCCCCCAAGCCTGCAGCGTTGCATGGAGTTTTTATGTCCCATGTGCAGCATGGGACATAAAATGTAATATATATATAATGCCATCAGGAAAATAATTTTTGCAAATGTTTGGTCAATGAGCAGTTCTGCCAAGTTTTTGACTGCAGCAACTGTATTCCTACACTCAGATTGAGTACAGAGCCATAGCTAGTCTCAAGGGGTAAAGGGTATCAATACAGACAGTAAAGCTTTTTCTATGATGTGTGTCTCAGTGCATAAATCTGCTTATTTATACTAAATCTCTTTGGTAAAATGACTTAAAATTACTCAGCTAAACAACCAGAAATAACTAAAATAAGGACCATGGTCCAAAAAAATATTGCTCCAGAATTTGTACACTTATTAGCCATGAACCAGACAGGATTGCAAGTACAAATGTGTGTATAGCTCATGTACTCCTCTCAACTCATGACATTCACCAGCTATCATACAACAGGTAAAGACCTCCCTCCCACCTATGATTAAAAATCACTATTGTTGCATGGCTATTGACACTAAGTAGCCATAAACTCACAGATTTGCACTATCATGTCATACTTGACAAAAGTTGAAAAATAAGTGCTTACAACTGGATTTTTGTAGTCCACTTTGAGATGGCCAGATAAGTAACAAGGATTCAGTTAAGTACCTAAATGTTCCCATTTTCATCAATAAAATGCTTGAGCACTAGAAGCAGCACACACAGTGCTCTTTGTTGCAGTTCCTATCTTGGGGCATGTTTCTGTCAGTGTGTGAAAGTTCTTTTGTCTGGTTTTTTATTTTTATTTTATATTGACTCTGAAGTTGCATTACAAAGAAATAAACTACCTTCCACCTTCCCCTGCCCCCCCCCCCCCCCCCCAAAATTAACAACATATGCCAGAGGTTCTGGGATAAAGCAAAAACTCAGCTGTCGCTTCATGGTCCAGAAAATGTCTTCAAACTATGTCTGTGTAGTTCATTATGGATGAGGGAATTAGACTGCACCATGCCTTTGTTTGGGTCAGCATTTCCTATGCTTACTGACTTTAAGATACCAACCCATATCATGAGATCTGTGCAAGGAAAAGGAAGCATTGTTGCAGCTTACAGGTAAAGCTGTATTTGTTGAGGACTATTACGTCATACCTGTTTGTACAAATCATTTGGAGGAAAAATCTCATCCCTTAGGTCACTAGTTAGGCTGAGCACTGACAGCTTGAAAACTGAGGACACGTGGCACCTCCCATCATCTGTAATGCCCATCTGCAATGTCAATTTACAAATGGTTATAACTGTCTGAGAAACTATTGATCCCAGTTTCTTCTTAGGACTTTTCTGCCAGCAGGATGAGACACGCATGTCCTCTTTATCTACTTTAGTAAGTCAAGTTATGTTTAACCATCGAGGAAGATATTTTAGCTAATCTGGCTGACATGACACTAAAACAGATGATGACCACACACATTCTGTTCCACCTGCAGGAATTCTAGGGCAGAAACCTCCAGCAGAGAGGCAGCTGGAGGGAAAGCATGGGGAAGGAGGGGGGATGGAAAAATGACAGGAACCTCTCCAGCTAGAAGACCACATCTGGCTATGCCTTTAGGTTCAAGAAAAAAAATAATCTTTCAGTCATTGCATGAGGCAGAATGAATCTTAGCATATACTAGTTCAAATGCTTATGGAAAAGAGAAAATCATTCTAAAACTTTCTTAATAGAGCTTACAGAATATAAGCATAATTAAACACTTAATTGTATTCATTACTCTCATTGATTTAGCATTGAACTTGGAAAAATCCTGCCTTACATAAATAAAAATAAGGGTCAGATTAAACAAACTCATTGTTGTGGTCAGTTGCTGTTTCATAAATATTTGTTTAAAGGGTTTTTGTTGAGGGATTTTTTTATTTAGCTCTACAAGTAAAAAGCCTTGCTTCTAACTCTCCATGAAGTAACAAAATATCTTTGTCTTAAGAATCTGCTGGAGTTGAGCATTTGGGTTCTGAGCGTTTCCAGCATTATCAGGTTAGAACAGAACAAACAGACTAAAGTCTGACATCAGCACTCTTCCCAGCAGGATACACTACTTTTTTCATTAGAATCTTTGAGCTTGAGATCAGACACAGAGAAAGATTAAAACAAATATGAATTTAATCAAGGGATTCTACTTTCCTGGTGTGGGAACAGGAACATGCTGACATAAATAGAGGACGAAGCACTAGGGCGTCTGAACCAAATCAAAGACGGCTTGCTTACCACTAACTGCTCAGATGATCCATATCATAACAACAAAAAGAAAAACAATTATTTATTCTTTTTGATGTTGCTGCTCAGAAGTAACTTCCTTTTTGAAGAGAGCGGGGTCAAAGCCAAGTTATTGTTTTTGCTTGAAACTTTGTCAGTGAGGGACTAAAAGTTATTAGGTATGACTTTCTTTAGGGATTTGTGTGGGAAAGTTAGAAATGTTCATTTCTTGTGGGTAATAACTTGAGGGGAAAAAAGCTAATTGTAAAAGGAACTGAAATTTCATCATTATTATGGAAAATCAGACCATTAAAGAAAAAAATAGAGCAGATAATGCATTGAAGCTTCATAAAATAGATGGTACACAGCCAGCATTAGCCTGAGCTGAAAGCCCAAATCAAGCCTAGATGCTATATAATGCTGAGATCCTGCAGTCAGAGATAAGTATGCTCAGCATTTGCAAATGAGTGGATGCACAGAAAACCCAGACATTTTTTCTAGGGCACTACAGATTTAACAAATGGTCTAAATCTCTTTTGATCTAATAGTCATTGCAACTAATAAAACCAATTAGAAGGACAAAGTCAAATGGGATAGGCAAAATAAAGTATCTGCAAAGAGACAGAATTGGTGATTTGAAAGAGTGTTTCCTACTGTTTAAGATTCATTAAGACTCTGTCCTCAACCTTACAAAAGGCATAAAGACAAATCATGCCCAGAAGAGTACGTGTGTTACTTCTATACTCAGAAATAAGCTGAAGAATTTACATTTGCATAACATACAAACATTAATGTGCATAACATGCTTTTTAAGTATACAAGCTTACTGTCCCCATTTTACAGACAAGGAAAGTGATGTTCATGTTCCAAGTGGGAAAAGAATCCACAGAGTGCTTGGATCTCAGCTGGAAACACATTCATTTTGCCTTATAGCTGCAAAATTCTATGGTGCTGATACTCAAGAGAAAGAAACCCAAAACATGAATTCCAAGCAAGTGGAACTGCAGGTTCTTAGCACTTGTCTCATTTTATTTGCAGCTCATGTCAGGTTATTTGGAGCTTAACATAATTATCAATAGCTACAATACTTCTGCCTTCCTCCCACTCTCACATTTTAGATGGCAACAGAGCAGGTGTAGAACTGTTACATGTTTCCTTTATTGGAAAGGGAGATTGAAGTAATAATGTAGTAGATTAAAAGCTGCAAATTCAATGAAAACTCAATTTACAACTTGAATTAACATGAAACCAGGCCAGAAGCCCCATTGGGTACTCTAACCCCAGATTCAGTTGTGTTCAAAACCAGATCATAGCTTAGCAGGCAATAGTGGAGTCAAGGCTAAAAGCCTGACAAGAACTCGTTAGTGATGGAGTGAAGGTGACAGACTTTGAGACTGAAAACATTTCTCACTCTGCATAAGAATAAAAAGAAAAACTAAGTTTTTCACACAGGAGGAGCCAGAATCCATGTGACATGCATTGCCTAGTGGCAAACTCAAACCAGCATGCTCTGTGGAAAGCACACACTTCAACAAAATGCATCCTTGGGAGGGCAGAGTCTAGTGTTTCTCCTCTTCCTAATAAGATCACTAATCCTTATATAGCATTTCCCAACTAATTAATTCATGAACCTATAAATATTAAACATGGCAATTTTACCACTCCAGAACAAAACATCAAAAATGTTATCTTAGAAAACACTGAAGATTCCTTTTTTTGAAATAAAAAAGATTTGACAAACAAAAGAAGCACAAAGTTGACAGGAGTACTTTAGGGTCTTGGAGACAGACCTGGTGAGAGAACTTTCTAGATAAAATTCCCCTTAGTTTGTTTTTTACTAGGAGAAAGAGGCGCAAGGTGACAAAAGAGAGAAAAGTGAAAACAAAACCTGAAAAAATTGTCAAAAATCATAATAGGGTCAATTGATACCTCCTTTTAGGAGGAAAGAGGCCCATACATGAATAGCAATGAAATATGGAAGTAACAGACACTTGAAGCTTTTTATCACTAGAAGGTAAGACGGTTGAAATCCAGTAAGTATACTTGTTTGATAAGGGGCCAAGCCTAAGCATATCCTTGTGGCACTACTGTGCAACACAGACCTCCTTTTTCTGTCTAAAAGTTGGGAAGACAGATGTCTCCGCATCTGCTGTTCCAGTAAAGAATCCCCTCTGTGTTCCCTGTACCTGATTCCTTTCTTTCCTCCAGCAGGAGGGATACTGTACTGGTGATGAGGGCATGAGCCACAGCACAAAGCAGAAAACAACCCTGAGACACTTAATGGGGAATACAGCAGGGCTAAAAAGAAAGAACGAAAGAAAACCAACCAACACCCAGCAAAGCAGACCAAAATTACTTTAAAAAAGCAGAGTTAAAGGGACAGCGAGGAAGGGACAAGAAACATGCTGATGCAGCTGATTTTATTCAAAGTAGAAATACAAATGCCTATTTTTAAGAAGGCACTTTCTAAAATTCATGCCCAAAACATGGGCTTCACAAAGACATCAGCAGTGATTTTTGAAAAAGTGGGCCAAGGGCTAGAAATCTGTTGTACAATCCAGACCACAGTATCAAGTCTGGCACTACTGACAGAGAAATAATTCCTCAGTTGTCCCACAGATGTGATTTCAGAGACTTAATCATATTATGGAGTAAAAATGTTAAAATATTTTATTTTTGATACACCAAATGCCATTAAGAATGTTACAGACTGCAGCAGAATCTAGACATTGTTTTAAATTAATATTTACATTGTGGAAGGAGAATGTGGGGCCATACTCAGCTAAATGACAGATCAACAGCTGGACATGGCACAAAGAATGAGAGCAAATGAAAACACCAGCAAACAGCTAAATGACATGACCTGGTCAGCTCTAAAGCAGAGAAGACAGTCACATAATGAGTATTTACAATACTAACAGTGCCTGAATCAAGATGCCAGGGAAGACTATAATGGACATGTTTAACAAAAGCAGCAGTCCTTTGGGGTGACTCATAATGAGAGTTAATTTCAGTGACCTTAGCAGTCTCACATAACATACCTATGTGTACTTCAGAACAAAGTGCACCAAAACTACTTTTGAGGCAAGACTGCTTGGAGTCAGTACAATGTGGCACTGTACAGAGATGCCTACCCCAGTTTTAAAAGATGTTGGCACAGAATTATGACTCAACCAACACACCTCACTGCTCAGTAAAGCTAATTCACTCAGATTTACATCACCCAGGTGTGGCTGTAACTGCTCCTGGCTAAACGACTAGCACAGCTGGTGCTCTCTTTAGGATTTCTGAATTGTGCTCTATTGAACACCACAGACATCCAATAGTTTGTCCAAGCTTCCCCTCATGACTGACTGTCACAAATTAGAGCTTAGATTACACAGCCTCAAAACACTGCAGTCACTGGTTATTCACAGAATTCAAATTCTGACATCTGTTCTTCAGCTGGAGTGCTCCTGAGCACAAACCAGCACTTCTGTCACAGCAAGATCAGATGTTCTCATTTAGCACAGGACCAAAAATCATCCCGCCAAAAAACGTTCATGGTGCTGTTTTGATCTCCACCCTCTCTTGAGACAAAGGAGGAACATGGGGAAGATCCTATAGGTCCCAACACAAGGGCCACACTCATTCTCATCACTCCAGTGGAAGCACACAATACAAAATCCAGAACTCCTCCTTTTGGACTTTGAGCTAAGGGAGTGTTCCCTGCAACAACACTCAATAGGATCCCCATCCCTCCCTTTTAAAAAAGGGTGATTAGTCACCTTACTGCAGGACAACCCTCAAACAAGGAACACAGCCTTTGTTAGAGACCTCTGAGCTGGTTCTAAATGACTTACTGTATCTATATTGTACAATCCCATGCAAACATAAATGTTTAGATGCCCAAAACAGTATCACTGCCTTAGAATGATTCTACAGTCTGAATGCAAGACTGCTAATGCAGCTACTCTTGGAATCAGGGATCTCTGATCCCTTCTGTAGCATAGTAGCCATTTTAAAGGAAGGGTCACACTAATCCAGAATGGGAAGTACTGCTTACATAGAGGTCTCTGAACAAAGGGAGGTTTACTTCCTCACTACTCTGTCAGCCTTTGCAGTATGTGAAGAACATGTACTCATGGCATAGGAAGGCAATGAGAAACCACAAGCATTAAAAATAATTAGAGCAACACAAATGCATTGAGATAAGTAATTTCAGTCTAGTAATAAAAGGTAAGATATGAATTAGCTACTAGTATGAAGAATAAAATTTGAGGAATTGCACAGCTCGCAGGCAAGATAACCTACTCAACTCGATTGGTGTTCTACTGCAAGGTGCAAGAACATTCCCACTCAGGACATGCACCTGCATTGGAAAAAAGGCAATCTTTACTGGAAATGTAACTAGCCTGGGGGCTATGGGAATTTCTCCATCTGCTCAAATGGCTTTCTGTGCAATAGACTATTTTTGATGGATTTATTTCAGGTAAGAAGAAATTTCTGTAACAATTACGCATTAACTGCAACAGTATAAACAGTTGACATCTATTTGCCTTAGTGTGAATAAAACCTCTTCATGAGCCATTCAGAAAGTCACAGGTGAAAAATTTGATTACATTGTTTTTCTTCTTACAAAGTCTTTGTGAGCCCTTGTCACTGACTTCTGAGACAGACAAGGATTCTTGTATCTTTGTTTAAAGAAAACAAAAGTATGAATTTAGAATCTTAGACAAAAAACAATTAATTTTCCTATGTTTTCAACCTATAAATTACAATTATTTCTACATCCTCAGGATATTTTTATCATTATCAGAGTGTAGCTCTTCTTATTCTACAAAAGCTACAACCCAAATTCTGTTTTGCAGGATACCCACATAGCACCTGTTCAACACCTCACTGCAATATAGTAAGGCAGTCTCTGACAGTTTAGAAAAATCACCAAGTTTTCTTATATATATATTCTTTTTAAAAAATATATATGCTATATATATCAAAATTGCTCTATAAATAAGATGCAAGACATAGATGTAGTCTTATATCTAATAGCTATCATTGGCCATCTGTTTGGTTTCCTGGGAACTCTAACAGAGGGTTACAGAAAGGCTTATTGAACCCAGCCAGCCTAAGATTGGTGAAATACTTAGATTAACTTTATACACTTTAGTATGGGCAAATTGCATTTTCATCAAGGGTTTATATTTCTGTATCTGCACTAAGTACTAAGGATCTAATGTAAAGGACTGCAGAAGTCTATCATTCACAGATAGGAAATGCAAACAGAAAATATGCTTTGTAATTGTGAGTCAGACTACCATGCTTTATGGTGCAATCTTCAATTACATGATTAAATGTCCTGAGGAACCCGGTCTCTTTCAGCACACATTATTTCAGTACAGACTAAACTATTATTGGTTATATAGTTCTAGACCTTCCTGAACATTGCCTCCTCACTACACTGGGAATTTTCAGGATTTTTCATTGCTTGAGTGGACTTTTTTGGCCTGATAGGCATCGCCATCATAATTGTTTCACAAACAAACAAATGATGTCTTCCTAAGACTACACTGAGATATAACATAGAAATCACAAAAACCCTCAGAAGCTGTGGGTCCTTCGACCTGAAAGGCCAATATCAAATAAGTTAGTAAGCGAGGTAAGACTAAGAGGTAGACAAAGTGTGATAAATTGTTACAAAAGAAATCTTCAAAACTTACAGGCTGCTAGATTTACATGCTCAAGAAGTTTCTGTTTCAGCAGGATCGGAGGCCATCCTTCTACTACGACAGATACTTTTGTAATTTGACTGGATCAACTGAAGTCCATGGTAAGAGGAGTGCAGATGGGCACATCTAAATTTAGTCATCTTACTGCAGATGAAATCTAGAAAAAAAATATGACCAATTATTAGCTGCATAGACACCAGATTCCAGGGATAACGTAACAAAGTGCTTGTTTGAAAGAAGCCTTAGGCTTTAAAAACTGCCAACAGTCTTTCTTACTAGTTGGCCAGCAGCCATCTTGCAAGAAACACCAAAACTCCAGCAGACTGCATTTTTAGTGATTCTGATGAGTAAACTTCCAATCATCAGCCAATAACAGCCAAACATACGGGTTTCTGTCACATTTACTCTCTAGTTACTAAATAAACTTTCAGTAGGTTTAGTTGCAATAGGTCTAGAATCCATCTAGATATCCCCATCTTCACAAATGAAG